>FWPY01000071.1:3600000-3969899 GCA_900174645.1 Sonneratia alba
ATAGATTAAATATCGACATTTGTTAGTAAGGAAATTTTTTTTAAAAAAGAAAATAATATATATTTTTTCTCATTTTATTTATTCGCTCCATCTGAAGCTGACTAAAGAATTACTCGCCGTAACTGCCAGATTGGATGCCGTTCCCGGCTTTCTCCCGAAAATACCTAAAGATGTAAGATATATTACAATTTAGCCAAAAAAAGGGAGAAAAAAAAAGAGTTACAGATTTTTCTCAGTATTAATAAAATATCAATTTATTCTGTTTTCTGTAGAGCTATTTATTATCTCTCGTCAGATTAAAAAAAAAAGAAAAAAAAGGAAAGTAGAGAACCCAACAGCAGAGCTCTCTTCGCTTCTCTGTAAATAAGAGTGGATTGGAAAACTAGGGTTTAATCCTCAACGTTCTGCCATCTTGCAATCCCGGTTGAATCTCCATGGAAGCCGAGGAGCAAGATACCTCAACGGCCTCGGCAGGATCTCCGCTCCCGGAGCCGGAGGTTTCTACGGCACCTAGCTTGCCCCAACAGGAGCTGGGACCTACCGGTGCACAATGCGAGGCCGAGACTGCTGCTCAGACGGAGGAGCCTTTGCCTTGTTCGGAGGATCTGGTCAGCGAGGACGGCGGTGGAAGCGCGGGAATTGAAGATCGATTGATGTATGAGGGGAGCGAGGCGGCTGCTCGCAAGGACGAATCTGCTGTGGGAGTTAGTAACGATAGGGAGGAGGGAAGTGCTGCCCGTGGCGGAGGTGAAGGGGATGATGTCGTGGTAGATGAGAGAGGGTCGATTGTGGCAGCGTCTCCGGCTTCTTCTCCGCAGGCGCTGTCTCCGGCACTTGTGCGTCAGAGAGATGGTGGTGATATGATTGGACGAGAGGAGAGCAACACAGCTGCAAATGCGACTGTGAGCGAATCTGCTGGAACTGGACTGGAGGATATGAAGTATAGCGGAGTGGCAGAGGCAGATAAAAAGGACATGGAAGAAATGGCCATCACTTCGTTCACTGGCGCTGTGGATGACAGTCAGGTGGTGGTTGAAGATACTGGTAAGGAAACTGATGGGGTTGCTGACAAGGTCGTCGAAGAAGATACCGGAGTGGATCATATGGAGGAGGTAACAAGCCAAAGAGAGACTGTTGCAGAGGCAGATAAAAAGGACATGGAAGAGAAGGCCACTATTTCAGTCGCTGGTTCTGTGGAAGACAGTCAGGTGGTGGTTGAAGCTACTGGTAAGGGGAATGATGATATCACTGATAAGATCGTGGAAGAGGATATCAGAGTGCATTGCCTGGAGGAGGTAAAAAGCCATAGTGAGGCTGTGGAAGAGGCAGATAAAAATGACATGGAAGAAATGACAATCACTTCAATGGCTGGTGCTGTAGAAGACAGTCAGGTGGTGGTTGAAGATACTGGTAAGGAGACTGATGATATAGCTGATAAGATCGTGAAAGAGGGTATTAGAATGGATCGTGTGGAGGAGGTAAACAGCCAAGGTGATGCTGTGGGAGAGGCAGATAAAAAGGACATGGAAGAAATGACCATCACTGGAATAACTGATGCCATGGAAGACAGTCAAGTGGTGGTTGAAGAGTCTGGTAAGGAGACTGATCATGTAACTGATAGGGTGGAGCAAGAGGACATTGGAGTGGATCACATGGAAGAGGTAGAAACTTGCAGCGAGGCTGTGGCAGAAGAAACAGGGTTGGAGGGAACTCAGCAAAAGGAGCTTCTTCATGTAGAAGCAGAGGCTGGCAAAATGGAAATTGCCCATGGGAATACTGGTAGAGACAGGACAGAGGCTGTTGAGGATGTATCGCTGGTGGAAGTGGATGAAAGGGAGGAGGCTGCTAAGGAAATGAATTTTGTTCAATTCGAGGCTGTAGAGGGCAGAGCATTTGCTGTGAAAGAACCTGCAGGTGCAGTGGACGAAAGCACAGGGGCTGCTGGTGCTGTAGAGGGCTCAACGGCTACTGACATGGAGGAGGTGGAAGTGAAGAAGGCTGAGCATGATATGGTGGTGGATGCTGGGGAGACTGCTTGGGATAACAGAAATGTTGATGATGACATGCAAGAGCTAGAGATGAAGAAGACTCCAGATAATATGGTGATGGGTGACGATGAGGCACAGGAGGATAATGAGGTGCAGGGGGATGATGAGGCACAGGAGGCTGGGATGGAAAATAGGGAGATTGATGAGGATGTTCTGGAGGGGGCTGAAGCTGAAACAGCTGAGGATATGGAACTTCAACATGAGGATACATATTCAGCGGAAGAGACTGATGCCATGGAGGAGGTGGAGAAGGAAGAGGAAATGAGTAGAAGTGGTGCAGGCACGAAGAGGAAGCGGGGCAGAGCTCCTAGAGCCAGCACCTCTAGGATTCCTTCACTGAAGACGGAAGAGGATGTATGCTTCATTTGCTTCGATGGGGGTGATCTTGTACTCTGTGATCGCAGGTGAGACTGTTTATGGTAATCTAATTCAGTAGGTCTATCTAAAAGATGCATTTTTGGCTTGAGATTTTTTATTCGTTGAAGTAGTTACTTTTTATCAAATGCTCAGGGGATGCCCAAAGGCATATCATCCTTCATGTGTTAATCGTGATGAGGCTTTCTTTCGCACTAAAGGTCAATGGAACTGTGGTAAGTTATGGCTTGAACATCTTGTGAGTTTTTGTTGGAATTACTATTGTAGGATAGGCCTTAAAAAGGGCTCTTTTGTTAGTTTAAGTGGTGTACATGGTCATTTGCATGGAGATAGCTTATGTTTTGCCACTATCTGTCAAGAAAAATGAACAGTGAATAACTGAAACAGTAAGGTAAAGGAAAAAATGAAGATCCAGTTAATAAACTTCATCTATGTGAAGTTAGTAAAAGCATCTTATATTTCACAGATGAATTTCCAAAGTTTTCATTTTTTTTTACTTCCAAGTGGCCATTCTTATTTCTTTCTAATAAAGGTAAGATCAGCTTTTTAAATAAACAGGCTAGTTGCTGATTTTTCAGTTCAACATAAGTTAATTTGGTTGTCTCATGAATTCAGGTTGGCACCTTTGCAGCAACTGTGGGAAGAATGCTTACTACATGTGTTATACATGTACTTATTCCCTATGCAAGACTTGCATTAGAGACGGTTCCATCTCTTGCATCAGAAGAAATAAAGGATTTTGCCGAACATGCATGAAAACAATTGTAATGATTGAAGATGATCTGAAGGGAGATGATGCAATGGTATGAGTTCATTATATTTGATTTTCATTATGTCATGAATTGGTCCATGGAAAATACATGTTCTCTTTTTGCTTGCTCTCGTGCTATATGTGTTTGTTGGGTCAGTGAAGAATGGCAAAAACGGTAGGTTCTTGTCATTTAATGTTTGTTTGTTTAATGGAAATGTCATGGATTTATGTCTTTGATGTGCTATGTGTTCTCTTCTTCTTGTTTAGCAGCTGCCCTCGCTCTGAGTTTTGTTTCTTTGTAAATCTGCAGGGACAAGTAGATTTTGACGACAAGAGCAGCTGGGAGTATCTATTCAAGGATTACTACTTGGAACTGAAAAGAAGGTTGTCTCTAACTAAAGAGGAACTTACAAGGGCCGTAAATCTGTTAAAAGGAAGAGATGGACTTGTAGGGAAACAAGAATCACTTGAGGCCCATCATGATTCAGAGAACTCTGATGGAGACACAGGAGTAACTGTCCCCAAAAGAAGGCAGTCTAAGAGACAGGCAAAATCCCATACTGTGGGAAGGGGCTTACCAGCTAGATTAGATCTAGTTGGTTCTAGAAAGGCTTCTTTGGATGATAAATCGGAATGGGCTTCAAAAGAACTCGTGGAGTTTGTTATGCACATGAGAAACGGGGATAGATCAATTCTCTCTCAATACGATGTACAGGCTCTATTGCTGGAATATATTAAAAGAAACAAACTCCGTGATCCCAAGCGCAAAAGTCAAATAATATGTGATCAAAGGCTTCAAAATCTGTTTGGAAAACCTCGTGTCGGGCATTTTGAGATGTTAAAGCTTCTTGAATCTCATTATTTTATGAAAGATGATGCAGATGACCTTCAAGGCATTGATGTTGATACTGATGCTAATCAGTCAGAGGTAGATGTGAATTTTGATCTACAAAAGGGTGGTAGAGACAAGAGACGTAAGGCACGTAAAAAGGGTGATCAGAGAGGACTTCAATCAAATCTGGATGATTATGCTGCCATTGATACTCACAACATTAATTTAATGTATTTACGCCGTAACCTGTCGGAGGATCTTATTGAAGATGCTGAAACATTTCATGATAAAGTTGTTGGCTCGTTTGTGAGAATTAGAATTTCTGGCAGCAATCAAAAGCAAGATCTATACAGACTTGTTCCAGTAGTTGGTAAGATGATGTCTTTTATCTACACTTTTGTGGTCTACAACTTGAGAACAAATGCTAATGGACTTACCAATTTTCTTCCTGGGTGATGGCTGATGTTAGGTACTAGTAAAGCTGCTGAGCGATATAAAGTTGGGAAGAGGATGACTGATTTTCTTTTGGAGATATTGAACTTGAACAAGACAGAGATTATTTCTATTGATATAATCTCTAACCAAGAGTTCACTGAGGTAGTTGAACCTTTGCTTTTTGGATGTTCATTTCATTTTATCCATGTTGGGACTGAAATTAACATGTCAAACCCAATGAGTTGGATTTTCTATAGGATAGACAGTCTCATCAAACATTAGTCAGTCATATCATGTTGAAGGATGCTAATCCTGGTTTTCCAGTAACTTCATCTATGGAAAATTTGAAATTGAATGATGTAATGGCTTTTCTTGTGCTTTGAGTTCTTTTAAAGGAAGATCACATCCAATGGTTGATTTCTGTTTGGCTTTTCTTGTGCTTTGAGTTCTTTTAAAGGAAGATCACATCCAATGGTTAATTTCTGTTTACTGATTATGCTATATTAATGCATGTTTTACCTTTGTTCTAGGATGAATGTAAGCGCCTAAGGCAGAGCATAAAATGTGGGCTTATCAACCGACTGACTGTGGTAATGATTCTGCCCTAGATGCTGTTTCCCTTTGTTAGGATTTCTTCTCTTCCTGATCTATATATATGGTTTTCTGTAGGGCAATATTCAGGAAAAAGCCATGGCACTGCAAGAAGTGAGAGTCAAAGATGTACTTTTCCTTCCTTTAGCCATTTTTTGTTATCTTTTCTTGCTATCTTGTTGCTACATTGAAACTTCGTTGATGGCCAGGCTGATTTCATCCCATTTATCTGGTGCCAAATGTGGTTATCATTTTATTAAACAAAATAACAATTAATAAAGAGCTAAACCTTAGAGGGCCATCCACACTGGTTCTTGCATTGGATCCATAAGCTTGTGGGGGTGTTCAAGGCTGGGGAGAATAAACTTCTCATTATGGAAAAAGGGAGCTAAATCTAAGAGGGATTGAGATTTTGTCATAATGATCTATTGTTCAGTTTATTACCCAAAAGGATCTATTGTTGACTTCAGGATTGAGCTCATTACGTATGGAAAAGGATATTGTGATAGGATCATGTAATCCTCTTGCAGGAAGGATTGGCCATTCATTCGTCCACATTGTAGTTTTACAAATTATGGAGTGCTGTCTCTGTTGCTATATTGATGATGGTAATTTGCTGTTGTTGCACATCTAATAGGATGCCCTATCCCTATTGATGTGAAGAATTGGAACTTAAATGAATGATTCTCCCAGTTTTTACTTTTTGTTTTATATTTTAATTGGAATGAGTACACTGATCTGAGTGAAATGATACCTGTTATTCGACAATTGTCATTGCATTTCTTTGCATATGCTGTCTTATGTTCATAAATTAGAATAGGCTGCTCTATTGAGCTATATTTTGTATGTTGAATTCGTTATGGACATCTGTCTTTATAACTGCTAAACTTCTTGAAATGTTGATCATTTATGACACATTCATGGAATTGTTTTGTTTTTATGCAGTGGTTGGAATCAGAGACAGTTCGACTGAGTCATCTTCGTGATCGAGCTAGTGATATGGGCCGTAGAAAAGAATATCCTTGCATCTTCTGCCTTACTGTTGCTCCTATATGTTGACATTTAGCAGTGCCTTTGCTTTTCCATACACACCAGTTTGCATCCATTGCTTTGCAGGTTCTAAGAATTTTCCTTTTCCTGGTAATGTGGTGTTGTGAAGCCAACTGCTGTACTGGTTGGGAAAATCAACCAGAAAAATTAGTAGTTATACAGCCAAATGTACTGATCCTCCCAATTTAGGTCTATATGTGATTTCAATAATGTTGCTGCAGTAAGGATGTTGGTCAAAGAGGATATTGGTTAATGTGATAGAGCATGGATAGAAGCAATAGGTTGGAAAGGAATGTTCTGATGGATACATAATAACTATGTCATGAATAGTGACGTGCCTTGTGGTTAATCCTCTGGCTGGGGCTGATGTTTTTGATTCTCCTGCTACATAATGTGTAGTGCCCCTGGGTGGTAACCTGCCTTGTTTTGGTAAGCCAAAAGAAGAATAGTGTATGGAAACTTACAGTCAATCTTCTGCACCTCTGGGCTGAAATTGGGTATAATTGAAGGCTTGGATTTGTTTCAGAGGAAGGATCTTTATTTTGAGGCTAGCGTCTGCACCATCTCATCATGGACTTCTTTGCAAAAGATTGTATTCTGCCTTTGGTTTGCTTTTCACTTGTTTCACAATTCTCAATGACAATATTGATCAAAAACTCAATCTGTTCAACAAAGATATTGGGCTGTGGAAGATGATTAGCATGAGAAAAGTTAGGCATGCGTATAGAGAAGACATCATCAGTCCTAAAGTGTAAACATGAAATAATACCAGCTCACAAAATTGAAATAGTTATCATTCAAAAGGATGCATACAGGTTTACATTCTATTGCAAGAAATGAACCCTTTTGGGGCTTCTTCGAGCCATTTGGGTGCATGATTGGTATTGAAAGGCACTAGATTGTCATCTTCTGAAATGGAGTGGGTGTTCATGTATGAAGATTTTGTGACAGGATGCTCACTTCATTCTGGGTTCAGTTGCAAGTGTTGAAGGTGGAGGATTGATAGTCAGAAGAGAGATTCATTCTAATGTCTTATGGGTAAATTAGACTCCAATTTCAGTTTGTAATGATCACTGTTGTGGTGATAATTTGGACTTATTTATCTTTGACTGGGACAAGCTTAAGTTGCAATGATTCTCTACTGACATGGAATGAATGGTCATTCTCCTGGCATTTCATTTGCCAGGATAATATTGTCAATGTTGCAATGTGTGTTGATATACTCCAGTTGTTTTCATGCACGTAGCTTAGGTTATGACATTTTAGCTCTGCTTTGTTCACAGTCAGATGCCATTCTGCTTGTTAGATATTTGCACACATTTCCTTTCATCTATATTGCACGGAGCCATGCTACTGCTTTTATAGATGATACCTAAGCAATCCTTGACCCTCAATCTACGCTCAGAGAATGTGTAGAAAAACTACAGCTGCTGAAGACGCCTGAGGAGCGCCAGCGCAGACTCGAGGAGATTCCTGAAATACATGTGGACCCAAAGATGGATCCTTCCTATGAGTCTGAAGAAGATGAAGCTGGAGCAGATGATAAGCGGCAAGGTACTTCTTTATATCTAACCTTCATGTTCAAAATCTAACCTGGCATTCTTTTTTGTAAGCCTAACCTAGCAGTTTACTTGCTCTGAGTTTTTCCAGTATCCTGTGCCTTGGTTCACACCTTGCAAGAATTGGATTAAAAGAATTAAAAGATTTCACATTTGGAATTGAAATGAGGTTAAAGATTGAAGTGGTCTGCTTTAAGCAGTTTCTGGTTTCCTCCAAAGTTCACGGAGAAAAATCAACTGATTGTTGCATATTTTACATCATAATATTGTTATGAAGCTCCTTTTAGATGGTATTACATCATTTTGTTTCAATCCAATTGAACTTCTACATACTAAAAACAACTTAGTTCATTTAGTACCAATAAAAACCGAATCTATTCCCTGCTACAGCTGATCCCCAGTAGATCATGACAATCCTATATTTTTGCTACAGAAACCTACATTGGAGGGGTGAGACGTACTCCTAGCTTCAGAGGAAGGGAGCCAATCTCTCCCCAAAATGGTGGGTCTGCTTCCTATGGTTCCTGGAGCAGTGGCACTAGGACCACGCCAATGACTCCAAGCCGGGAGTTGAGTAGGAACCCCTCTAGCAAGGGCCTTGTCTCGGCTAGAGAAGACTACAGTGCTGAGATTGTGAATGAGAGCTCCTCATGGAGCAGGGCAAAAGAACGTGAGACTCCTTATCAACTGAGTGGTCGAGATAACATGACCATGCACCTCTCTTCCTCTCCTGATGTTGGTGCTAGTAGGATCATTAGCAATGCTACTGTTCCAGAGACTCAATCTATTGTGTCCCCACAGCCTGCTCCTATGATCAACGAGTCTGAGAAGATGTGGCATTACCAGGATCCAGCAGGCAAGATCCAAGGGCCTTTCTCGATGGTGCAGCTTCGCAAGTGGAACAACACAGGTTACTTCCCCGTTGATCTAAGAATCTGGAGGACTAATGAGAGGCAGGAAGAGTCAATACTTTTAACTGATGCTCTGAATGGAAAGTTCCAGAGAGATCCTTCATCTCAGTCTAACTTGGAACAAAATCGTGGGTCTTTGGTGGGCAAAGCTGCTTTATCTTCAGTTGAGGTTTCAGTATACTCTGGCAGTGAACGTGGTTCTTCTGGTTCTGCTGTAAACCTTCCCTCTCCTACACCAGGCCAAACTATGGCTACCCAAATAAAGAGTATGAGTATGTATGCAGCAGGCAGCAGTGCACAGGCTTCCATGTTGGTTTCTGATGCTTCTCGCAGTTTAAGCCAGGGTGCTCAGAAGCCGGAGTCTTCCATTGGTGCTCCTTCTCAGTTGCACTCTCCAGCGACACTTCCGGGGAACTTGTACTCTAACCAAGCTGCAAGCCTTCATAATTTGGTTCATGCTGCTGTGAGGAATCAAAATCATAGTAATTCTGTTCAGGCAGAAGCAATGGCACCATCATCAGCCCGTAAGCCAGATCCTGTGAATGTGCCAACACAGTCTCAGGTGCAGGGTCCATGGGCTTCTGGTGGTGGGACAATGCCTTCCATCCCCAGTTTTACTGCATATGGTTCCGCTGGGTCTGCTAATCCCTGGCAAGGTTCGACCAATCAGACAAATGTCCAGTCCCCTGCTCTCCCCAGCACGAACTGGCCTTTCGGGAACAGTAACAACAACAACAACAATGCTGGCAACTACAATGCGGCAACCCAAAACACGGGTTGGACTCAGATGCAGGGCAGTGCAGGTTGGACTGCACCAGCCCCACTTCCTGGAAATCCCAGCATGAATTGGGTGGGCCCAACTCAAGGGGCACCGGCTGGGACCCCTGCCTGGCCAGCCCAGAGGCAGGCTCAAGCTCCAGTTAACCCGACCCCCATGGGGTGGGCCCCTTCCGGGAACCCTAATCCAGGCTTCATGGCTCCGGGGCAAGTGCAGGCTCCAACAGGTTCTGACCCCTCTGTCTGGGCTTCACCGGGTAATCAGAATGGAGACGGGTCTCAGAGGAATGCACAGTGGAATAGGCAGTCTTCGTTTGGTAGTGGTGGTGGAGGAGGGCCCTCAAGGATGGCGGGGTGGTGCCGGTTCTTCCGGGAGAATGGGCACTGCAAGAAGGGGGCTTCCTGCAATTACAGGCATACTTAGGAGGAAGGGTTAGTCCCTTCTTGTTTTCTGAATTTGTTAGCATTGTTCAAATTAGTTCAGTTTAACTTATCAGACGAGAGAGAGAGAGAGAGAGAGAGAGCAATAAGATACAATTTAGTTTAATTTTGTACAGCTGATGTTGTTTGAAGGTAGGGTCTTATCATTTGTCTGTTGATTCTGAGATTCTTTTTTATGCGTGTAGTAGAAGTACTCATTCACAGTTGGAGCAGCTCCCCTGCACCGTAAAAGGAAGTATGTTAATGTTCGGGTTGAATGATCTAATCGTCAAGTCAGTCTGGATCCGTGAATTCAACTTCTGCACTTAGATTACCCTTTTACAATGTTGTAGGCTGCGTGCATTAATCTCATTGATTCGGCTCTTCTTGGGCGACGGAGGACCGATTGCTCCATGGGCGATGGATTGTTGCTTATGTTAAGGGCCGTTCGGCGTGCAACAAAGTACGGCATAAAGACCATGCACAGTGCACCATGCGCTTGAGCGATACTGAGGAAAATAATATTCTATATGCATCCTTGTATTTTTTTTAATCCATAAATATATAAAGTTCAGAACAAAGACTGTGTCGTTTTGTTACCCCAGTCAACTTTGTGTCTCTGCTTTTAGTTTATGCTGTGTGGGTCCGTCACGTAACGCAGCGCTGCGCAGAGAGATTCAGGGGTCGGGTCTCTGGGGGACTCCCCACATGGCATGGTCCATCATGGCAGTGGATTATGGAGCTGTGATTTTGCCTTCATGTCTGAGCTCTCTCTCTTGTCGACTTCTAATATAAGGACGAAAGGGTGTGAGGGGTAATCGCAGGTTGTGGGGGAAAATGGGAACTGAAGAAGAATTGAAATTGCAGTCGGATAGGACCAGAGAAGCCGCTCCGTCACCTCCATCCCCACCCAATCGAAACCCTAATCCAGCGGCCCCTCCAAACCTGTCGGAGGACACAAGGGCAAGTCTTGCAAGGGTTGCCTCTATTACTCCTCCCATCAGAAATCGAAGTCTCAGCGGCCCACTTGCGTTGGCGTCTCCCGGTCCCTTCACCAAGGTCTCCTCTTTGATCTCCTCTCCGCCGTTACCCTCTTGTACGCCTGCTTGGGCTTCTGCTTCTATTCTGATGCTGTGTCCCGCACTGGCCGGTTGAGGAATTTGGAAAAAATAGAATGGCTGAGTTATTTTCCTTCTTGCTTCTTATTCTTCTTCTTCTTCTTCTTCTTCTGTCAATCCATGTACGCATCGATGATTGCTGCGGTTGACGTCAAATCACTATCCAATATGTGGGACGATTGATTGGATGCATGGAGACTCTGAGCTGCCGCTGATATCTACAATTTTCTATGTTCGGAGTGCCATTTTCTGGGAAAAAAACTACATACATCCGCTCTCCTTTTTCATGTTTGGCCTAAATAGTTGATCTTGTAGCTAAATTCAGTGAGGTTATTGAGTTAACTAGCGGAAGTGTAAATGATTCTGTGCCTCAGCTTGTGGTGATTGATGCCTGCTTTGTTTATATCACCCGCTTGCTCGGATTTTTCTCACTCATAAAGGTCAGGATAAGGTGAGCTCCCTATGGGAGTTGGAGGGATGAAGATTCCGATCGTATCTGTTTGTTTCTTCTTTCTCCCTACTGCAGGAGGTTTGGTTTCTTGTTGGTTCTTTCTTTGATGCTGGAACTGCTTATAATGAATTTGGTTTCTTTTTGGCAAATTTTGTGTAGCGTGAATTATTTGCCTGGGGCTACCTCTGTTAAAGCTTTGTCTTTGGGAATATGTATGTTCCATGCAATGTTTTGTTGAACATAAGGTGCATGCTTGTGCATTGTGTTTTCTTTTTGAATAACTAAAGTCAAAGACGATGGTGCATTTTTTTTCCCACGCCAGAATTCTCTGTTGTCTATGCAACGACTTCACTTTATGCTAATTTTCAAGTTTTGTGAACAGTTCCCAGATATGTTGTTGGCGAGACTGAATTGGAAGCTTCCAAAGAAGGACGTACTCTTGCAGACTTTAGGTATGCTTGTATTGGTTATTCAGTCTTCTTGGAGAAAAATGGACAATCCTCAGATCTTCAGAAAAAACAGACGGAGCTCCCCTTCTGTGTCGGTCTTGAGGTATCAATTCTCAAGTCTTGGCTTCTTTTTATTCTGCCTTGCTTTGAATTCATTTGGTGCCTTTTTATTTTGTGCTGTGCCCACTGCTTGCAAGTGCCATGCTGTCCCAGTTATAAAACTTGAAATATCTCTTTTGCTATGCAAGGAGCAAATTGCGACCTAAGCCTATAGTTAGAGGTTTTGCTGGTATCTTTAGATGACTGCAAGTAGATATGATTGTTGCAGATTTGCATCAAAACTTTTTTTTTTAAAGAAATTTATTAGGGTCGTTTTTTGTTAGATTGTTATTGGATATGCCTTTTGCTCTATGAGACTAAGTTTTGCACAGAAGATCAAATCATCACCAGCTAACATGCTCGCTCTTTTTGAACATCCCTTCTGAGCTCTCTCCTAAAATTCAAGTGCCTTCTGAGCTCTCTCCTAAAATTCAAGCATCATACTGAATTTTCCTTTTCAGTCAAATGTTAAAATTGGAGTTTTGTTTCAGGTGCTTCTGGATAAAAGAACTACACCTGCTCCACAGGTTTCACAACATGCTCATAAAAATGAAGGTAAGGTACTTTGTTTTGGGTGGAGATTCTCTTTCTTGCTCAATGGCATTCCTTGTGTTCATGAGCCTTCTCTTATACTGTTATTGCATGAGAGCTTCAATAACTCTGAATGTGGCTTCACATTTCATATTGTTTCTTCCCGAGTTCAGTAATGGCAACACTTTTATTGTTGCTTGCCCATTCATTTTCAATCCAAGTGTGAAAAAGGCACTTTCTCACCATTCATTTACCCTGATCTACTATGTTTTCTTTGAGCAGTTTTCTTTCCCTGTCCTTTGAGTTGTTACTTTCTGGGATTTCTTAACCTAGTTGTCTTGTCTGGATATAATTTGAGGGATAACTTTACCGTTATAAAAGATAAAATTTAATGCAAGAACTTCAGAGGTTGAAATCAATCCTCATATTAGGCAGGCTTGTATTATGTGACTAAGCTAGCAGTTTTGAAATACCTTACAATTGCTTAGTACCGTGTTTTACGTTTAACTTGAGCTTATGACAGATTCATCCCCTTTTGATGCTCTTTAAAGCAATTATTGGATACCCTGCCTTCTGGTATCATTACTTATCAGGGGAAAGGGTTCTCAGTAATTAGAGTGAATAACATTTCTAAATTCTAGCTGTGACATGGTAATGGCTTACACTGGAACCTTCTGCCTCTCATCAGTCAAAAGGACATGATTTGCTATTCTCTTTCTCTGCCATGACCTTCCTTCTTTGCTACAGATGGCCATGCCTTTCCTCAACGACGAACCCATAAACCGGCTAATTCTACTGCAGATGACTATTTGAGCAGGCATTTTCCTTTTCTTGGACCATGTTCCTCCTTTGTCTTTAATACGCTAGAGTACCATATTCTTATTTACATTAGGGAAAAAAAAAAGAAGAAAAGGAGAAAAAGGCCAGTCTTGAGCAAAACTGAGACATTGAGAATCTGCATTTTGAAACCATGTTGCAGGTTTGCAAGAAATGCCAGCATTGTTGCTTCCGGTGTTGCAAAGAACGCAAATAGAATTGGCAACTACATCAAGGAGACGGTTGATGACATTCTTTATCCTTACCGAAGGCGACCCAAGTAGAAAGGCTTTCAGCTGATGGGGAACTGATATCGGCCATTGGTGCTTCCATAGGCCCATGATGCAATTGACAAATTTTGATGTTCATATGTTGAAGGGGCGTTTATCAGTTTACCAGGTATTGTTTTTATCATTTTTTCCTCAGTGGAGGAAGCTAGCGATGACTCCTGAATGTGGATTTTACAGAGGAAAGGTTTTTAGCGAGCCTTCTTTTCTTATTCGTTTATCTATTGATTTGTACATGATATATTCTACCCGCTCTCTCTGTCACTCCCATCCTCTCTCCCTCTGCCACCATTACCGCCATAAACGATGCAAATCAGATCTTCTCCTCGCACTACGTCTTCAATCCCCCTGCTCCTCACGCGTCGGCATTCGCTCGTCCTCAAATCCCTCAAATTATCCCTCTCTGCCCCACTCTGCCTTTCACCGGCCCGCAGAGCCCGCCGCAGATGCGATGGTTCTCAATACTAGTAAAACTTTTTGCGTTCAGTCAATGGGATAGCGTGGCACCATCAACACTAAACCACAGCTGTAGATCGTTACTGTTGTCTAGACAATGGCGATGGTATAGTTGACTTTGTTCAGAGAGGATAAGAAGATCGAGAAGGAGTACGACGAGAAGCTCATCGTTTTAAAGGGTCGCAATAAACAAAAAAAAAAAAAAAACAAAGAAGTTGCAGTGGACACCACTGTCGGTCCTACTGGGCAACATCTACCCACACAAGCTCGAGTGGGAGAAAATGGGGAGGATAGGACTGATTCAAGGGTCAAACCTTTAATAGGAATTCGACGGTTTGTAATGCGCACACAAGTGGGTGTTTGGTCTAGTGGTATGATTCTCGCTTCGGGTGCGAGAGGTCCCGAGTTCGATTCTCGGAACACCCCATATGCATTTTTGTAACGCTGTAAATTTCTATGTATGATCTTGGTAGGCCCATATTATATGAGAGTTCTTGAGGCCCTTCCTGCCGGACCACTAATTAGGCCCATTGCTTGCCAGCCCAACATCTTGAGGCCCACTAAGGCTTCCAGCTGAAGAAGATAGATTTATAAGATGCTCTGCCTCCATTCGATTCTCACCGCAACCGTTTCTTCTTTATTTTCCGCCATTAATGGAGGCGTGTCTCCGTGGCCTGAAGAGCTATAGCTGAGAAGAGCTAAAGCTAAAACTCGAAAGCCCGAAGCGTGTCTCCGTGGCCTCTGCTCTCGCCAACGAAGCATCGGATGGCCGCCTTCGTCGCTCCCGCGCCGTGTCCGGCTCTCAACAGCTTCAACCGCTCTTCGCTTCGCCAACGGGTACTTCTTCTCTCATTTCTGTTGCTCGACATGAAGCGAGCTTCGAGTAGCTTATCAGTCGCGCGCTGCTTCACGTGACTGAGCGAAATGTACTTAGTCGCAGGATTTGGCGGAAATAAGTAAAATGTTTATATCAGTCAGTCTACTGTGTCGGTATTATCTTTTGAATTTTGAGCTTTCATTTTGCGGATAAACGTGGTTTTTATGACAAATTCGAGTGTGATGACTGTGCTGAAATTGTTTCAATAGCGCCTAACTTGTGACATGTTCTAGAACATAGCAAGAAAGTGGTATGACTGTATGGAAGCAAGCACGATGATAATTCAACGGGGGAAGATTCATCTTTTCATACACGGCCAGGGCTTGAAATTGGATGAATGTAACGATTCTGCTTGGAAGTGCTAGCTGCATTTTCTGTAACACTGGTTGCTTAATAGAGTGTAGTGAGAAGTTTGTATCTCCTCCTAGTTTGTTACAAGTTATGTGTCTTTATGAGTCTAATCACTGGCCAAATTTTCACCTAGTTTTAACATTCTAGTCACTGGTGGGTCAACGCTAATCATGCTATGACACTTATAGGTTTCACTCTTTCTGCATACTGAGACTGCTTTCTCTTGGATTGGAAAGGTCAAGTCAATTTATCCATCAAGCAGGATAAAATTATACAGAAGGTATCAAATGTTTGAAGCAATTTACTGCTATTTCCTTCGCTGGCAATATGACCGAGCTTATGAATCATCATTCATCTTCTGTTTAACTTCATAAATACTGTTCTTGACAATCCTTTTGTTCTGCCCATCAGTTCTGAAGGCTCAATCCTGTACTGTAGGACATCATAATTACTGATATATTTACAGTAGAATTTCCTTCTCTCTTAAATTGGTTTTCAAATGTGCCTCTAGAAGAACAGATCAACCAGGCTAATGAAATGATCCCAGAGTTACCCTTGTCATGCATTAGGTAAGATGTAGACTGTGGCTGTGAAACATATTTTACTAAACCTATCTGACCACAATGCTGGCATATTTAATCGGAAATTTTGCTGTACTCTGATCTGCTTCAGGGTTTAGGACTCTGAGCTAAGTTGAGTCAGTTAGCAGATAGATTGATTTCATTTAGGTGACTTGCCAGCATCCATGGAATCATAAAGAGATATTTTTCAGATGTTGTGTTTTGCAGTAATATTCATTATAATACAAGTTATGATAGTAATATGAGCTGATTCTTTAGGCTCAAGATAGCATGTCATTGGTTTCACTTGCACATGTTGCGCTTACAAGCAACAAAAAAGGAAAGAGAACGAAAAGAGGAGAGGAAAAAGGCCTAATGATGTTTCTATTGGTTAAGCAACCTAAATGAGTTTCATTCACTTGGAGCAAATGTTTACTTTATAATGTAGGCGCTGATCATTAGTTATCCCAGTGGAAACACTATTTTTTTCTGATTATAGTTACAGATATCCTCAAAGTTTATGCAAATTGCCTGAATGCATATGGGCACTAGGTGTCCAGGTCTTCATGAAAATTATTTGAAGAATCCCTACTTGATATGAATGTGGTTTTCATTTTGCTCGTGAACTTTCAACTCTACTTCATTTCAGGGCATTCTCTTGCTCCGAAACTTTCCCTTCAATGATAAGTCAGACATGTAGATTCTATTGTAATGCTTCAAAGTAAATTTGAAGAGACAATGGCACATTTCCCTTCAATGTATTAAATTAAGAAATTTGAAGTGACAATGGTAAATTTCCTGTTGAAATTCCAAATGTTCGGTCAAACTGTTATCAAGCATGCTTGATCCTTAATCATTTTTTGCTTTTCTTGCAAGGCTACAGCTACATCATCTCGGCATGTTATTGCATCATTATGTCGAGTTTTTAGAGCCAAGTTACTAGTATTTGCATTTGTAGAATTTGTTCCATGAGTTTATATCTGGTTTTTCATGTTAAATGTGACAGATCAGTTTAAAAGCTCTTGTATTTATAGTTCAGATGGCTGTTGCCCAGGGAAGTTGATAGTAAATGTCATGTTTGAATCTAATAATACAGGAGAACTTTGATCTATGCAGTCGGTCAAGATGCTGAAGAAGCATTCAAAAAGACTGTAGAAGTTGATAGACTGATAGATTTGCTGAGGCATGCAACTCCACATGAAGTAAGTGAATTTTGTTATTTCTCATTTACTGAATTGGACCTTCCATCTATTTTGTTACTAAGTAATAGTCAAGTATCTGCAACCTTGTGTCCTTGTCCTGGATGGAAATAATAAATGTATTGTCCTATTTAGAAGAATAACGGGTTTCCCGTATGGTCAATCTTCTTTAATGGGAACGTTAGTTAATTGGAAATGTCAAAGAGAAAGAGATGCTTCAGTTCTCCACATTGCTTTTTTTTTTTTTTTGGTGCTTAGTTAATACATTGTTGCTATTTAATAGCCAAAGTTGTTTTACACTTTCTTGTTACTTGGGTTGGAAATGTGGAATGGTATGGCTACTCACATCACACTGTTTGGAGTAATTTTAGGGCTTAAACCTACTCTACTAGGAAGTCTTCTTCCCATGAAATTTTATATATTATTCATGTTTGGCCTTCTGGTATCTTTACAGCTTCAGAAGCTTGTTGCTGAAAACATCCTTGCTTTCAATGAGGGTTTCTGGATACGACTGGCTGCAAGAACTGATACATGCAAGTCCAAGGATGACAAGGCACGGTCTTGGACTTGGTTTAGTTATAACATCTCAGTTTGTGTTTCAGTTATACATTTCTCTCTCCTCCTTGATGCTAGATCCAAATATTTTGACATGATTTTTACCTCTTCAGAATGATTACGAGGAGTTGGCTGTCTCTGTGATGAGCATAGTGGATCGCTTAGTCCATAAGACAAATGTAATTGTCTTTTTTCTTCAGATGCATGTGTGCATGCAAAAGTATAGACTTTATTTCCATCTCTCTGTTCTAATTTTAATGTGATTTTGCTCTTGCTTCCATTAGATAAAAACTGTCAAACCTTTGTACTTCAGGAAAAGATAGAATCATCCACTGATGTTCTTGAGGGAATACTAAAGCCTGTAGTTGGTGAAGAGGAAGAGATTCCTTGGCCACCTAGAGATCCAGAGGCTCTTAAAATAATGGAGAAAGTGAGAGTTATTTTATTAATTTCTTTTAGTTGCCTTTATTATGAGCTGAATTTCATATTTAAGACATGATTTGGTGCTGCATATGATTTATGTTCTCCTCGAAATGAATGTACTCTGACTAATTTGTTGCCTATGTACTTTTTACTATTTGTCTCCAATTTCTCCAACTTCTCTCTTTTTGTCCTTTTTGCCTGCACAAATTCGATAAATGTGGAGTTACAGATTACAAATATGGGCAAGAAAATGCATAATTGTGCTTGCATATTGAGATTTTCATGTATCTCAGCTTCCAATAACACAGGATGATCCTTTCTTTTTTTAAAGGAACATAGTTGTTGTGTGAATTGATTTGATGCTGGAGTACCAATCACAATAAATGCGCTGAATTGTGCTTGTATTTCTTCAATAATCATCAGGAAATAGCTCAAAGGGAGCAAGAAGGGCAGTTGGATGAGGGTTTCCTTTCAGAGGTTAATGCACAACTGAGACAAGTAAATTTCTTTGTTATTTCTGCTATTTCTCACTTGAATGTGCTTTGGAAAGCTATACAGAATTGGTGGGCTGATAATGCCTTGAACATTAACTCTTTAAATACTAAGGCTACAAAAACAAATTATATTGAGGTATGCAAGCATTCCTAGTTATTCATATTGAAGAAGCTTCTGCAGAAGATCTTGGCATGTTTCTTTGTTGCATAGAATGTCCTTTTACTTGATGTTGTCTGGGAGCAAATAAAGTGGGAGTTTCCACACTACATTGGTTTCAAATGAATCAAACTTCTGGTGATACTATATTGATTCTTCAAGTTCCTCATGTAATTTGTGGCAGAACTTATATTTATTTACAGGCCCGAGAAGATAAGGATAAGCCTGGCCTTGTTGCCATGCTACAGAAAGTTCTGCAACTGTATGCCTCTAGAGTTCTCTCAAGACGCAGTTATGCAAAGAAAGGTTGTATCAATTAAACCTTTTGATTTATGTAGACTACATTAACACTTCATCACCAGTTCATCCAGAGCAGATGCTGACATAAGGAATTATAACAAAGTTAGATTGCATGAATTCACTATCTTGAATGAATACATTCAGCAGAATATGCCTTTCCATCCAGCTAGATTGAATCTCCATCACACTTATGGTTTCTTCATGAGCCTGTACATCTTGGAATAAGTTTTTTCTCTGTTACTTTTTGTAAATAAATATTTAGTGGACGAAGCATTAGGTAGATGAGTTCTATTTTGCTTATATCAGTGAAAAGAGCTGATTCCTATTATGCTTCTGTTGCAGGCAATGAAATATTCAAGGCAGAGCAGTTCCTTGAATCCATAATCAAAGGTTAGTACATTAGGATGGGGTCAAGCAAAGAATCCCTAATGCCACTTCTATGGATTACTTGTGCACCATAAAATTAGCATATTTTCAGTCACAGTTGTATTTTACTTTCAACATGACTTTTCTGTGTTTTTAGTATGCCCACGCTGTTGCTTCCATCTATGCCCTTGCTGATGCTTCCATATTCTGACTCTCCATTTTTTTGTTCTTCAGTTCGGACAAAATGCAGTTTATATTCACATAAACTGCTACTGTTCCACAATATATTAGTGTCATCAGAGTTAAAGAGACTGGTCATACTCCATATTGATGCCTGTTTCAATTTGACACTTGACCTAGATTTTTCTTTTGTTTACTTTATCCTCTTCTTGGTCGGAAAAGAAAGGAACTTTTTCTTCGTTCTCTTGTTCTCCTCTGATTCTGCAAGATCAATCTCTGCAGCTCCAGAGGATGAATGGAACAGGCTGTTAATTGATGGAATGACTGTTGGTAAAGGTGAAGTTTCACTGGATGAACTGTACGCTGTCATAAAGAAACGGATTGAGCGGACTCTGATTCGAACAGTGAGCTTGCTTTTCCTCTCAAGTCGTCCTTAGTTTTAGTCCGTTAACTTCTGTCTTCCCTTAATGCTTCTGTTTCCTTCGAGTGTCAGGAAGGAGGCTCTTATCAGCAAAGAGTCCTCACTGAATATCTCAAAGGCATCCAATCAAGAGCTGAGGAGATTGTACAAGTTCTGCAGGGAAACAATGATTAAGACTTGTGAATCTGAGAATGTAAGCTCCTTTTTTCTGTTGAAAAGTCAAACAGAGGAGATAACTAAGGTATGGAATTTCTCTTGATTCTTTTCAGTTCCTTTCACCTTTCTCTTCCGATTTTTGCTTGTAAAGCAGGCTAGAGCTTGGTGGACGTGTGAATCTGAAGTGTTATAATTCGAAATGAGATCAGTTTACATGTTTTGACAATTGAATAAGCTAGTATGTGCATGTATACGACTCATTCCTTTCTTCCTTTTTCCCGACTCTGTTCTCCTAAAAGTGATTTTATGTCACGATCGTGTATATCTCTCTTATGCTTTAAATATGATGCCAGTAGATCGTAGGAGTGTCGCTTCCTACAATTGCTCGTATGTGAAGATTAATATTCTTTAGTGTGTGGTTACAGTTAACACACTGTTATACTTTGGAAGGTTTTAGCGCGAGAGAAGGTGTGAGAATTGATTGTTGCCTGAGAAGAACACCAGGAAGTTGATTTACAAAGAGAATCGACAAAATCGTGGAGAGACATGCGGTTAGTTGGTCAACCGTTTGTTCTCGATTGAGGGTATGTAGTTGTTCTAAACGAAGGATGAGTGACCAAACTTGAAATTGCTAGCTGCACACAGATACCATATCTATTTAAGTTACTATTATCTAAGCTGGGCTCGAAGATCGGATGGTAGCATTTATTTTGTGGGTTCCTTTTACCTTATAGGCTTATATTCAAAATTTAACAGTCACAGTTAGTCTAAACGCAAAGTTTGATCAATTTAAAGTTGCCATCAGTTAACTCACAGGGCCTGCGATTGGGGGTCATCACGAGACTCAATTATGCTCACCTCCGATATTGTGTAGATCCTCAAAAGTACTCTATTGCAGATCGTGTCTGATGCGGATAATTTCCAACGCAATGCCTCAGTACGCACGATTACTCAGTCCACTACACGGATAATTGCAGGGTTCCAAGATAGGCAGTGGTCAAGCAAAACTTCAAGTTCAGGTGCATAGTGGGCCAAACATGAAACTTCCGGGGCCCGGACTGTAATTTTTCAAACTAGGTCACTTCTCACCAAGGTCTCGACTACCGGTCTCTTGGTGGAAGGAAATTGTTTTCCTTCTCGTATTGCCCGGATGACTCACACTGAGATGATTCACACCGTTAGATTCAATCGGACGGCCACAGTTGCTCTTGGGAAGAGGCAGTAAGCTCATGCCCGGGCCACCGGATGGCCCCCTCCTGCACGATCTCGACGGTCCAATCCAAATCCAACGGCTAGCCTAGCCGCTTACCCCCGGTACAAAATGTTTGGTTTTTTTGACCCTTTTGCCACTTTGCCATCCAAGACTCGCCATATTCTCTTCATGTCCCCTTTCTCTCTTAAAACTAAACGGGGCACTCTCTATAACAAGGTTCTCTGGATCTAAAAAGGAGAACTTGATAACCTTCTCTCTCTCTCTCTCTCTCTCTCTCTCTCTCTACTTGCAGAGTTCGATCTCTCTCCATCCCTCCATCTCTCTTACCTCTGCAGTACCTTCTCCATTTGGCAAGAGAGTAGGCATCTTGCGGTGTTACTGATTGTAGATGCCGCTGTGAGTCGTGCTTGATCCCTCCGTGTACTGTTCAGATCTGAGGTAATATCTTCGCGTTTATGTGCGAATGCAAGCTTGAAATTGAGTGCTCTTTGTATATCAGATCCTCTCTCAATTTCACGAATTAGGTTTCTTTGGTAGCCAATTCTTCTTCCTCGACTGTTGTGCGCCTGAGCTACGGGGTTCAATTAGCTGATAGGTGATGCTCCTGTCTGATCTGATGCTGTTTCTGATTCCTGATTCGGAGACTTGGATTTATGAGAATTGCATTCTCTTGATCTAATCAGAATTGAGAATTGTGATGGAGAGGCCTGTGATGAGGTCGTGTTTTTTTTTATCACAGCATATTAGGAAGTCGGCAATGGTGCTTGGTTCTTGTTTTTTTTTTTTTTTTAATTTGAATTGGTGAGATACTCTGTGGATTTTTTCTTTTATAAGTTTTGCAAATGGGAAATGATTTTTGGACTTGATTGGCTTGATTGCAGAAGAGTGTTGGCGACTGGGAGAGGAAGATGTTGACAAAGTTTGAGACGAAAAGCAACCGGGTTAAGGGTCTTAGTTTCCATAGTAAACGGCCATGGATCCTCGCATCTCTCCACAGTGGTGTGATCCAGCTTTGGGACTACCGAATGGGCACACTGATTGATAGATTTGATGAGCATGATGGGCCTGTCCGAGGTGTTCATTTCCACAAATCTCAGCCGCTTTTTGTCTCAGGAGGTATTGATTTTTATCATTTAACCTCAACTAGAGAATTTTGTTTTTCTGGAAATTGTCAGTATCCATTTATAGTTTGCTTGATACAGATCAGAGATGCTAATTTTATGATATACGTAGCTTCCTTCTCTCTGGAAGGGGGAAATTGATTTTTGGCAGGTAAAATGAATCTACCAATGGAATATTGAGCATGGCACAAGTCACTTGATAGAAATATCTTATATTTACTCTAATGACCGAATTCTGATCTTATGATGGTTTTCCTTTAACGAACTCATTGAACATAGCTGAAATTTGTACAGATCTGGACTTCTTATGTAGTAACTATATTTCAATCCTTCTACATAGGAAATCAAACTATTGTAGCTGAAATTTGTGAAGTGAAGTGATGGGAAATAATATATGCAATTTTCATTCTGCACTGATTTTGTGTTTGATTCAATATGCCCAAATTGTCTTTTACTTTGTTGGAGAAATTTATGCAGCTAACCAGAAGTTTGATCCCATCATTTTAGCTTAATATTTGTGGAAGTAATTGGCTAGAAGGAAATTTTCTATTTCATAAAGTTTCAGACCTGAAAGTATGATGGTTCAACTTGCAAAGTTTCCATTTTATTTTTTCTTTGTTGAAGGTTCATTCTGGTCTAATTGATGTTCTGTCATGGTCTGTTTTACTAAGTTTTTTCGGTTTTCGGTTTTACATTAGTTAGATCTATGGGAATTTACTTCTGTGATGACACTTTCAGTTTGTGCCTGTTTGCTAGAGAAATGCCAATATGTAGACTGTGCATCACTTCTGAATAAACGGTGAATTGTCTATCCAATGATATAATGCTCTTTAGCAAGTTGCTATGTGACACAGACCCCTCAACTTGCTTGCCTTTGCAGGAGATGATTACAAGATCAAGGTATGGAACTATAAGACATGTAGGTGTCTCTTTACCCTTTTGGGGCACCTTGATTATATCCGTACTGTGCAGTTTCACCATGAGCACCCATGGATTGTCAGTGCAAGTGATGACCAGACCATCCGTATATGGAACTGGCAGTCCCGCACATGCATATCTGTCTTGACAGGTCACAATCACTATGTTATGTGTGCTTCATTTCACCCAAAAGAGGATCTTGTTGTGTCAGCTTCCCTTGATCAAACTGTTCGTGTCTGGGATATTAGTGCCTTGAAGAAGAAGACAGCATCCCCAGGTGATGACATGTTGCGTTTGAGTCAGATGAACACAGATCTTTTTGGTGGTGTTGATGCTGTTGTCAAGTATGTCTTGGAAGGTCATGACCGTGGGGTGAACTGGGCTGCGTTTCACCCTACCCTTCCACTGATTGTCTCTGGGGCAGATGACCGCCAAGTGAAATTATGGCGCATGAACGGTAATTTTCCTGACGATATTGTTTTCCTTTGATTATCTAGAAATTTAAAAATCCAATTCTAGTGCCTTATAACATTGTCAGAGTGCTATATGGAAGTTGGATGGAACCGTGAATATCATATTAGGATTTATATGATATGAAATGTGTGTACTTGCTGTTTAGGCTGACTGGTATTTCATCAATAGAGGGAAACGTTTTATGGTTCTTCTTCTTCGCTGACTCTCTCAATTCTACTTTTACTTCAGACACCAAGGCTTGGGAGGTGGACACTCTAAGAGGGCACATGAATAACGTATCATGTGTGATGTTTCATGCCAAGCAGGACATAATTGTCTCTAATTCAGAGGATAAAAGTATCCGGGTGTGGGATGCGACAAAGAGAACTGGAATCCAAACATTCCGGCGGGAGCATGATCGTTTCTGGATCCTTGCTGCTCACCCAGAGATGAATCTTTTGTCAGCTGGTCATGACAGTGGCATGATAGTGTTCAAGTTAGAGAGAGAAAGGCCTGCCTTTGCAGTTAGTAGCGATGCCCTCTTTTACACGAAAGATCGGTTCCTGCGATTCTATGAATTTTCCAGTAAAAAAGACACGCAGGTTATTCCTATACGACGTCCTGGATCTACTGGACTCAATCAAAGTCCTAGGATGCTTTCTTATAGTCCAACGGAAAACGCGGTTCTTATTTGTTCTGATGTGGATGGAGGCTCTTATGAGCTTTATGTCATACCTAAAGATAGCATTGGTCGGGGTGATAGCGTACCAGATGCAAAGAGAGGTAGTGGAGGATCTGCTGTGTTTTGTTGCTCGGAATAGGTTCGCTGTGCTTGACAGAAGTAGTAATCAAGTGCTAATCAAGAACCTAAAAAATGAGATTGTGAAAAAGGGTGCTCTCCCATTCCCTGCAGATGCCACATTCTATGCAGGAACTGGTAACTTGCTATGCCGGTCTGAGGACAGGGTTTACATATTTGATCTGCAGCAGAGGCTGGTTCTTGGTGATTTACAGACTCCATTTGTCAAGTATATTGTCTGGTCAAATGACATGGAAAGTGTTGCCCTGCTGAGCAAACATGCAATCATCATTGCCAGCAAGAAACTTGTCCATCAATGCACTCTTCATGAGACAATTCGTGTCAAGAGTGGAGCTTGGGATGAAAATGGTGTTTTTCATTTATACCACATTGAACCACATTAAGTACTGCCTTCCCAATGGTGACAGTGGAATAATCAGAACCCTTGACGTGCCTATATACATCACAAAGGTTTCAGGAAACTGCATCTTCTGCCTGGATCGTGATGGAAAGAACAGGGTCATAATCATTGATGCAACAGAATACATGTTCAAATTGTCTCTGTTGAAGAAGAGATATGATCATGTTATGAGTATGATAAGGAACTCACAGCTCTGTGGGCAGGCTATGATTGCATATTTGCAGCAAAAAGGCTTCCCTGAAGTGGCTCTTCACTTTGTGAAGGATGAGAGAACACGGTTCAACTTAGCTCTGGAGAGTGGGAACATTCAAATTGCGGTTGCCTCAGCCAAGGAAATTGATGAGAAGGATCATTGGTATAGGTTGGGTGTTGAGGCCCTTCGGCAGGGGAATGCAGGAATCGTGGAATATGCTTACCAGAGGACTAAGAATTTTGAGAGGCTGTCCTTCCTTTATCTCATAACAGGGAACATGGACAAGTTGACCAAGATGCTTAAAATTGCAGAAGTCAAGAATGATGTTATGGGTCAGTTTCACAATGCTCTCTATTTGGGTGATGTTCATGAACGCATCAAGATCTTGGAGAATGCTGGCCATTTGCCACTTGCTTATATAACTGCTTCTGTGCACGGACTTGAAGATGATGTTGAAAGGCTAGCAGGCGAGCTGGGAGAAAATGTCCCATCTTTGTCCAAGGGTAAGCAGCCTTCTCTTCTGATTCCACCGAGCCCAGTCATGTGTGGTGGTGATTGGCCACTGTTAAGAGTCATGAGAGGCATATTTGAGGGTGGGCTGGATGCAGCTGGAAAGGGTGTTGAAGAAGAAGAAGATGCTGCTGATGGTGATTGGGGTGAGGATTTGGACATGGTAGATGCGAATGGTCTTGAGAACGGAGATGTGACAGCTATTCTGGAGGATGAAGAAGTTGGTGAAGAAGAAAATGAGGAAGGAGGTTGGGATCTCGAGGATCTGGAGCTTCCCCCTGAGTTGGAGACTCCTAGGGCTTCCACCAATGCTCGCTCCACAGTCTTTGTGGCCCCAACTCCAGGAATGCCCGTCAGTCAGATTTGGATTCAGAAGTCATCTATTGCTGGTGAACATGCAGCTGCTGGTAACTTCGACACTGCAATGAGGCTACTGAACCGGCAGCTGGGGATACAAAACTTTGCTCCTCTGAAGTCCTTGTTCCTTGATCTCCATGCTGGTAGCCACAGCTATCTGAGGGCTTTCTCCTCAGCTCCAGTGGTGTCACTAGCTGTTGAACGTGGCTGGAGCGAATCTAATAGCCCTAACGTGAGGGGCCCACCAGCCCTTGTCTGCAACTTCTCTCAGTTGGAGGAGAAGCTCAGAGCTGGGTATCGTGCCACAACGACTGGGAAGTTTACCGAGGCCCTCCGCCTCTTCACCAGCATCCTCCACACAATCCCCTTGATCGTGGTGGAGTCCAGGAGAGAAGTGGATGAAGTCAAGGAGCTGATCATTATAGTCAAGGAGTACGTGTTGGGCCTTCAGATGGAGCTGAAGAGAAGGGAGATGAAGGACTACCCAGTTCGACAGCAGGAGCTTGCCGCTTACTTTACCCATTTGAACCTCCAGCTGGCCCATCAGAGGCTTGCATTGCAGAATGCCATGACTGTCTGCTTTAAGGCCAAGAACCTTGCAACTGCGGGTAACTTTGCCCGGAGGCTGCTGGAGTCGAATCCTGCCAACGAGAACCAGGCTAAGACAGCAAGGCAGGTTCTGCAGGCTTCAGAGAGGAATAACACAGATGTCTCCGAGCTGAACTATGACTATAGGAACCCATTCGTTGTCTGTGGAGCCACCTATGTGCCAATCTACCAGGGGCAGAAGTATGCTACCTGCCCTTACTGCAGCTCACGGTTCGTGCCAGCACAGGAGGGGAAGCTTTGCACTGTTTGTGATCTTGCTGTAGTCGGGGCAGATGCTTCAGGGCTCCTCTGCTCTCCTTCACAGGTCCGGTGATCTTTCTAATTGAAGCTGCAGGAGGCGCGGCAATTTTTCATGAGTTCACCAAATTGGGGGCAGACAGCAGCATCACCTGTTGGCTGCATTTGGATTAGTAGCAAGTCGGAAGGAAAGGATACATTTCAACGATCGAGTTCCTACAGTGTTATTTGTTTGCAACAGCCAGCTATTTTTACTTGGTTACTACTCTCTCTCTCTCTCTCTCTCTGTGTCTCCCTTTGCTCTCGTTTGTCTAGCGGCGATGATTATGATTTTCAATGTAATAATCAGACTTGTTTCGGATTTTTGTACTCGCACCATCCCTGTTAGCTGTCTATAGGTAAAGAATAGCCCCAGCTCTCTGTTGCATAGATTATGGTCGTAGTTTGGGAATTTTACAGACATGCCATTTTGGCCGGTTTGCTTTTTTGCTTTGGTTGATTCCTCTGATGTTGAGTTTGATTCTCCCTTTCTGCAGTTGGCATTTAGGGAGCCAGCGTCCTCCTCAAGTCCGAATAATTGAGGATTTCTTCTTCTTTTTTGTACAAATTTATGTGATGATATCGGTCGAGATGCTTCGGCAATTCCCTCGCCGTTTAACGGAAGTGCCACATCAAACGACCGGACTCTTCACGTGCAATGATTTGTGTGGACTGGAAGCTACGCATTCATCATAAATAATGACCGAAACCAATGGGATTGGAATCCACGCTTTTGACTTCGAGATAACCCCGAAGACTGTCCATCCGGGGCAGTGTTTGAACTCGAGGCATGGTGGTTTGAGCCCTACCGCGCCTGAGGTACTGCATCCCGTCACTTGGCCAATCTCTTCGTCGGCATATTGAGATGCGTGGATACTCGGATGGAGTTTCATTGGCGACCTCCGACCTGATGGAGCAACCTCCTCATAATATTATATGGATATATATATATATATATATCCACATCTTTAAACGAAGAAGAAGGAGAAGAAGAAGCACCTGCTCCAGAAATGGGAAAGAGATTATTTTTGCCCACGCTAAGAAGCCCGGAGGCCCATTAATTGAGCCCACTTTTAAGCCCATCAATAGAAAAGCCCACGATCATCTTGGCGCCAATCCTCCACCCGTTTCCCGCCCAAAGAACGCGCTACACGCTCTCCCCAACTTACCTTCTCCCCCCCTCCCCGTACCTCTCTCTCTCTCTCTCTCTCTCTCTCGTTATCGTTCTCTCTCTGTCTCTGCCGCATTTCCTCTCCGTCGAACTCCACCCTCTTGTCCTCTTTCCGTCTTCAATGGCGTCCGATTCTTCTCCCATCAACTTCAACAATGGTTAGACTCTCTCTCTCTCTCTCTCTCAGTGTGTAGGCTTATTTTTATGGTAAAATTGCTTCTCAGGCCCATCCTCTCCCGACAACTCGCTCTCTAGCCCTATTGGCAACACGTATTCCTCCCCTGGGGACCGTCGGCGCCGAGGCCGTCGTAGGTCATCAACTCCCGCTGCCTCGGCATATGCCACTCCTCCTCACAATCACTCGCGCTTTGCCACTAACTCAGAGGCCTCCCCCACCCCCTCCCGCCCCCATCGGCAAGCTGCGGCCACCCCGTCTTCCACTGACGGTGACGTGCCTGCATCGTCGGAGTACTATGCCAGCGGTGGCGATGCCGCCGAGCAGATGTTCGTCTGGGGCACCAACATCAGCGTTCAGGACGTTAATGCTGCGATTCTTAGGTTTCTTAAGAACTTCAGGGAGGAGCCCACACAGATGGATTCCATCGAGGAAGGGAAATACATGAAGGAGCTGGATAAAGTTTTTGAGATGGAGAGAGAGTGGATAGATGTTGATGCAATGGATATCTTTAGCTACGATCCAGATCTGTACAATAAGATGGTCAGGTACCCGCTCGAGGTTCTTGCAATTTTCGAGATTGTTCTGATGGATATGGCCAGCAGCAGGAATCCTTTGTTTGAGAAGCATATACAAGCGAGAGTATATAATCTCAAAACCTCGACTTCAATGAGAAATCTCAACCCCTCGGGTTAGTAATTGTTTTTATAGTTTGAGAAATCAAATGTGCTGTAGGGTTTCTGCTTGGCCAAAATGTACTGACTCTGTTAAGGGCAAGCTCCAACATACTGAAAGTTGCTATGGCAATGTTTTGGTTTTTGTCTTGTTTCAGGTACTAAGGAAAGTTCTGAAATGGGTCTAACTAACTTATCTTTATAGTTTGATATGAGAATGCAGAGCTAGATAAAGTAGTAGGGGCCTTAGACCTTTCATTTAAATGAAGTACGTTCTTCATTACACTATTAGTGGACTGACATTACTTACAAAATGCTAGATATCGAGAAGATGGTGTGTCTGAAAGGGATGATCATCCGATGTAGTCCAATAATTCCCGAGATAAGGGAAGCCGTCTTCAGGTGCTTGGTCTGTGGATATTATTCTGATCCTGTTCGGGTTGAAAGAGGTAACTGTCTAGAAGAACTTTAGTTTCTCATTAAATGTTGTTATTTTACCTATTGCTAATTATTTGACAGGGAGGATTGTTGAACCAACTAGATGTTTGAAGGATGAGTGTGCTGCCAAGAATTCCATGAGTCTTGTTCATAATAGATGCAGGTGCATATAGCTTCAACTCAATTTTATGACTTAGCCAGATTGAAAAATTTTCAAAGGCAACAGTCATCCTATGTTGTTTGGATATGCTGGAGAAATTATCCACTTGTGGACACTTATGTTTGGATCTTAGAGTCTTATTTATCCATTTGTTTAAATTTGTTAATGTTTATTGACCCCTTCTAATATACTAATAACTTTGTTTGAATTTATTCCTGATCAAATTCTTGACCCTGAATTATCTGTAAGCATTGAGAATTAAGTTCATGAAGTCTTTCATGATTTTGCTACTAATATGAAATCTGAGTTGCCAGGCAATATAATGGAATTTAGTGATGAAAAAATTTTATAATCTGATTTTCCAAGTGTGACAACACCATCTTTGATTGAACCAGCTTTGCAGATAAGCAGATTGTGAGGCTTCAGGAGACGCCAGATGAAATTCCTGAAGGAGGAACACCCCATACAGTAAGCTTGTTGATGCATGACAAGTTGGTAGATGCCGGAAAACCTGGCGATAGAGTTGAGGTAAATGATAGTCTTGAATCAGCAGCTCATGTCCATCTGTATAATGCATCTTCTTTGATCTTACTTTATGCTTTCTTTTCTATAGGTTACTGGTGTTTACAGGGCAATGAGTGTCAGAGTTTCACCGACCCAGAGAACAGTAAAATCATTATTTAAGGCAAGTTTTTTCTCATCACTTTCAATAAGCAGCTAATGAAACTAGTTAATCGAAATTTGGCATTTTCTTATTCATTTCTTAATCTCTACTGCAGACTTACATTGATTGTCTCCATATGAAGAAGACCAACAAGTCAAGAATGCTGGCAGATGATTCAATGGAAGTTGAAAATGGCTTTAGTAGGATAGAAGAAGATGTACCTTTTGATGAGCAAATGGTATGTCCTTGTCTAATTTCTTTTATGGCAATGAGTATTTGCCTTTCCTTAAATCCTTCCTGTACCTGGCAATTGATATTGCAGGTGGAGCAATTAAAAGAGCTCTCTAAACAACCAGATATATATGAGAGACTAACCAGGTCCTTGGCACCAAATATCTGGGAGCTAGAGGATGTGAAGAAAGGACTCCTTTGCCAGGTACACCAATAACCATAATTTCCTTTTGAGTTTGAGATATTGATAGGCGAATCAATTTCTTTGTTTTGTCTGATTATGCTGATGAACTTTAGTATTTTGTATTGTAGCTTTTTGGAGGTAATGCATTGAAGTTACCGTCTGGTGCCAGCTTCCGTGGAGATATCAACATTCTTCTTGTCGGTGATCCTGGAACTAGCAAATCACAACTGCTACAGTACATACACAAGCTATCTCCCCGTGGCATATACACAAGTGGGAAGGGAAGCTCCGCAGTTGGTTTAACTGCTTATGTCAGCAAAGATCCTGAAACAGGAGAGACGGTAGGATTTCTGCCCCTTGATTTCATGCTTTTTTGGAATCACATCTAAAAATAGTTAGATTCTCACACGTGATATTCTTTTTCAGGTTCTTGAAAGTGGAGCCTTGGTGTTGAGTGATAAAGGAATCTGTTGCATCGATGAGTTCGATAAAATGTCTGACAGTGCAAGGAGCATGTTGCATGAGGTCAGCTAATTTATCTTCTGATATAAAATGTAGAAGCGATGCACAAAGCAAAAGAGAGCTTGATGTTGCTTTATCTTCCACAGATAAGTAAAGGGGGATAAGTAGCTTCTGAGCAGTTCCCAGACTATTTTTCCCATTTGAGAACAGGAAAACATGTAATAGTAGTTTCAAGTTATGATTGGCATAGCATTAATATTTTGTGTTACTGAAGGCAACATCATTATGGTGAATTTTGATGTTACCTCTGCAAGTACACCACTTGCATCCCTTGTAAACTTGCTTTAAAAAGGGATTCGTACTCTTCCAGGTGATGGAACAGCAAACTGTTTCCATAGCGAAGGCAGGAATTATTGCATCCCTTAATGCTAGGACTTCAGTATTGGCTTGTGCAAATCCAAGTGGGTCACGATACAATCCGCGCTTATCTGTGATTGATAACATCCACCTTCCTCCTACCTTATTATCTAGGTAATACAGAACTTTAATTTTCAGAAAGCGGCACAGATCAGTAGTGAAAATGATATACATCTCCAGATGGATAAATACAAGGCATTTGCCCCCCAATACTCGTTAAAAATTGTGTAGTTTTTAAGAAAAGTTTATGACTTGCATCTGTTTCTAAAATTGTTGCCTTCTCAGGTTTGATTTGATCTACTTGATTCTTGACAAGCCTGATGAGCAGACAGACAGGCGCCTTGCCAAGCATATTGTTGCACTGCATTTTGAGGATCCTGAGGTATGCTTTTACATGGTGAAATCCCTTTTTTCTTTCTAAACTAGTCGATCGAGATATAAACTGGAGATTTAATCGATCTTCATTTTTCTATCAGAGTGCCCAGCAGGATGTGTTGGACCTTCATAGTTTAACTTCATATGTGAGCTATGCTCGAAAAAATATTCACCCGAAGATATCTGATGAAGCTGCTGAAGAGTTGACTCTGGGATATGTTGAGATGAGGCGGAGAGGAAACTTCCCTGGCAGCAGCAAGAAGGTACAAGTGCTTAATGTCTCTCAAAGTTAGCAATTTTCATTTCTTTCAACATTATTCAGTTGGAGAGTCTCATGAAATTCCAAAATCGGTTTCCTTTTCTTTGTTTTTCTTGTTCCTTTTCATTTTCCCATTGCAATTTTGACACCTCCTTGATGCTAGTATTGGTGATTGTCTCCAAAGCTGATGGCAAACGATGCTTCTATCTGACTGCACGAACAGGTGATAACAGCAACACCTAGGCAAATCGAAAGCGTGATACGTCTTAGTGAAGCTCTTGCTCGCATTCGGTTCTCGGAATGGGTAAGTAAAAGCTAGTATTATTACCAATGCCCTTGTTTTCTAGCATAAGATGGTGTTGTGACATCAATATATATCATTCGCTATGTCTTGTTCACATGTAAGATGGGACCCATGCTGCAGGTTGAGAAGCCTGATGTAATGGAAGCATTTAGGCTCCTGGAAGTTGCAATGCAGCAGTCAGCTACTGACCACTCAACCGGTAGTTCTTTACTTTCATCACTTTGCTTCTGTTATAGTACACATGCATTGCGCTGAAAATGTTATTGCAACTCTAATTTTTAAGGCACCATTGACATGGATCTCATTACTACTGGAGTATCGGCAAGTGAAAGAATGAGAAGGGACATTATTGCATCAGCAACCCGGGCCATAATAATGGAGAAGATGCGGCTGGGTGGGCCCTCAATGCGCTTGCTGGAGGTCAGCTTATCTTGTCCAGTTACTGTTTTCTTCGACCAGCAATCTTTTGCTAATTATCATACCATGAATGAACTCTAACTTGGCATACTTGGTTCTCTGTAGTTGTTGGATGAGTTGAAGAAGCATAGTTCTGTGTCTGACGTCAACCACAATGATGTAAGTGAATCATCTTTCCTGTCTAAGGGCATTTTCGGTCTTCTAGTCTTCCTGCTTCCAGTTATTTCAGTAAAAAAAAAAAAAACTTTTTGGTCTGCTTTATATAAATGTGAAATAGCCGAAAGAACCCAAAACACTTAATAAATTTTACTCAGTTTGGATGGACTGATGGATGTGTTTTATTGATTCAGCTGAGGAATGCAGTGTCTTCTCTTGCTACCGAGGGATTTGTGTCATTGCATGGGGACAGCATAAAGAGAATATGACCCACGGTTCAGACAAATGATAGATAGGTCATCCGATCAAAGTTGGTGATGACATATTACTGATGCCATTTTAATCCGGTTTACGCCTGGAGTTGTGGTCTTGAGTAGATGGCTACAACTCTTCCCCCTGGTTGTAATCTATGTACTGTATGGTGACATTTCAGTTAGAAAATTGTTACAGGAGGAAGATAAGCTCTGTTTATTACATTAGAAACCTTTTATACCAAAGGCTGTCGTTTTCAGATCTCTTTCAAGGAAAGGCTACTAATTCGGGCAAGTATCATGAAGTTCCAAGGAAATCGGTGCACCCCTTGACAGGATGAAGATCCTAAAGAATCAAATGAACCTAATCGGCTGTAATTAGTAATGGCCATGCCGATAACTGAAGGTAGGAAGAAACCCGAGAACACAAGATCAAGTTAACTTTGCTCCACTTGCAACGTAATAAAGTTTTACATGGCGAGTGGGAATAACTTATTTACAAGATTGACATCGACCAGAGGGGATTGGGATTTTCACCTGAATGGTAAACGGCCTACTGTGATGAGGTTTGAACTGCGGCTACAGTGGAGACCATGGAGTCGACCCCGCAGATGTTGCGGCCCCTGCAGATCTTGTAGTAGCCGCCCTCCCCCCAAGACTCACCCCACGAGTTCTTGATAATCCAGTAGGGCTTCTCCTTCATCCTAACTGGAGAAAAACCAGCCGATCCGTACCCAACCAGGAGGACCCCGTGGTCCAGCCTCCTCGAGCATATGTAAGGGCACGAGACACCTCCTACGTATGTCTGCATGAATACCGCATTGATAGCGACTGCACAGAGGCAATAACAGGGAAAAATGGGAGTCAGTTGCCAGATCATTGATGGAAAGATAAAAAGCCCGCTCCGTTTGTTAGGGAGACACAGACGAAGGTGACAATACTCTAAAAATAGAACTCGTTACAGTTACCAAGTAGCTTACTGCTCCTGTTTCTACCTCATCTAGTCATCTAATTTGAAGTTATGAAAACAAAATATCTACTAGTTTAATTTTAAAAACAACAAAAACACTTCTCTGCATTTATATCATTAATGAAGGAAAATCCTTAAAGCAGAGGAAAGTCTAAGATAATTACTCGCAAGAGGTCCATTCTTCACAAGATTTGCTGCGATTTGATCTTCATCAAGGGAAACAACGCTGAAGTTGGCAACTGAAGCAGCAATCTTCGACTTGTCAAGTTTGCAAGCCCCACGATCGGTACCAGTGTATGGGTAGTCTTCCTCTTTCATGAGACCACCAGCTTTCAGGGTGTATTCAAATGCACTGTTCATCAAACCTCCGTTGCACCCAGAATCGCATGAGCCTGGTTGTTCCGGATCACACTAAAGAAGGTACAGGAAAGAGACGCCATCATGGACATTGTCAAATTTGTAAATATTACGTGTATGATATGGAAAAAAGAGTTATATACTATGGTGTACCCATCCTGTTCAAGCATTTAAATTAGCAGTACAAAGTAGGGTTAGTACGAAAAGCATACGGAGTTGTTTAAAGCCTGATCCTGTAGCAATTGCATTTATTCGCTTAGAACCACCCAAATGGACAGAATAAACTTGGTAGTTTCTGGGAAGTGTTAGTTATATTATATTTATATATTATTAAATGAAATAGGTAGAATAAAATCGTTATCAATCACTATCTATCACATATGTTTTTCTTATAATTATTTGATGTTATTTTTTATTTTCAATCTATTTATTTATTTCTTAAATTAGTTAGTTCTTCTAATCCTATAAATAGATTAATATTTTATTAAATTCCTTGGGTAAGTGAATATAATAAAATCTGTGATTTGTAATTTTGGCCAATGACCTGTCACTCTTTATCTTTCCCTATATCTCTATTATCCTACCCTTGCTTTATTATGATTTTCTTCAAGAAGAACCATAGATGCATCAAATCTAAAGATAAGACTACAAAATAAGATTCAAAATGCAGAAAATACGTTATAAAAACATTAGACTAAGAGTAAAGCATCCAATTTGCAAGGTAGGCCCATTGTCCATCACTGTATATATTTCTTCAATATGCCAAAAGGCTGGACTGTAATGAGAGCATTAAACATATAAGCAATTACGGTAGCGCCTCATCGTTCCCAATTTCCATCCAGCCGGATCAAAGGTAATGTGCCATAGCAATAGCTCCAAATTCAAAGTGAAAAAGTATTTGTTACCAGAAACAGTTAGCATTCAAGCATCTTAAACAATCAATTTTAGAACGGCTGGACTCGGTACTCGGGACTCGGGAGTAGCACAGATAACTTAAAGGACAAAAATGAAGGCACCATCCTAAAACAGACACGAATTGAGAGTGCAATAAGATTGCAGAATGAATTGTTTTATAATTTTAATCAAATCTCCAGTCAAGTTTTTCTTGGAAAAATCATGCGACGCGGAAATTAAATCTTCAGTCAACTAATTTCAATTTCTAAAGAAACGGAAAGTGGAGGAAAACATCTAACCTCATGATCACAATCTACAAGCTGTTGTTCACTAAGGCTCACAAGCTTCCCAGTAGCAAGGAAGTTAGCACCTTCCAAGGCCCCTGTCGTGCTGAAACTCCAGCATGATCCACAGGAGCCCTAATCCCAACACAACCAATGGTGCTGAAGTCAGTACGTACATGAAATTATGGATAAACGGTTAAGAAAATCAAGTTGTAGACATAGACATTAAATAAGTGCATTCCAAAAATTTCAGTGAACTAAATAAATGAGGCATCAGCTAGTAAAAACCAATAATATCAGTAACCGTCCAGAGATTACTGAAATGAAATCTACAATTCATTTTGATATCATATGGATGATACTTGACATTGAATAAAAACAAAAGAAAGATCATAACAGAGGAATTCTATGAATCGGCCAACGAGAGAGCTTCTAAGCAAGTTGAAATTTCATGGAGGACTGACAGAACAAAAGGAGACTGGAGAAATCTATTTATTCACATGAAAAAGCCTTGGGAATAAGACATACATAGAAGAAGAAGAAGAAGAAGCAGAGATATGAGCTATAAATGTGCGCCATCGGCAATCAGTTAGGAAAATTTGACAAATAATCAGGACGAGATTACCTGATTTTTAACGCCGGTGACAGCTCCACGATCTCTCCAATCAAAATCAGCCGGCAAGTTTTCGGTGGGAAGAATCGGTGCCCGGTTCGCATCCTTGGGCAGCCTGAGCTTGCTCCTAAGCCCTAGGTATGTCCTTTTGAACTCGGACGGAGTCAAATCGGAGAACTGAGTCACGCCGTGAACGGCAGAGGGATCCAACTTCTGGTGCCTTCTCGCCCGGCGCAGGTTAGCCCTGAAGACCTTGAACCGGTGGTCGTGCTCCTCCTGGGAGGCATACGACTTACCGAATTTCCTCTTGAAGATGGAGAAGTGGTGGTGATCGGTCAGCATCTGGTCGTCGCCGCCGTCCACCACCTGCCTGATCAACGGATTCTCCAATTCCGACGTAGCTACCGCGGCGGCGAGGAAGAGGGAGGAGAGAACGAGGATAGAGACTCGGCGATCCATTCTTTTCGGCATTCCCGGAGGAAGGAGAGAATCACAGATTCTCTTCTTCGCCCGTATATATAGGAGCAGGGGAAGAGGAGGAGGGAGGTGGTTCGTTAGAGCTAACAGTTTCCCCTCTGAAGGAGAGCTGAGCTTGGGGAACAGGAAACTTCAGCCAATGGCATGGCGACGCGTGGCGATGCTTGAGTGGTACGGTTGAAAGTTAGGTTCTTTTTCCCGGGTTGACTCGAGGACCGGATGAGGCAAGGATAGCGTGGGGGTAGGTTAGGTTGCGGGAGAAATGTCGGTTTAGCCCCGCCATCTTTTCCGCTAGGATCAGTAAACCCTTGTTCGCCGGGAATTCCTCAAGTGAGATTTACCTTTTCCTTGGACTGGGCTTGGATGGGGCACAGTGTTGGGTTTGGGCCCCATAAGCTCACTAAACCAATCGGTGGGCCCAATTCCTTCCATCTTAGGGGGAAAAGACGACATCAACTCATCGTGGTCCAGCAAAATTCTTTGAAATCAACCAGCCACACGAATTCAATATGTTGAGGATTCTGCGGGATACAATGCCGTATCAGCTTCGTCGGGTCCAAAGATCCAATCCGATAGCAACCGCGGAGGGCGTTGGATCCCTCATAGTTAAGCTAGCGCACGACGCTGGGCAAGCCCAAAACGAGATGGCGTTTGTTGCACGACAGAACAGGAAACCTTAATAGGGACCAAAAGGGAAAAAACGCCATTTCTTACTAGACTTGGAGGCCCACGTTTAGCACCCTGTGGGCCCCCTACGTCATTCATGACATCATCAGCTTTTTATATGGGCCCCAGATCCCGTCCTCAAAAGGCTCTTCAATTAGGATCCAGTTCATAGTTTGGGGCCCTTCCTGACAAATGACATGCGTCCATGGAAGTCATGAAACACATGACTCTTTAAACTATTATGCGCAAAAAGGTCTTTACTTCAGAGCTCATGGTGTATCGTAATTCCGACTGTTGTGTGGCATATACTGGTATGCTCCCAAAATAGCTTTAATGGGAGAAGGATCTCTCTTTGCTCGACGATTCGCATCCCTCGTAGCATCTCTTCTTATTTGCTAGTGATGATGCTAAATCGACCCTTCACTTTTGTCCTCCTGTACATTTCTTGAAAACTCTGGACCCTTTCATTCATTGCATCCTTTTATGTGTATCTCGCAATTGACTCATTTGAGCGTCGGATAATTAAATCAAACTGTTACATTTAATTTCATTTTCTATACATTTCACATTTCATATTAGAGATTTACAAATCAACAATCGAGTCAATAAAAGGTAGCGTGGATAACCCAACCAAGTCATTGAGTGTATAGTCGCATGGCACGTGGGTTGACCCCCCGGTCGTACCCACCCGCATGAGGCGGTAATAGGTTAGCAAATACTTGGAAGTTTTACCCCCCACTAGAATGTGGAAGCTCAACATGTGAAGGAAGTCTCGAAGATTGGGCGCATGTGTAATTCAATGGGAATGCAAGGGCGCGGCCGTGACAATTTCCCGCAATCCATTTTTTTGCTGGAATTGATTAGCTAATAAACCATAAATCAAACCGTGAGCATGCCGCTCGACTTCACTAATCCGGCGATATCTCTTCCACGTGTCATCAAACTCATCATCGATGGAAGAGTCTCCGCCTACTTACATATTTAAATTATATCAATCTTCAATATCAACAATTTTTTTATGGCCTTGGAGGGAGTTAATCCGTTCACAAGTTAACAATATATAGTAGAATAAGTTTAAGGTTTGAAATTCTCGGCGGTCGATATCTGAGAATTAATTGTGGACTCTATGATATATAATATAACATTTAGTAAATTAATTAGTTATTACGATATCGTATATTATTAATATAAAAATATTTTTAAAAAAACTTAATATGATCATAATTAAAATTAAGAAATTATAAATTTAATTTATATCTATCATTCTATTCACATTTTTTTAAATCGAATGAAAAACTTTTAATTAATTAATTCATGCCTTACCGACTCTGGTTAGAGGAATTAGACAACAGCTGGCTGGTGGATAGAATTTATTTGACATATTTCGGATTAGTTGAATATCTATATTTTATTATGGCTGTTAAATAAAAATTAATTTTTTCCATGAATTATTGGCGAAATTTTTAAATGTTTTTCAAAATTGTTTGCAATTTGTCCAACGTGCCGGCCTTACGCAAGCCAAAATGAGATTCATTGTAAGAGGTTGGTACTGCCGGACCAAACTTACATAAAAGTATAATTTTAATTTTTAAATGATTTTATTTTTCTTTCAAGGATTCCCTCTCCATCTATTCACGACCAGGAGCGATTTCAAGATGGTTTGTGGGGAGTCTTCACAGTCGCACCAATTTCCATGAATAAATCATGCATATCGGTGCAGAAGAGATATTAAAGAAAATAGATTTTAGTCCCAATTTTTTCCCTTTTTATCATTTTTATCATAACCATTTTTTTCAGAACATATTTGTTCTTCAACATTTTACTAGAAGTACACGTTTAGTCATTTATTAATTTAACATTAAAAATTTGATGATGTATAAGAATAAATAATAAATAATAATGATATTTAAAAAAGAAAAAGGAAAAAATGCATATGGGTGTTGCCAACAATTTATTGGCCTGAGGAATCACTCATGTCTTTAGTAAGGAATTAAAACTCCGTCTAAAGTGGATCGTTAGAGACAAAAAGGAGGGGACTATTAGCATAGCTTACAGAAACAATGTGTACACGATAGATTTTATTTTACTGATAATATATGATATTTATTATTTGATATGATAAAGAAAAAAAATGAAATATAAAATAATAAAGAGAAAAAAGAGAGAGAAAAAGCAAGTCACAAATATTGTCGGGGAGGAGGCTGTCGGCAGGCACCTTCCGCCTCCTTTACCTTTTCATTTCATTTTTTAATTATTATTTTATTATTTATTGTTACAAGCCATCAAGATTTTACATATTAAAATGATAAAAGGACTAAATATGTACAATTAAGGGAAAGTTGAAGACCAAATATGTATTAGAAAAATTTTAGCACAAAAACAATAAAATAAAAATTGTTATAAATTAAGATTGTACTTTATCTTAAATTTAAAAAGATACAATAATTTGTACATGAAATAATTGAAAATATAATTTTATAAATTTTTAATCATTAATAAAATTACTGCAAGAAATCTTTTTTTTTTTTAATTTTGACTCCCTAAATCAATATAAGCCTAACCGAGGCCATGAAGGAGGATTACTAGCTTAGCCAAAACAAAGGCGGGGGAAAATGATGCCAGCGAAATACTTTTGGTATCATTCTGAAATTAGAAGAAATATTTTTTATTATAAATAATAATAATAATAAAAGGAAAAAAGAAAAATCGTAGGCACCTCAGGTGCGGTGTCCTTGGGTTTGGGGAACTACCGGTGAGACGTACGAAGTTACGAATCCCTATGTCGGGCTCCAGACAGCCAATCAGATCTCTCGATTTTTTTGAAAATCATGACCTAAGGCTTAGATTGCTTCTTTTCACGAATCCCAATGTCATGGTTTTTCCACTTTTTACCTCGTCTCTTTTTCCTCTGACACTGACAACGCATTTATTAATTAGCAAGAAAGACGGGGTCGGTGGGGGCGTACTCCTCATTCCTTCCCAGTCCCACTGCAATATTTATTTCTAAAATAATCCGATATCTAACAAAACAATTACATCAAAATTATAAAATAAGTTAAATGATTGAGTTTGTCTGATTTTTTTTTGTTAAATAAGGCCTTAAATTTAAATTTTATAGATTAGTAGGATAAGAAATTTTATTGACATTAAATGTTGTCCGATCTTTAATAAAAAAGAAAATTGTAATTTATATAATAAATATAAATTAATTAATATAATTCGATATTTATTACTTTAAATAAGAATTTACAATTAAATTTTATAAATATGTATAATTTATATTGTGAGGAGTTAACTTGATTTAAATTTGAATTGATTGGATTTATATTCATTTCTTGTCTTCTCTGCATGAAACAAGTAGCATGACCATTAGGTCGATTCTTGGCAATTGTATGCCCTAAGATTGCAAGTAAACTTCTTTGAATTCTCATGGAATTTGGAAGGGGGAAATCTTGAGTTTTTAAATAGGGTTGTTGGATAATAATTGTTGGAGAGGTCATAATGATTGCAATTCATTTCACCTTTTAAGCAACTCAACGTGAGGAACGCCCCATTTGAGATTCACGATTTTGACTGAACAAAGTCTGGACGCACTGTTCTGCTCTCCAACAACCTTCTACTGTCATAGGTTGTATGGTCCCAGATCACTTTAGTAAAATGCAACTGTGTCGTTAGTAAGACGGGTCGGTCCTGTAGCCGAATTGCAACCTCGTGATTTCCCATTTCCGAGAGCGCCGTCGGGAGTGTTGGGTGAAAATCTTACATCCGATGAGTGCTATCATCCATCGCCGCAAACAGCTCATAAAATAGGACTCGACGGTTAGTACGTCAGATTGGGAGACATAGGATTCTTTGACGGGTGCATCAATCGCACACACGATCAACGGCCGAGATCAATTACATCTCCCCGTACCCAACATACTACGTACCCATACGCATGTGGATTAAGAGCGGCGACCCAATCACGAGCATGGTATCTGCCGCACGATGAGTGCGAATCTATGTCGACACTTCGTACCGACAAGAGAAAATGACCCTTCATTACATGGAAAGGGAAATAGTCCGAGAAGAACACTTTCTTTTAACTTATATATAGCTAGCTATCTATATATTCATAAATCACTAGTCATCGACTAATTCAACTTAAATTAGGTTGGCCGGTTAGGGAAATAAATCCTTCTCTTTATTTACATAATTTAAATAAAAAAATTATTCAAATAAAATATGTAATAAAATATTTTAATTAATTTATATTAATTAAATGAAGACAGTTAGGCAATGTATTTGACTGCTACATAGAGGATTCTCTGGGCCCACATTCCCTCGGATGCATGCCCTAGGAGTCATCATCACATATATTCATATATACATATATAATATTGCAAGTCGAAGGATGAGTAGTTTGGATATAGACTCATCATCTTCTTAGATATATATATGTATATGTATATATTATTTTTACAGTAAAAGAAGAGAGATGTGCCCATTTGATCCGCAGTGGAGATGCCACTCTAGGGTTTAGGTTAATATTTAAAAGAAAATTAATTTTCCTCCTTGTACATGAGACCCCTGCTTTCCACTTCATCTCAATGTTTTCTTTTTGAATATTGATGGTGTCTGGTACACCGTAATAACCAATTAATCTAATAGACAGTGTATTATACAATCTGAGACATCTCAATTAAATCACAAATATCGACCCTTGTGATATTTAAATATTAAACTTAACTTACTATATATTGTTAATTTACCAGCAAACTATCACCTTTTAAAGTCGCAATGTAGAAGAAGGCTTCATTCACTTTGTTTGAATGTGTAAACGGGCCCCTCACCACAAGGGAAATAGTCAATGGCATTTTTTCCTAGTATAGAGAATAAGAATAGGGAGATTTAAAATAAAGAAAAAAAACGGGGGAAAACATACTATGAGACCTATATGTTTATTTTTTTCTAAAATTACCTCTTACATATTTTATTTTAACTCTTTCAATATCATATATTTAGTTTTGTAGTATACATGAGCTTTCATTTTAACGGTGTGCTGGGGTAGTGGTATAATAATGTAATAATAAATTATTGACTGTCATATAGATATGGTAAAAATTGGCTAATGTGATGTGATGACATGACTGAAAAGTTGTTAGTGCATTATAAACAATCACACGACACTGTTAAACAACACGTCATCGAACGATTAAAATTAGGATTCATGTATATTACGAGACCAAATATATGTGATCGAAAAACCCAAAATGAAACAAATAAGGCAATTGGGAGAAAGAGGAACTCTGTAATATGTACAACAAGGGCAGTGTTTGCACCACATGATGATAAAGTTGGCAATCAATGTAATCTCCATTTGTCAAACAGAAAAAAAACAATCATATTTTAAGGAATTGAGAATATTTATAGTTCAAGGAGGTACCCTCTTTAATAAATTGATTCAATTAGATCTTATATTATTAAATAATTTCTATTTATATATTATGTGGTATATATTTTTAAAAATTGAAAGAAATAAAGAAAAATCGGCTACTGGCTTATGCTTTGAAGGACTGCAGGGTGATGTCGACGCCATCGGCTACTGAAGATCTCAGCTAATAGAAGCTGACGATGACAATAAGAGCATCCAAAAAAGGAACAGTTAAAGAATAGAAAGTTTCATTGGGGGACAAAATCATAAATAGACAAAAGCAGAGGACCTTGACTGCAAAACTTGAAGACCTATGCTATGAGATGGGGGGGCACCTACTGCCTACTATGATCGCATTTCTTATTTTATAGTTAAAAAAACTATGATTTATATATATATTTGAAATTAGATGTTGTCTGTACATGAGTTTCATTTCATATTATATTTATTTAGCATTTATATTTTTCAAACAGACAAACCAGCAAAATTCAACTAATGTGTAGAAAAGAATAATAATAAAACAAATATTGGTGAATCAATAATAACAAAGGAAATAAAGATAAGAGGAATAGAATAATACGTGTATGGTGGGCATGGAAGCAAGGACAAGAAGCAACCAGGCTACCAGTACCGGAGGTTCCTTTGCTCAATGGGTTGAGAGAGACACAGTAGAGAGAGAGAGAGAGAGAGAGAGAGAGAGTGGGGGTTTGACGAGGCATCAGATGGCCGAGGAGGAGGAGGTTTAAGGAGAGAGGGGGAGGGTTTAGGTCCACCAACTGGTTGTTAGGGATTGAGCTCCTTAACCAAACCCAAAATAAATAAATAAAGAAGAGCCCACGAGCAAACTCTTAGAACAGGAAGGAGAACAAGACGAAGAGGAGGAAGAGGGAGAAGAATCAACGACAATCGAAAGGGAAGCAGTGGGGAGGCAAGGCTCCGTGAAACTCAAGAGGGAAGCAGCTGAAAAATACTATTTTTAAAAGGGCAGGGACTGTGATAGATAGATAGATAGTCTATCATTCCTTTGTGGGAGGAGGGTTAGAGAGAGTTTCTCACGTGGGGATTTGTGGAAAAAGAAAGAAGAACGGATTAGTGATGCAATGGAGGGTGAACAGATGAAGTGGGGGCCTCTTCTTTCTTGTTTTTAGCAGTAAAGCGTGAAACTTTTCTGTGTTTTCTCCCTTTAACCTTTGTGGGCTTTCTGTGTTGTCCGTTGGAATTGTATGTGATAGTTTGCTGTTGGAATGTGAGAGGAGTTCTCGGGATCGATAAATTTTTGGGTCTTCGGAGAAGATTTCGAAGCTCTTCCCCCTTCCCTGCTACTGACAGACAGCTCTTGAGAGCTTCAAGGTATTATCTTCTTTTTTTAAAACTGAATCCCTCGGCCTCTTCTGCCTTCATCGTCTAGGGATTGAAATCTCTCTCTCTCTCTCTCTCTCTCTCTCTCACTGGCATGTTCTTGAGGGCAAATTGCTGTTTGAACATGAAACATGTCGGCCAATGTTTTCTCTTGTGGCTTATGTTAATGTTGAATTCCTATTAGTTGTATTAGCAGTTGCCCTTTGCGTTCCATTTTGTGCTTGCCTGCCGGACCCTGGGCGAAAGTTACTCCTCTGCATGAGAATGTCAAAATCTCCCCCAGTTTCGTTGTGTGTGAATTGGGGGTTTCAGTTGGAATTGGTTCCAACACATAAACATAATGATTTTCTTGGAGATACATGCTTTTGTCTCATCTTCTTCCGTTGCTGAATTGGAAGCGCTTGTATCAGTGACTACTAGTGTATGCTTTGTTTGTAGATTCTTTTGGAGTAGGATTGGGAAATAATGTGTTTCTTCCGATTAACATTGGACAGGTATTGTCTGTCTGATTAACTTTTGTTTCCTGTTTCCTATTCTAGTTGCTGATTCTGTTGTCATGACCTAAAGAAGAGGAAGGGAAGTGTCGTGATCACAAACGGTATACACTATGGCAACTTTCTACACCGACTCAAACGAAAGAGTTGCTGCCCCGATGCTTTACCTTAGGGAGCATCTGCCCTCCTCATATCAAGAAGCACTAGTTTTTCCGGGTAATATGATGCTGTACCTGAATTCAGCATCCTACTCCGATACATTGGCTATAGATTCGACCTCTCAGCAGCAGCAGCAGCAGGAGATTCTGTCAAATTTCAATGGGGCAAGAATCGGAGAGCAAGACTTCAATGCCTTGCGAGATTTTAACTCTTTAGGTGGTAGCTCTTCTAGCATCCTCCAGAATGGGCTTTCCCTCAGCCTTGGAACGCAGATTCCTGGAGGAGATTTCCAGGTGAATTCTGCTCCATATCGGAATCCAAACATGGGCCTGGTCTCATTCCTGAGCCCTAATCCGTCAATGTCAGATGAAGGTGGAGGGAGTAGGAATGGTGGATCCATGGGAAATGAGGCTTCAAGGAATGGGGATTACATGTTACATGGCTTTCCTGGAGGCAGTGTGGACTTGTCCAGTCTAGCCAGAAGTACCCAAAATTCCTGCTACCTGAAGGCAGCCCAGCAGCTTCTAGATGAAGTGGTTAACATGAGGAAGGCTCTGAAGCAACCTGGGGATGCAAAGGATCGAAGTGGAGATGAGAATCAGAACCAAGGAAAGAGTTCTGAAGATGCTGCTGGTGGAGGTGTGAAGAATGATGATGGGGATCTGAATGCCAGAGAATCTTCTGCCAGCAAAGAGCTCTCACATTCTGAGAGGCAGGAATTGCAGAACAAGTTGACAAAGCTTTTGAGCATGTTGGATGAGGTAAGAAGCCGTAGATTTCTACCTCTCCTCTTCGTTCCTTCTGATGCATGTTCAGGCCACAAAAGGGATGACAGTCTTCCTCGTGATCCCTTAGGAACTTAATGATGAAACTTGCCTGCTAGAATGGAAAGGGAGTGCAATTTCTTGACATCATAATTTGCCTGTCGTTCAAATTTAGTCCATTTTCTCCTTTAGCACCAAACAGCCTGGTAAGATTCAGTACTATCATGTTGCCATTTTTTGCAAGTCTTACTAATCTGCAAGTGTCATTTGTTACTATGCATCCAAAAGCTAATGCCTTGAGGTACACTAATCAATTCGGTAATGCTTTGTCAATTGCAGGTTGATAAAATGTATAAGCGTTATAACCTCCAAATGCAGTTTGTGGTCTCATCCTTTGATGCAATAGCAGGGCCTGATGCCGCGAAACCATACACTGCACTTGCACTGCAGAGGATATCCCGACACTTCCGATGCTTGAAGGATGCAATCAATGGCCAGATTTCAGCAACCCGAAAGGGCCTTGGGGAGCAGGACTCCTCCTCAGGCAATAATGGGATTGGGATTGCTAGGCTCAGGTATGTGGATCGGCAGCTGAGGCAGCAGAGAGCCCTTCAACAGCTTGGAATGATGCAGCAACACGCTGCTTGGAGGCCTCAGAGAGGGCTTCCTGAGAGCTCAGTCTCAACCCTGAGGGCTTGGTTGTTTGAGCATTTCCTTCACCCGTAAGACTGAAACACAGTGTCTTTTCACATTTTCTGAATCTCCCTTGGCTATCTTGGGCCAAATCACTTATACTGATTGTCATGGCAGTTACCCGAAGGATTCAGATAAAATCATGCTGGCTAGGCAAACAGGCTTGAGTAGAAGTCAGGTATCGACTATGATGATTACTTGAGCAGAACTTTTTTGCCAGTTAGATCCTGAAAGTGCAATGTTATTGGTTCAATCCCATTTGTTTTATGGTTGTTCTGAAGCATATTACAGCATGAAATCTATGGTATTGCTAGTCAGCGTATCTGTATGACGTGCCTATGACATGGCCTCATGACCTTGTTCTGTTGGCTGCTGTTTAGGTCTCAAACTGGTTCATAAATGCTCGAGTTCGACTCTGGAAGCCCATGGTGGAGGAAATGTACAAAGAGGAGACTGGTGATCCTGAGATGGACTCCAATTCTTCATCAGAAAATATCGTTAAGGCAAAGAAAGCCAATACCATCAGGGCATCTGAGGCGAGAGGCGAAGATAATTTACGGCCAGCCGTAAGCACGGCAGCTAGTGAAAGATGCAACGGTGAGAAGTTCTCTGACCTGAAACCCAACCATATCCCTAGTGCAGACATGGTAGTACCCAGTGGAGGAGCGAATTTATCGAGTGTGACCCGTGAAGTCGAGGTCGATTACTACATTCAATCAACTCTGGACAATACTAAATTTGTGTCCGGGGCAAGCGATGAGTATCAAATATCGGAGTTGGGGAGGTTCGGGCATGGGACCGGAGTCTCTCTTACACTTGGATTGCAGCATTTTGAGGGTGGGACCATACCCTTTTCCGGCACAGTGCACCATGGCTTTGTTCCAGTGAGAGGGGATGCTTTCTACGCTGCCACAGGATCTTCAATCGGGACCGAGGCGACAGAATTTGAGGTCATTAGCAATCCTGGGAATCAGCACCACAGGCTCGGTCCGGGGCAACAGCTGCTGCATGATTTTGTTGCCTGAGTAGATGGGCTGAGCCATATATGAACCATGCACTCGACTCCTGTGTGAAAGATGAAAGAGTAGAAGCTCTTAACTTTTTCCGAACAAGGAAACGCATGAAACCAGAAGTGTTGTATATGAAAATACTGTGTTTGGAAGGTTAGTGTACTTGTAAAGTTGAGACCAGACATATTTTTACGTTGTACCATACTGTGGATTGGGAGGGGAAATGTATGTATACAATTGATGGCTTAATCTTTTGGGCGTGGATTATATTAAAGGAATAGGCAATATTGGTCGAGTGATGAACTCGTTCGAAGAAGCAGGCGTGAAAGTGGTGTTAACCTGCACCCATCACATATCAAGGGACATTCAACCGATCTGATCGCATTCCGAGTTGCAATGCTAAGGGAGCTGTATAACACAAACTCTACTTCATGTTCCTTAGCATCCAAAAGAGAAGATCGGACCAGAAGCTCTGCTATTGTCCCGGACGACACTAACAATCATGAGAGAGTGAAAGATGCTGAGGATGACAGTGATGTGGCCATGCTCGATGGAGACTTGGACACTGCAAAGTATAGGAAGTCAGTGTAGTTGATACCATCCGATGATCTCGAATCGATTCTTGAGATGCTAATTTTTGGCCATTCTTGTCGGGTAAAGCTCGGCCCTTAAACCGAACCCGTGGCAGACGGTTCTGACTGCTTGAGCAAATCTTTGTGGATCTTTAGATGGGTTACTACTCCGTTCATGGTAGACAATTCAGACAAGGGCTGTTGCATATTACAGTAAACTGCATTACACCAACATGGTCCTTTGGTCGATTTCAGAACTACCTAATCGAACGAGTTTCTCGTTTGCCGTATGTACACGAATACGAACATGGATTCCTGCAGTGACAGTGAGCCGGCTCTAGTTAATATATTAACAGGGCATTATGCGAGGGCTCCTGGGAGCACAGTGGATGCTACTGCTTGCCCTGCTGCAAAGACATGGAGGAATTCGAGAATCCCGCGTCCGAGTACTTCTTCCTCCTCTTTGCAGCGAGGCGGTCCGGTTTCTTCAAGTCCTCGAGGCACCGGATATCTTCCATGCACACGTACGACCTCGATTTCCCGGAATAGTACCTCGACAGGCCTCTCCTGGATCACAAAAGCAGACGGTCGATCATACCATATCGGATAATAACAGGAAGTCGGCATTTTACCGGCAGACTGATCATCGAACCCGCACGATCTACATGTCCTGAGCGATGTCAAAATGTGACGGAAACATTTTGACGAGTGGAAACCAACAAGTCGAATGCTGAATCGTTCATACTTCCTCGGGAGGTTGTTTCTCAATTCGCCCATGTCGAAAGTATCACCGCTCTCGAATCCCATCTCGGAATATCACGAATTCCCCGCCGTGGAGAAGGTCCGCTCAAATGAAGCATTTCGATGTGGGGTTCTACGGAAGAAGTTGAAATTTATAGGGAGGTCGGATGAGCAATGTGGATGGGAGGAACCGTTTGCGTCGGGTGGTATTGATGGGCTTAAATGTAATTAGAAACGAAAGGGAGATCATCCATCTCGGGGTAACCTCATTTATATGGATGGAGTTGCCTCCGACACGTTTTCACCAATCCGACATCTTCGTCCCCCTTCTTATCCATTTTTGCTTCTTTTGATTAAATACGGAGGTTTTCTCAAGTACAGCTCCCACATATCCCAAATTACGAATAATACGGTGACAAGGTATCATCGAAATTCCAGCAAGTTGTCGACCACATTCTTCGATGGCTACATAGCCCCCCCTAGCACTAACGAGAATCGCAGGAAAGGTCCAGACATCTGAATCGGCCGGTTTTGCCCATTTAAATAGCAGATGTGATATGGTTGAAGATCGGAAGGGCGTATGAGATACCGACTGCAAAATGAACAGAATAGGGAGCCAGAAAATTCGCTTTATGCATAAACTGTAATCATCTTAGCTGCTGCATCACTAGAGAATCCATGGAATTAACAATAATTACCTCCAGTCACATCTCACCTCATGTTTTAACCTCTAAACCTTCCATTCCTATTGAAAGGACTACAATGGCTTCCGTAATAAAATATCAGAGCCTATGTGCAGAAACTTTAGGAATTGCAGATTTCGGGCTGCAAGACATCTACTGCCATTCCAAGGCATCCAGCGCTTGTTTATGGATGCTCTCGTCGCCTGCTGCCACTACATTGAAACCTGGCACGTAATGCAAGCAGATGTTAGGGAAAAAGTAACCTAATAGTTTGAAGAATCAGGAAGTGCATTAGCTGGCACTTATCATGTGAAATGGATCAAACTGAGAACTGAAAGAGAACATTATAGGCAGCAAGCCCACTTGTTGCATGTGAATTGGGAGATGCCTCCCAATAAAGTTGTTGGCCATTCCAGTCGGTAATAACACCCCCAGCGCCTTCGATCACAGGTACGAGCGAAAGGAAGTCATAAGGCTGATCACGGATCACAAAAGTCAAGAAAGTTGATTAGGAAATATTGCTACCTATCTTTTCATGAATAAAATGGACAAATTGATCATTTTCCTTCATGCTAACGCCATAATGACTATCAATTCAGAACTAAATATTGGCCATATATGCTTAATGAGGCAAGAAGGGTTAAATGAGGACACATTCATTGCTTGGCAAAATGTGCTAAACATGACGTTCCCAAATCATAAGCAAATTAGATAAGTGGCACATCTTACCTTCAGACCCGACTCAATGACTAGATCTACAAATCCAGAAGCCAAAAGGGCATAGGCATAGCAGTCACAGCCATATAGTGGTACTTTTACCTGCAAATTGCAATTATGGAGAAGAAGTTGACCCAGGGAAGTCAATTTGGAGTCTACTGAGGGCTTAGCTTTGTACGTATTGTAACTAACAAGCATATATCAAATTATGGGCTTGAATAAGAAGTCAAATTGACATTAAGATAATAATTGACTGAACTGAGATTGGTAAGGGCCAGCTCCTGTAATCCATCTTTATTTTTTGTTGCATCTGGTGTATAGGAATTTCCTCTCTTTTATCTCTTCAATATAGTATGGGCAAAAACCTGTCTTGTTCTACTGTAAGAACTAGACTGACCTCAGTTCTAACCCGAGAAAATGCCTGTTCAGCCTCTCCACTGAATAGATGAGGACTTGTAGTGTACCTGAGGAGAGAAATGCGAAAGCATGTTGTACATCTGAGATAAACTTGAAAGATTACAGCAGACCAATTACTTGATCAGAAGCTCACACATCAGAGACGCAAGGAAGAGTAAATTTAACTAGAAAAGTTAAACATACAGATATGCCTGTGACAGTTTCGGGCATAAACGTGTAGATATTTCGAGACCATTGAGAGTAGTTTTTCTTCCTTTCATCCCAATCCATCTCTCCTTTAGAACAGGCTGATCAATAACGCCAAGAATCTGAGTACAAAAATTATTCCATCAGAATGTTGTGCAAACATCATTTTCCCTAAAAATCAAAATCAAAGCCCAATACATGAAGCAGAAAAGCAACACTTGAAAACTAAAGTAGCAACAGGGTGACTTGAAGAAGCCCATTGCAGGTGGAACAGACCGGTTTTCCCTTGTGCAAAAGAGCAATCAGAGTGCCAAAGAGGGGTTTTCCTGGAAGTCAAGAAGGTCTAACAGCTTAGTTGCAAATTTACACTACAAATCATTGGAAAGGAAAATGGAGAAATTGAAATAATACCAGTTATAAAACTCTTTGTGCCATCTATGGGATCTAAAACCCAAACATAATCAGAAAACTCCTCTTTGCACCTCCATCCATTCTCCTCGCCATAACTGCAATTAAAAAAGTGGCCATTAATTTCACATGAGACAATTCGATAAAGAAGATTTATATTACCCACACTTTTTTTTTGACACAGAGTAGGGGAAGAAATATCTAAGCAACCACCAACATCAACAGTACAGCCAAATTATGGATAGTTTTCATTTCCTCTAAGAATTGGAATTGGATGAGGACAGAGGCCAGCCGATAAACTATTGAAGCATATATACAGGTAAATTACATTGCATGTGAAGGGAAATTCTCCATTATAATGGAGACCATAGATTCCTCTGCTGCTTGATCAGCAATTGTTACAGGACCTGTAACAGATTTCAGCATGAGAAACCGAAACATTAGAACTTTAAAAAAAATTTTACAGGGATCATTAAGAAAATATAATGTGAGTGTGTGTGTGTGTTTCATCATAGAAGTGTGGCCTTCCCAACACGGTGTTTATTTTCAACAACTGTTCTTCCAAAGTATTTCCCCAGGATGGACATCTTTGCCAATGTAATTCTGCCAAATTCAACAAAATGAAAATGCTTGATGAATGATAGTTCGCTATTTCATCTTATAATCCGTAGTTCCACCTTCAAGGTCCCATTTTGTCTAACCACTTAAACACAACAAATGTAATACAGCGATAAACGAAAAAAGGAAATAAAAGCAATTACTTTCTATCATCATTGAGGAAGAAACTCACTCAAATCAGCTTTATCGAGAATCTCAAATTTCTTCCTGAAGTACTTCCGAATCACCTCCCCCGCGGCATCCGCCACCCGATTCGCCACCTCCGCAAACCGGTCGAGCTCCTCCTCCTTTCCATTGCCCCATTGGAGGGTGCCCGCTGGACTATTATCAGTCGACAGGCTCGGATTGGAGGCCATCGTGGGAGACAGCGTGAGGGAGCGGCTACTGACGGGTGTAATTAGGGCAGGAAAAGAGAGATTGGAGGGTTTTGAGAGAGAGGACGTAGCAACCGGAGGAGAGGGAAAGGGGGAGTGCTTGTGGTATTGGGAGTCGGAGTAGGATGGAGGGAGAAGATGGGACCGTGTTAGCATTGTGAGGAAGAAGAAGGCTCAGCTTCCAGAGGTCTTATAGAGGCGGGAAATCAGAGCATAGAGAGTGATCGAGAGAGATGAGTGAAGAAATGAGCTCAACAACTGCCCGGAGCTGGTGAGAGAGAGAGAGAGAGAGAGAGAGAGAGAGCCACATCATATTTTCTTTTTATTGAATTTTAATTAATTCAAAATTAAAATAAATTAATATTCACCGCCGAGGTTAGGGAAATCGATTTAACAGTGAATTTCTTTTTCAAAAAAAACCTTAAATTTGTTAAACGTAAAAAATCCAATGGAGGAGAGCCCGAGAGCAAGATAAAATTAGACACTGCCAAATTGACTCTTCCCATATCCAAGATGATTGATAACTCAAGATGAACATGGCACAATCCCATAGCTTTTAAAATCGGACCAGGTGAGTGGTTGGTTCTCGGTCCGGTTCCTATAAAACATCCAATTACACTTTTAAAGATATTAACTCTGGTTGAACCGGCTAGTTTCAAGTCTGACAGGCGAACCTAATTGAACCGGTGAAAAAATTGGCCGACTTAAAATTTTAAAATATATATTATAATATACATATTTTATTTTACTAACTTATATTTATATTTTATATTAAATTTTTATTTAATATAATGATTATATTAATAATTTTTCTCATAAATTATATTTAAATTATGATATTATATAAATTTATTAGTAATATTATTTATTAAATATACGATTCAACTTATTGAACCTCCGGTTTGACCCATGAACCCAAACCTATACCAGTTTCCAATCCAATCTAATTTTAAAAACTATGCATAATCCCATTCTTACTTGACAACCACACGATCCAGCTGACCTCATCGAGGTCCTGGCCGGTATAGTGCTAGTGATTGGCCGAATCAGAAGATCGTCAATCCGACAACACCGGAACAGAGAGAGAGAGCAGTACAACAGTCATCTTTTCGACTAAGAATGTGCTTTCTTGTGGCATCGTGGGTGGGCACGGACACGCTCGATCCGCGAATGGGAGAAACTCATCGTGGAACATGGTAGGTATACATCCCAAAGATGATGAGTGCCCCCCGCAAATGAGATAATGACGGCCGCCATTACTGGAAAGCTCGTGCAAGCATCAGTCGGATGGAGAATAAGAAGGATGAGTTTTGAGTATCGTACATGCCCCTTTGATCATGGGGCTCTCATCGGAACGCACTACAAGCGTTGGGAAAATGACTGTGGGAGCAAGGAGACGATTGATGACTGGTTGATTGATAATGCAAGTTGGGTAATCTATTATTGAATTCAAGTCATATAAATAAAAAAATGATAAAATTTTACATCTCACTATATCACCTTGCTTCAAAGCTTTTTACTTTCTAGAATTCGTTAAATGGTAACAAGCACTTGTTATTGACATTTTGGAACTAGTATCGTTAAAAAGTGCGGTTCGGGCTAATTTAAAACGAGTTTGGAACCGTTTGATCTAGATACGGTTTGGCCCGTTTGCTTAATAAGTTGGTTCAGTTATGGATCACAGTTCAAACAAATATGAACCGGTTTGGAACCGTTTATAAATGGGCCAGTAAACTGTTTGGACCGGTTTGATGTGTGAACCGTCCATTTTTTTAAATTTTTTTAAAAAATATTTAAAATGAATATTTAAAAAATTAAATTGATCCAATAAAATCCAATTGTTGATTTGTAGGATTTTGTTGGTTTAGACTGGTTTTTCAATGGTCTTGGGTCGGTTCAATGGGGTAATAATCCGAGCTAATTACGGTTCAATTGGTCTATATTTCTGACCCAACCCATAATCGCCACTTAACCCAATAAAAACGGTTATAGGCCGGGTTAGCAACAATCCAAGCCAGTTCTGAGCTTGCACGGCCCGTTTAACATCTTTTTTTGTATAAACCGCCGGTATCCGATTTAACTTTGTCTAGCTGACTAATCTGGATCGTCCCGAGTTGGCCCATTTAATGGGTTAAGAGCTCCCTACCGCAGGTGGGACTCGAACTCGAGTCCTCCCATTGGGATGATGAGTGCCAAACCACTCTACCACGCCCACGGTGGATCTCAGTTCGTTTAACATCTCTACTTGGAAGATCAACATACCGCATGAAACTGCAGAAAATTATCGGGCACCGAGAACTCGGGTGTCTGGTATAGGTTCTTCTTCCCCTTAGCGCTCTCTCTCCAGGAGAAGGATAACTTAGGGAATCTCTCGTGGAATCATGGAATCTCTACTTTTGCCATGTGGGAATCTCTCATCATTATCGAGATATTGAGTTCAAGATGATGGCATGGCATCATCACGCTACAATAAACGAAAAAACCCACAAACTAAGAGAGAGAGAGAGTGCCAATATAACAAAACCACCTTAGGATCCTCCCATACAAAACAGACGTACTACATAACCATCCTTTCCATACTCGATCCTGCTGACTCAGGTCCATTCAGGGTTTAGAAGCATTACCATACTACAGAAGTGAAGTTGCGCCGATTTGGGTATGAATCACGGGATAGAAACAAATTGATTAGTACAACAATCGTATCTGAACACATAGTGCTGCAGCTTCTTTCTTCCATCAGCCTAACCGAATAGCTTTTACTTCTCCACCTTACAGTAAGACTGTTCTTTCCCCAATCTTTTTATGTATTCATTTCCCTGTACAGTGTCAGAAGATCCGTAGGAAACTGAAGAGGATGTCTGTTGTTCACCTGACTTTCCTCTGCCCAGCTGAGCCTTACTGGCGAAATGGCATATGAATCCTGCATGAATCGAGAAAAATCAATCAGAAAGGAGAGTTAAGAAATGACGAAGCATGGGGCTCTTCATTTGAGCACCCAATTAAATTTCGAATATTTTCCAACCTTAGCTAGCCATGACATGGCCCATACAGATGTGCATATCAGGAAATTAAACAATCAATTCTAGAAACCCATTTCCACTTGCAAATATGCAAAATTTAGATGAGAAACGATATCTCATTCCATGCCCAAAAAAGCCATTCAATATGATTTCAGCCCTCAAATGAAAATTTCAAGAATCTAAACTAGCAAAAACACCTTAGACAAGGCAATTAAGAGGCCAAAGACCTCACCTCTTGACAGCAAAAGAATCTCACTCTTTAGTAGACTTTGACCAGAAGAATCCCTTCCTCATAATTGAGTTCTCTGACAAGGGCCTACTCCCTTTTGATCCAAAAGAAAAGTGTTGTCTTAGGAATGGCTTAGACGAGGAGCTCCTTGTGCTGGAACTGGAGGCAAGCCTCAAACCCTTCTCTCCACACCTGCTACCCTTGCGGCGATCAAGGGACGCATAATCAATGTCAAGATCAATATCAGTGACTTGGTTTCTCCATCTCTTGCCCTTCTTTAGCCTCATGTCAAGCTCAGCCTTCAATGCTTTCTCAGACATCTTACTGGTTTGGTTCTCCCCAAAAGTGCAGATTGGGCAAGAAGGATCATATTTATCAATCTCTGCTGTCATACTCTCCAGGCAATCAGCATGATAGGTGTGACCACATACTAGAATGGCAACTACAGAGAGCTCATTATTGGCAACAATCTTCTGGCTACTCCAAGCAGATTTATCAGTCAAAAGCTTTGAGCAGATCCCACATGCTTGCCTGTCAGAAGAGGTGTACACTGAAACTCGACTGCTAGATTTCAACAATTTCTCATGAAAGGAGTCTCCATCACAAGAGCATTTTTTCCCCTTAGAGAAGGCCATGGGCCCTGAAAATGCATTTACTGAACTACTATCTGAAGACCCACCATAGGAGCCCCTGGTGGATTCGTCACACCATGAAGGGAGTACTGACTTCTCTTCAGTAGTTAAATGAATATTCGATGACATAAGGCCTGGAATCGTGCTATCAGATCCTTGCTTCCCACCATGTTTAGTAGATTGCTGAGCGTGCCTTGAAGAATTCGAACAAGTGGGCTGCATGTGAACTTGGGAGGATGGAGGCGATGCCATGATGGAGGAAGTTGAAGGCAATGATGAGAATGATAGTTTTGCTGGAGATCGAACAGAGATAGTAGAAGATTCTTTTGACACCTACAGAATTTATGGAAGTGAGCAAAATAAGTCATTTATACAAATATAGGATGACAAAATATAGTTATAAACAGGCATATTAGCATCTCCAGTTAATGCAGATATACCTGCTCCAAGTTTGTGTCCATTGAGATATTCCTTGAAATTGATTGTTCTGAATACAAGGAAAAAATATATATCATATCTAGTAGCCAATTGATAGCAAAGGCTGATAAAAAATGAAGTTCTATCACCAATCAGGATAATTATTGAAAGAAAATACAGGCCAGTTATGTCTTGAAAATAACAAAGGGGACACATTATTACTGCCAAAATATTTTGTCAGTGTAGCTTGTTTATAATAAACTCTCACAGTAGAACTAACAAATCACAAGCTGTAATTTTAAGAAAAAACAAAAATTAGGGGAAAAATTAAAAGAACAGAAGACTAAAATGCTGATGCACTGGTATTTCTAAGTCAAGGTAGGCCCCGCCAGATATTCACTTAAGACTAATGGAGCATATAACCTGGATATTGCTCCGTGAGAAACTTTAGGACACAATGCTTAGAACCATACCACAATCTCAATAAGGAGATTACATTTCAATTTAACTTCTGAAAAACCATGTTTCATTTCCTTATTATGTTAGATAAAAACTGCCAATTTTACAACTTCTTCAATCATCACGTATCTGACTTACCATTTCATTGTTAACACCTAACGGGTTGCAAGTTGTTTCCTGTTACAAGTTTCTCCTAAATGGAAAGAAATATATTACAATGAGGCATGTGTGCACAATCTTTACTTGCAAGAAAACTTTTAATGAGCAAATAATCAATAAAAAGAGAGAGAGAGAGAGAGAGAGAGAGAGAGAGAGATTTCAGCCAGTAGGGATAAAATGAAATGCCAAAATTTGTCATTGGCAACTGCAACAAACCTTCCTGTATTAGTAACTGGTCGACTTATCTTCCTAATAATACATAAATGAGTCCTAAATGATTCAATGTAACATAGATCATCTTAATAGCCAAAGATGTTCCACTTTGCCTATCAGCCATTTTATGCATGAAGATTTCATAAACACCCATATTTCAAAACCCAGAAAAGATTCGTCCTGAGTGCTCATTCGTTAGTCTACATCCTCCTCCAATGTAAATTTACCTGAGAACTTAAGATTTTTTCTTCATGGAAATAACTACCGAGAGACTTGTGTTTCTCTTTTCAACTAGAAGTATGTGCATAAAAAATCCAGACAAAATTCGTGCTGATGGCATGCTCCGTGGTTTAGTTCCTCTTTAACCTTTAAGCTCGAATGAGAATCCTCAATGCTTGAGATTTTTTTCAAGGAGGGGGCTAACAGGAAATATGTAGTGCATAACCAGAAGTATTATACATCCCATTGAATGATTTTCAAGTTTCACTGAGATTGGTCTGTCAAGTATCGACATTGTGCTCTCGAGACACTGTTAAAGGTCTGATCACCTTTCATTACATGTGGTGCGTCAACAAACCTCTTCCAACCTTATGGTCAAGAAGTTAGAAATTAAAATACAGTAAGGTGACAAGCAGAGAAGAAAATAGATACCATAGTAACATTAATAAATAAAGATCTTCCCAGTTCAAATATTTACTGCTTTACTCAGGAAAAATTAATTTAAAAATATTTTACCTGAAGGAGGAGTTCTTGCATGTCCAACGGTTCCTTCAGAAAATGGGGACTTTGGCCATGTTCGTCTTCGGAAACTATAACTGTCCAAGGAGCTTCCTTCCTCTGATGTATATGCAGTTTCACACTTGATGTCGGAACCATTATTACGGCTTATTCCATCAGATAACCAACCTATAGAAGCCTGCTCACCAGCTACTCGGCCCCGATTTTCCCATCTAGAACTCCAAGTAGGAGAATGCCTCATATTTCGATGGAAAAATTCATTGCTCGGTGCAGTCGAAATGGTTCCATCTCTAACAGCGACACAGCAAGCAGAACCCATTGTCAGAAACACTAGGACTAAACGTTCTAGAGTTACCAGTGCTTGTTCTTCACAACTGCAGGGCTTGAGTTTTTGTAGTTGGCATATACCCGATATCTTCAAGTATGTCACTCAGAATATTGTAACTCTGGGTTGACAGAAACAATGACAAAGAAGGATCAATCAACTATCTTGCAATGAAAACTGTGAGAAATTTCCCAATAAATGAGCTTATAATTAACAATTTGGATCTGAAAATATATAAGATTACTTTAGACGAGTTTCCAGATAAAACTTATGTTCACTCTCATTTAAAACGGTACAAAACTACTCTTAAATACAGAGAGATTATTCCAAATTGAAGCCTCTTTCTGAAGAAAGTAATCGATGATAGAGTAATTATACCTCAAAGAAAAACAAAAAACTGTCACTGGATTCACTGTGTCATCTCCATAAAATGCAATCTCCAAGTCATGAATCAAATGAGGACGATTCCAAGTTCGATAACTTGATAGTATGAACTCCTAACCGAACAGAATAAAGACAAGCAAAGGAAAAACAATCAAAAAGCAACCAAAATCCCAAACCCCACCACACACCCCAACCCCACCACAATGCTCGAGCTGCAAACGAATCAAATGGATCGAAACCAATTATACACTATAAATCATTTTTTACAGATAATTATACACGACAAATGAAAAGAATTTTCAGAGTGCGTAATTCAAAGGACGCCTTCAATTAGGGAAAAAAAATTCTAGAAGTCGCAGTAAAAAACAAATATTTTAGCTAACAAACACGCGGGACGAGACAGAAGCTGAAGAAACATGAAGCCCAAGGAGCGCAACTCGCAGAGAAGGGGAACCGAGCGATGCGCACACGCTTACAGGATCAGACCCGACCCGATCAATCAGACAGGTTGCTCAGACGTCGCCGTCAATGGCGGAATCTCCCAGCAGGAGGCACATGGAGACCGAGCACGATGTGGTGGAGCCAAACAGAGCTGAGCAAACCCAGAGAGAGCGGGCTCTGTGGAACGAGAATCTCTCCCTCTGCCCAGACAGCGAGAGGTTTTACAGGGAGATTCGGTCCCTGGACAGAAAGTTGCAGAGAGGGAGAAGGGTCGTTTCTTTCAGTCGATTCGCGTGACGGCGTTAATGTCTTCCTGGTTAAAGCCCTCCGGGTCCGGGGAGGGGAAGGATGTCGCGGGGGACCATCAAAGTTAACGGCGTCAATTTTCGCATCTAGAATTAGAAACCAACTTAACGGCGTCAATTTTTGCATCTAGAATTAGAAATCAAACTAATAGGGTTGAAAACAAGATTAGAATGGTTTGGTCTGATTACATATTATGATTCGAAAAATTATGAACCGGTTAGGAATCGCTTAGATCTGGTTCATAGTTTGGCTAGTTTGAGTCATGAACCATGGCCCTTTCCTGTTTTTAAAATTTTAAAATTATTTTGAAGGCATAATTTTTAAAACTTTTAAAATTTTAAGATAGTTGATTGTATAGTTTTTTACAGTCAAGTTGGTTTAATGAAAAAACATATCAAACTAGTTCTGATTCAATGAACTTATTTCTTATATTCAACTTATAATTACCTTTTAACCTAATAAAAGCAATTACGTGCAAATTTAAAGATAATTCAAGCCAATTATAAATCAAACTGACCTATTTAATATCTTTATTTCTAGGCAGTATTACCAAAATCATAAATTCCCTATATTTATGTAATTTATGTGCGGTGGACCTCTCAATTTTTTATTTCGTGTCATTTTCAAGGAATACTAACAGAGCTCGCATGATCCTCAGAGACCGGGTTACGGGTTTCGTTTCCCTTCTCAACGCCCACGGGAAGATGTGCTCTTCACTGAAACTACAAAAAGAGGACTGGAATCGTCTTCGGGAAGCAAGAGATTGGAAAACTAATAGTTTCAAACGTCACGATCTTCTAGTGTCATTAAAATGGACGGTTTGGACCGGTTTAAAATGGGCCTAAAACCTTTTGACTCGGTTACGGTTAGGTCCATTTACTTAACAGATCGGTCCGGCTACTAGTAATAGTTCATGAATATATGAACCGGCCCGGAACCGTTTATAAGCAGATTGATTCACGGTTCGAACCTATTTGACCTGTGAACCATCCGTCTTTTTTTTTTAAAAAAAATATTTTAAGTGAATAAATTTTTTTTAAAAAAATTAATTGATTCTACAAAATCTGACCATAGATTTGCAAGATTTTGATAGTTCGGGCCGGTCTATGCCGATTAAGGTTCTAGGCCGGTTTCTAAACAGTTTCGAGCAAGTTCAGTGAGATAACGGTTCATACCGATTACGGTTCAACTGGCCTATATTTCTAACCCATGCTATAACCGTCCCTCAATCCAATAAGAGCGATTATGAGTCGGGTTCGGGCGATTCATGCCGGTCTCGGATTAGCCCGGCCCGTTTAACATCTCTGTGATGTTCCTGCCTTGAAAAAACATATCCTATATTTAACATAAGATAATGATATTGCATTATGCTTCGGATAGATTTTTTTGACAAAAGGTCAAGAATTCTGACAATTCGTATGGTCATGATCCTGATATTGAAGTATGTATGCGTAATGTTCACACGGCGTAGACTATGGTATCTCGTGATATGGGTTGGGTACATTAATTGCATAGTCCATTATTTTTGTGCCCACAAAACTCCACATCATGGAGGATGAGAAGTCAAAGGAGAGGTGCCCCAGTTGACCGAACCTCGACCCAAATTCTTGTCTCTCTAGTGAGAGCTTGATTCATCCGACGACCCAGAAATTCCACGTGAGATTATGAGACTTGTTATTTGGACTTTAGCGATGACGGGGGGAAAAGAAAAACGAGAGAGTGGAAAATGGAGAAAAACGGCGAGGAAGGCGAGCAACCAAAATTGAAACCATGAATTAATTCAAGCCGTCGAATGACCGCGGATGCAGAGTTTGTGGGCTTTAGATGGGCCGGGCCGAGAGTGTGACATAGACGGGCTCTTGCTACGCAAGAATAGACCTATCAATTCAGACCGCGCCGACACAATGATAATCTATTCTCAAGTTGTGCCGAGACGGTCCACCATCTCAACTGGCTTGAAAATATCGGCATGTGCACGAATATTTCATACTTTGGTCCACGTTAGGGTTGGCTGCATTGGCCCGGCCCGAATCAAACCAAATAATTATTTCATAAAGTAAATTTAAATAATTTTACACTCTAAAATAATTTTTATATGATATGATTGATCGATTAATCTAAAATTTATATTAATTTAAAAAAAATATTGAAATAACTATTAAAATAACTAATAAGTTTCTTTTTATTATAAACATTTTTTCGTTCTTCGTGCATGCATGATCCAATTTATTTCCATGTCATACCAACGCAACTTGATATCTCGGATAGTCTAAAAATCTCAATTCAAGCACAATTTTTGTGTGCTATGTTCAAGTCATACCAATTTTTAACAAGTTTATGCAAGATTCTATAAGCTTTTTTTACCTTATAAATCTAATAAAACTGGATTAATTCATGTTTGAGCTTAATTTAATAATGTACAAAGTGATAAAATTCTTATGATATATGTTTTCTCAATTCACACCATTTTGAATACATCGTATTTATACCATAACAACTTAAAAGATGAATAAGAAGCACATTTTAAACGTGCACGAATATAAAGAAAAATACTCAATGCTCTAAGTATCTAGAATTCCACCAATCATATGATGATACGTATCTCACATACAACGTCAGAGAGGGTGGATCAGCATGCAACTCACGTAGTTCAAGCATACTCCACAACATGATGAACTCTCCAAGCTATTGTACATCTGTGTAGCGGCAATCGGATGCGTACCATATCTGCGTGTGAGCGTTTGAGATGTAGCATTCATGCGCCAATACATGCGTATACACATCGATATACATTTGACAGCGATACCAATATGGCTAATCTAAATAGCTCCAAGTTTTGTACTTTGTGTTCCTCCATTAACCGACTTTGGCAGCTTCTTCCATGGTTTCTTCCTCTCCGATCCCCTTGTCGTCGGTTGGAAATGAGCTTCAAGGGAGGCCTAACGAGTGCGGGGGGCCGGGTCGAACCTCCCAGTGTCATTGGTGTTAACCTTCAGCAGCCTCAGCTCGTGGATGACATATAGATGCCTGTTCATCTGCTGCCACGACCTCCTGTCAAGACCGAGGAATCAACTTTTGCTCTGATCAACTGGAGACATTGCATGAGTAATTCCATGCATGTAATCTATATCAAAGATACATGTGCTTGGAAGTTTTATATGCTGATAGTTTCAGCTGGGTGCTTGGGGATCGGTTTACGCGCGAGGGTGTCAGCTGGGGAGATGTAATTCCTGCAGTTACTAAGGCTATCTTTCTCTCTTTCGGTGGAAAAGAATGGAAAAAGCTGAGATACATCAGGCATAGATAAACTTGCGTAACAAACTTCTATCAGGCTGTGAATGAATTATATGCCTCGACTTCACGCCTCCTTTTGGACGGGACAGGAGACCATAAATCAACATGTAAGCATGTTGCACCTTAAACCATGGAAGTTATCTAATGGTTTGGTTTTCTCACTGAACCTTCACGAAATTTCATGGGTCGTCTCAAGCCTAGAGACTGACACAGAGTGACCAAGAGAAATTCCATGAAGAAAGTAAAATATGGCAAACCTCGTGAACTTCACTGGCATCTCCCTCCTCGGCCAATTACTTATCCAGCTTCGATCTTCGACCTACCAGACACACAAAAACACAAGCCGAACAAATGAGTCTTGTCACACGCAAACAAAAGCAGCAAGAAGACGCTTTAGTCTGATCCACTCCAGTTCATGAACTTCACCGGCTTTAATTAAAAGCTGGAACAACAGTTCTATGCGAACCTTTTAATTATCGGGAACTTTGGTTTCTACATCCCTCTAATGGCTGCCGACCAACGAGGCCATGTTGGAATCTCCCCATAAAGCTGCAACATGATGCTCGAAGGGAACAAAAGGCAAACCTGCAAGTGAGGTTGAGAAATATTAAATATTCAACATCTTCTGGTAAAGAAAGATTATACTAAGGATACCTGGACTCAATCATTGCATGCTCTCACACATATATGAAACTTCAGTGTCCGTGTATTATACTGACAGTATACCTAGTGATCTGTCCGACAGTTGTACGTGTGCTTAAAAGGTGTATGCAGACATGTTCTCATAGGGGTAGACAGGACAGCACAAGGGTAAGCAGGAAATTGATAGTTTAATTTGTGTCCTAGCAAGAGAGTACTGCAATCTTCCACTCCTTTTGAGTTTAAAAAAATTTGAAGCAGGAGAGTTAAAGCGAAAGGTGGCAAAAATGGCACAGTAGAAAAAATCGTGCTTGTACTAGTGTTTTTGGGCGTTGCCGGTTTGACACAAAAATAAAATATGTCGTGTTAGTATAATCCAAAAAAATCGTGCATATCCGAAAATTATAAAAATAAATTTTATAATAACAAAATTAATTATATAAATATAATTATATTTTAATATTTTATTTAAATTAATACAAATTTCACTTTTTCTTGGAGGGCTCTAATTTGTCTAGAGAAGTCACTGGATCATATTCATAATTTGATCGACTAATATATTGATATACCATAATTGAGTGTGACTGCCACTTGAAATTGTCAAACTAGCTAGCCTGCAGCCCAAAGAGTTTCGTGCTGATTACTCGCTCTCCTCCCTTACGATATCATATTGATGTACACTAGTATTGTTAAAAGTAAAATTCAAGTCAGTTTAAAATAGGTCTAAAATTGTTTGATCTAGTTATGGTTCGACATATTTATTTAACTGGTCGGTCTGGTTACGAATTATAATTCAAATAAATATGAACCGGTTCAGAACTATTTATAAACAGGTTGGTTTGATCGGTGAACTATCCATCTTTTTAATTTTTTTAAAAAATATTTTTAATGAATATTTTTAATTTTTTAAAAAAATTTAAGTTGACCTAACAAAATACGACTGTTAATTTGCAGGATTTTTGGCTGTCTGGACCTGTTACGGTTCAACATATACATATTTTAGAACCGGCCCGTAATCACCCCAAATCTACTAAGAACGGTTACGGGCCGTGTTAGAAGCAGTCCGTGCCGATTCCGGGTTTGGAAAGTCTGATTACGGGCCAATCCGGCCCGTTTAACATCTCTAATGTGCACTCACCAAAAACAAGAAAAAAGAGGAAAAAAAATGCCCGGGAAGGATAAAGAGTTGGGAGAATTACATGCAGTTGGTTTGGGATGATCTTCACATTGCTAGGCCGTATACCATCGATTAAAAGGCAGACATTGCACCACCAGCGATCGAGCATCGCTTCATAATCTTTATTATTCATGTGCAAGCCGGCTTTTGTCAGTGCGAATAGACTCGAGTATTCATGAACGTACACACGGAGAATATATTCTGTCAAGTTGATGAATCGAAAATGTGTATGCATGATGTCGTAACTCAGGGGCAAGTACATTCATTCATACATAAAGTGGTAGATTCTGTACTGATAACCCCGTAGTTGAGTGGTAAGTGATTTGAACCATTATAAAGCAAACAAATAAATAATGAAAATACACAGGGAAGGAACACTACCCTCCATCTCCAAATATCACCTGACAGGACACCGGTGGAGGAGAACAAAGAGGATCGCTTTTCGAAATATCAATTTTATTTTTTAAATTTATGTAAGAGAAAAAAAATTAATTTTAAATATTTTCTCTCTTGAGAAGATATACAAATCATTATCAAGACAATGAAACTGTACGTAGACATGTCAAAAATGACACGGCTTAAAAGTACGGCAAGAAAAAGCTGTGTATAGACTGAAATTTTCGAGCTACTAGAGAATATCCAATAATTTGTGTCATACTAGCATGATAAGACAAAAATATCTATAATACAGAGAAAATTACGATAAAAATTTTTAAAAAATAATTACATTTTAATTGTTCTCTCAATTATGTGATATAAAAATTTATTTTAAAATATTAAATTATTTAAATTTATCTTTTAATTATTTTTATTTGATTGAGGTTAGAACTTTAGGCTAACCAAGATAATGGAAGATTGTTGTACCAATCCGAATTGACGGATCTAACCGTGCAAGAATGGGAGAAAGAAAATATGAAGGTAACGTCTTTTGCTCGTGACAGCAACAGGCATCGGAGAATCTTCCTTCGAAGGAAGAAACCAAAACCCCGAAGGTCCCAGATTCGATGAGACAGACACGAGAGTGATCATACCAGCGGCTCTACGTTCGCATCGCACGAGTTAGTTTCTGATCGGGATGACTCTCTACGCTCGGAGTTGTCCCGACGGCTCCACGTCCAACCAACATCGGAGGGTGACTGTCTTGCCCGTTGATTGCGGAGGGGGAGGGCGACATTCGTGCTGATCGGATTGCAAATCACGTGATATCTTTCCCAACGGACACCCGATCATAGACCGAGCAATTACCCCTTCGGGACCGAGCTTTTCCTATCCCGTGATGTTCATCTCGATTCTGCACTTTGAAAGCGCAGTGCGGGTCGGTTTAAAATGGGCATAGAACCGTTTGATCATGTTACGGTTCGGCCCGTTTACTTAATAGGTCGGTCTAGTTACAGGTCATGGTTCGGGTAAATATTAACCGGTCCGGAATTATTATAAATGAGCCGGACCTATTTGATCCGTGAACCGTCCGTCTTTTTAATTTTTTTTTAAATTTAAAATTAACCCGACAAAATCTAACTGTTGATTTGCAGGATCTTTGGCGGTCCAAACTGGTTCAACAGGGTAACGGCCCGGGCCGGTTACGATTCAACGGGTCAATATTTCAGGACCGGCCCATAACTGCCCCGAACCCACTAAGAACGGTTACGTGCCGGGTTAGGAGCGGACCGTGCCGGTTCCAAGTTTGGAAGGTCCGGTTACGGGCCAGCCCGGCCTGTTTAACATCTCTACTTCTCAATTTGAATCGTTTAATTTCAGGGATTTGGCCCGATTTTCACCGGAAAATAAAATGGAGCCAACCCCACCGATAGCACATTGGTCCGATTGGGCCAGCCAGTTCGGCCTTCCCCGGCAAGAGGAGTCCATAAAGTTGACTTCATACACCGCATTAGATCGGGCCGAGTTTGAGCGAGACGACGGCGACCCGTTCGGCCTTTCCTCTTACGAAGTCCCTCCGATGCCAACCCGTTATCCCCCTCCTTACGAATGCCCTAGATTTCATTCAACCGCGTGAAGAGATGATCGGGGCATAGTTTTAAAAACCAGACCGGGCCGGCCAGTTCGACCAGGAACCGGCCACTCACCCGGTCCGGTTCCTTCAAAAAACCCAATTGCACATTAAAAGAGAAAAAATCCGATTGAACAGGCCGGTTCCCGGTCCGACCGGTGAACCCAATTGAACCCATGAGAAAACCGGCCGACTTAAAATTAAAATAAAAACAAAAACATATTGTAATGTACCTATTTTATTTTACTAAACTTATATTTACATTTTATATTAAATTTTTGTTTAATATAATGGTTATATTAATGATTTTTGTTATAAATTATATTCAAATTATGATATTATGTAAATTTATTAGTAATATTATATTATTAAAATTATTTTTTAAACATGCGGTTCAATCCATTGAACCCCCGGTCCGATCTATGAACCCATGCCTACACCAGTTCCCGACCTGGTTCGGTTTTAAAAACTATGGATCAGGGTCCTGCAATTCTGCGATCTGGCAAAGGAGGCAGAGAAATCCGTGCCGTGGATCTGCGTACTCGAAGAAACTGTGATGCTGCGCAGTCGTCACTCCCAAAAATTGAGTAACTTGGGATAAGCTCCGAGTAGGGTTGTACCTAATACACTGAAAAGGGTCGATAAATTAAAATTTTCAATTTACGTGCGACCTTAATTATAATTATTGAAGGATTGGAAAAACAAAAGAAAAAAAAGGTGGGGTTGCGTTTTAGTGTTCAAAGGACCCATGATTATGTTCACGTAATTGGGACTTATTGAAGCGTCGTTGCAGGCCTTTGGGCTTATAATATAATCTCCCTCTCTCGGATTCTTTTGGAATAAAATGTGAAATTAAAGGACCAAATTGGACGGATGTGATTGATTTGGGTACCAAAAAGGGTTCCTTAAAAAGTTAAAAACATGTCATGTTTTTTCTTTTTTTTTTCCTATTATTTAGATGGCTAAGCACAAAAAAAGTTATTCGAATCTTTGTGTGGACTAAAATCGAATTCAAAATATCTTAAATTTAAGAAGATGATAATATTAATTATGTTGGATATCCTTATCCTCTCTTATATTTTATCTTTCTTTAATCTAATCCCTTTTTTCATTTGGCAAAGAAATAAGATTTTCCTTTCGCTCCTACGTTACGAAAATATCGCGATGATGGTATCATGTGATTTAATAGGGCCACTCCAACATCTCTCATGTAGTTTTTCTCTAATATAAACAATTGGCATTCAACACTCATTATACTATATATGATCTAACTTGGGTAGGGTCGACCCGCTAAGGGATGAAACTCCTCTCCCCAATTATGAGACTCTCGTTCGTATTCATCTGTGGGGGGAAAAACTCCATTTACATATGTGAACTTTTTAACTTTAATGTGGTAAGTAAGATGAGGCCAACTATGATTACAAAAGCTAAATCACAGCAACATGGAGGATTGATTCCCCCACTCATACCTCCAAGGAATATAGACGCATACTATCGTGCTAAAAAGATGCATCGGTTGAATTGATTACTCATCTAGCGGCCAGACGCGAAGATGAATGCGGCAGAAATAAACTAAGTGAAAAAATTGTCTCCAGTCACACATCCCTCTCCCCATCTAAGCTCTTACCAAACGAAGCACAGATGTGGCCAAATTACCTCTGTAGCTGTGGTTGTTAATGATGTTTAGTTTGATCCTCCAAGCTCACTGTCATGTGCCATGATCACCTCTTGAAATTGAATGCGTCCAAAATAAATAATTAATTGTCAGATTTATTTATTTAATGTATGTGGATGGAGAAAATTGCATGTATCCTGTCCAACTTCATGCGTCTTAAAAAGATCAAACTAACTCATGGTATTTTCACGCGTGCACGTCACAATAAGTAGAGGAGATATTAAACATGCCAGTTCGGCTTGAAATTAGTCTGAACCGTCCATAAAACCGGCACGTGGCCATTCTTATTGGGTTGATTGGTGGTTACGAGCTAAGCCCAAGAAAAAAGGGTGATTGAGCTAAAATCGGTTCGACACATTTTCTCATTGAGTTGGTCCGGAGCCGTAATCGGTTTGGAATCATTACAAAATTGTCACAAAACTGACCAAGACGGGCTTGAACCGCAAAAAAACCCTTGGTCAATTTTTGATAATTGATTGCAACGGTCAAAATGGATTTTTTTACCTATAAGATTTTCTTTTTCCCATTTTCACCTTCGATCCTCAAAATTTATAAATATATTATTATTTTTAGTTCGAGATATAAATAAATCTAAAAAAATTATTCATTTTAAATAATTTGAATCTTTTTGAAAAAAGCAAAGGGTTACGATTCATAGTTTGGACTAGTTCAAACCGTGAACTGGCTCACTTAAGTCTAATTCTGTGTCGGTTCATGATTTTCTAAACTGTTAACTGGCTCGAACCGCTCATATTATACCTCTACTAATAAGTAAATAAGATGCAATTTATTGGTATTGTATTGCACATAATCTGCGTATTAAAAAAAACCTGAATAAGAATGAACATGATTGATATTTAGTCAAAACTTACCTGATACGTACTACTATCCACGCCATTGGATCATAAAATGGGGCATTTATTTAATAAAAAAATTGATGAGTAGGTAATAGCTAATATATAAAATAAGATAATAAAATATAAAGTATCGAACTTAATTACGATAATAAATAAAATAAGAAGACATTTCTGATACGATAGTATGGCTCGAGACTTCCACTCTCTTCATTCAACCACCTCTCTTCTGCATTCCTCGTGGCCTTTTGTCCTCCGGCTCTCGTGTCTCCTCTGATTGAAAAAATGAAGAATATATATGCACATATATATATACACTATTTTTCATCTGAAAAAAATATATTTTTATACTGTACAGTATTTCAAGCCAACTGAAATATATATTTACAGTGATTACTAATTTAACCATAAATTCATCATTCATATATATATATATATATATACATATTCTTCTATATTATTTATATGCACGTAGATTAGAGACAGACTGACACAGGAGTAGTTGTTTCTCTCGGGTTGCCAAGCTCAGGGCGGCGCCGAACAAGTTAAAATGTTGAGTTTTGTCAGCCACTCGCGACTGACGTCTGCGCGCGCGAATATACATATGCATATATATATATATATATATGACAAAAGGGGAATTTATAATATTTTTTTACGCACCTTAAATCTCCTATAAAATTCGTATCATTTAAGGGAAATTATTCTTTTTTTTTTAAAAAATATTTATTATTCATCTCGTATTGAAAAAAAAGAAAAAGAAAAACAGTGCCCTTCGTGAACCGTAGCATGATGAATTGAAATCCGAGGTGTACCCATAATAAAACCATGCGACTTCACATCTAAATGTGGAGCTCGCGGCTGAAAAGTCCGAGCACACGGAGAGAGAGAGAGAGAGAGAGCTTTGCGTAATCCGGTCGGCTACCGTAATCCAATCCGGAGCACGATGATCTTAATTACTATACAATAACTTGGATGTTATTTTTGTCCACTTTTTTTTTTGGGGTCAAATGTAGGATGTCAAATTTGGATAGTGCTGAACATAAAATGTCAAAAACTTGAATTCGTGGAAACCTGACCACCCACCCGAGGAAGGGACCCGCCTGAGGAAAAAACAAAACAAGGATCGATGGGAATGGGAGGGATATTATCCTTAAAGCCATCAAAAAAAATATTACTCTTTGTTTTTTCCTTCCTATATTAACGATCAATTGGCAATCATGATGACGTTCTAAAAGGACAAGAGAGTGAACTATTAATCGTTACTACCATAATTTATTATGGTAAAAGATATATTCAAAGGTTTTAAACCATCATTTCTTTTTTTCTTAATGTATTTAATTAATTATAATTTTTAAAGATAATTACGGTAAAAATTCAGTATACTTATCCCTTATGATACTTAAATTCTATATATTTTAAAACGATTTTTTTAGTGTTACATATTTAATTTCGTAACATACTTAAACATTAATTGTAGTAATGTATCAGCTATTTACTGATGTGATACAATGTTATATCGGTAAGTTGCTGAAATGGCATATCAATGTGACAAATGGCAAAATCCAGTTGATTACCTTACCACGTGATATGGTTAAATATCACATTAATAAATTGTTAAAATTATAATTTAAATATATTATGAAATAAAATATATAATTAAACAAATTATTTTAAAGTATATAAAAGTACAGTGCTAATTTTTTCAATTAAAGTGTTGAACGTATCAATAAATTATTCTACTCACTTTAGTAATACACGGGGCATTATTTGTAAAGGATTCATTGAAATAATACATATCATATGTAAGGCCTTGTCCCGTTGTGGTTGTTGTTATTATTATTCTACTCATTATGTCGATCTATAGTTCGAGGAATTCGGTCAAACACGGAATCAATTAGCAAAGGCAAGTAGGCAACGTCTTACGCTGGCTCACACGTCCACTCCTGGCCATTTGACCATCGATCACTCCCCAGTGTCTCAGTTAGCTAGCTAGCACCATGCATGACATACGGAATCAACAAGTGCAAGTAGTTTCAGGTGCAACAATCAAACCGGAAGCAATAACATTATCCGACGAAATAATCGCATCCCAGTATAACATCTGGACCCGAATCCAGTCGTATCCATAATTTCTCTTTTCCCAGTTCGTGGTCTTTACATGCGTTAAGAAACGGCCACGTATCTGTAAAGCGACTATTGAAGAGACTGAGACTCCATGGTTCGAAAAGTCTGCAAGGAAACGCGGAACCGGTCGGATGATTTGCAGAGGACGTTGTCCCTGATCGGGACTGTTTCCGTCAGTAATGGAAAAGGTCAGCAGATGATGCCAGTAAAGGCTGATGACTGACCATGGCGTCCAAGCCCAGGTGGCCGATCCCGGAAACTCCGTGAAACCCCGCCGGGCTCAAGAAGCTGATGATTTCATTCAGTGACTCTAGCCTGTGCCTGAGCTCACTCATCTGGGCTCTCAGCACGGAGTTCTCAGTCTCGACGCCCAGGTAGTGCTGCCTGGTGATGGCGATGCTGTTGGCGATCTGCTGGTTCTTGACCCCGAGCTGAGCCGACTGCACGATCAGATCGTTGAGCTGCTTCTGTTTCCTCATCCGGGAACGCCTGGCCGACTCGCGGTTCGAGATCATCCTCTTCCTCTTCCGCTGGTCCAACAAGGCCTGCGGGTTCTCATCCGAGCATGAGGCCTGGATCCGGGACGAGGAGCCCGAAGATGTCCCGCTCGAGGAAGCCATGGTCTCGTCTGATTTGTTTGTGAATGGAAGCAAGTAAAAGAAAAGATCGTCGGAACTCGGAAGAGTATTCAGTAGGTGATGGCTGGTATCCGATACTAATATGAGCCGGACTGCCTTCTTCGGACTCCGAATATTTATCTGATGTAGGACACGAACTCTGAAAACAGAAAGAAGTAGATACTATAGAGAAGGACGCAGTTGATATAATGCAGAGATTATTCAGGTAGAAAGCTAACTAGAGAACTTTGGCAGAGCGATTGAATTATGAGACGTAGTAGAGCCAGTAGAGGAAGACGACGGAGAAGGACTGGACGAGGTGGGTCCTGCGCCAGAACGACGAGCTGATCGTGCGCCCGGAGAGGAGCAGCTCACTGAGAATCGGACACATCGATCTCGAAGATCAAGAACACTGAATTTATCATCAAGAACCCCGGCTTCTGAAACCCGAAAAAAATCTCCGGAGAGAGATCGATGAGGACTAGCCCAGCTGAAAACGAAGCCGACCCAGAATTCCTAGTCCTCGAATTCAGACGAGTCTATAAGAAAGCTCGGAACTTGGCAAGAGGACTTGATCAGATGCGGTGAGATAAATAGAGGGAAATAAAGGTTGAGAGGTGGGCAAGTTGAGAGAGATTTTCGATCCGTTTCCTCGTGATCTTTCGGAGGTGGGAATCGATTGGTAGCCGCAATAGGGGAAGGAAATCGAGATAGCTTTGGTATAAAGCTATAGGGTGGTCTGGTTTGAGCTGGGAAGAAGGTACTGATTAAGACAAAAATGGAGAAATACCGGGAAAAGGGAATAACAGAAAGGTGCCAAAGAGTGCATGGACGAGAGGAAGATGAGTAGGAAACGAGACGGAGTGGGAGAGGGTGGGCGAGGGAGTGGAGGGTGTAATTTATTGGCCCAAAAAGAAGGCTTAAATTGAAAAAAATGTATTTAAATATTATAAACAAAAATTATAATTGAGAGTACTAAAACATGAATTAATCATAATATATTAATTTTTTAATACCATGTGGGTATACACTTTGGCGAGAAAGGGATTCAATGGGTTGAACCGCATGTTTAATAAATAATATTACTAATAAATTTACATAATATTATAATTTAAATATGATTTATAATAAAAATCATTAATATAACTATTATATTAAATAAAAGTTTAATATAAAATATAAATATAAGTTTAGTAAAATAAAATATGTACATTACAATAAGTTTTTGTTTTTGTTTTTAATTTTAAGTCGGTCGGTTTTCTCACGGGTTCAATTGGGTTCACCGGTCGGACCGGGAACCGGCCGGTTCAATTGGAATTTTTCTCTTTTAATATGCAATTGGATTTTTTGAAGGAATCGGATCGGGAGAGTGGCCGGTTTCCGGTCGAACCAGCCGGCCCGGTCCGGTTTTTAAAACTATGGATGCGACAACACTCAAATATGAATTAATTATAATATATTAAACTTTTAAATACTATGTGAGTATACACTTTGGTGAGAAAGGGGAAAGGGTCAATGGCCACCCAAAATGCAAAATTTATCCTTTCCTTTTCCCTCTCCCCATCCTAATATTGTGCAGGCATCACAGCCTGTGGACTTGGTTCTCAATGGTTGCCATACGTATGAGATTGGATGATCGAGGAAAAGAAGCCACTTATAAGAGTGGCTAACAAAATCCCTGGCCCACATTTTTCTGGCAAGAGGGCGAACGACTTCCGGGGATGCAAGCTCGAAGCCGTACGATCGTGATGAGGACGGCGGGCTTGTTGCAACCTGAGCCGAGGCTAGGATGAATTAGAGATTGTATCATCAATTTTCAACATGTCGTCCTTTGATCGGTGTCTTACGGGGCCAAGACGATGAATCTGCAAGTAGCATTCTCTCGTTATTATATAGAGCATCGGCGTAGTCCAGGGGAATGGAGAGGAAGGAAGAAAACTCGACCGAACGATGTGAGGAAAAGGTTAGGGATGGCCTGTGGCTAATCAATCCATCTCCGGCCCAACCCATGACGGACACGAACCGGGTCGGGTCGGTGGGTCAAATTTCCAAGTACCCGGCCCATTATCAGCCTCGTTGCTCAATCACCGCAACCCGCTGGGAGGCGAGACTCGCGTGGCCCGAGAACACCATGCATGGGGCAGTAACACCGTGCCGGGCCACGAGATATGGACCAGCCACGTGGCCCGATAATTTTATCAGCCTTCCGGGCCACGGAAATGTCGGCCCCATTACTTAGAAAATGGGTTTGTTCATTCCCAGAAAGGAACACCAAAGCAGCCCGCAGCCTCCTCCTCGTTTAACCGTTCAGCGGCCTCCTCCGCCCTTCCTCCGGTCTCTGCCGACGACTCCCGCCGCACGCCTACGCAGTCCGTCCTCCCCCTCTGTTCTTCGCCCGGCTGCTTCTGCGTATTGTCTGTCTCCCACAGTGCTCATTGCTCAGCTTGGATTTCAAGCTCGATCTCGGTAAGCAAGTCTGTTGTCACCATTTCTTTCGTCACATAGACCCGTGCCGATATCGAGCACGAGGGAATCTTTAACTTACGCCACTATGGATTTCCTGTCCCCTTTTAATGTACGAATAATTTCAGCCAGTGTTCTTTCTGACTTTACTAGACAAATTTATAATCAAAGCTTAAAGACATAAGCAGCGATCGCAATGAAGAGGTGATAAGACGCTTCAGCTTGCTCGTGAATGATACTTCTAAATGTGCGCGAAGATGTTCTTTCTTTTCTTAATTCTATGAGCTAAACATGATTGCTCTATTATGTGATTATATGCTGCTGCTGATCTTCGTTTTCTGTTAGATTTTCATTTATAGTCAATGAAATATGATGTCAGACCTCTGATTTGACATTGATAGACAGTATTCTTTTCTGATTCCGTCCATAGCCTGTGTGAAATTTTCCACTGTTCATAGTTTCATCATGTTTTGAACTTATTGTGACGCCCATATTTTGGTCTACTCTCAATAACACAATGTTGAACTTCGGTTTATTTAATATATTCGGTCCTTTTGGTTGTAACCTCTCGAAATGCACTATCAAAGTGGTTGGAATTCTCTTTTTGGCCAAAAATTCTCCTCAGATTGGTTCATTCTTTTTTGGTTAAACATGTAAGCTCATTTAAGTGCTTAAAAGTTTTGAGGATAACATGTATTTTTTATTCAAGCTCGAATCTTCTTCATATATTTTTTGGCTTGTAACCTCTCGAAGTGCACTGTCAAAGCGGTCGCAATGTATTTTTTTGGTTAAACATGTAAGGGGTTGGAATTCTCCTTAGATTAGTTCGTTCTTTTTTGGTTAAACATGTCAACTTGTTTAAGAGCTTATAAGTTCAGAGGATGACATGTATTTTCAGTTCAAGCTCAAATCTTCTCCATGTATTTTTTGGCTTGTAACCTCTCGAAGTGTGCTATCAAAGCGATTGCAATGTATTTTTTGGTTAAACATGTAAGCTGTTGGAGGTGGTCTTCTTAGATTGATTCGTTCTTTTTTGGTTAAAAATGTAAGATCGTTTAAGAGCTTAAAAGTTCTGAGGATAACATGTGTTTTTGGTTTAAGCTCCTTAGATTGGTGATTGTTCTGTTCTCATCTTTCATTATTTTGGTTGTTGGAGGTCACAGAGCTCAAGCTCAAATCTTCTCCATGCTTTTCCACATAGTGGGTCTTGAGTACTGACAGGCTTCCAGTCGATTTTGGAACAATTCATGTCTCCTTGTTTATGAAATGTGCCATTGTGTCAATGCAAGGCATTTGATTATACATTATCTCTAGCACTTCTCAGGCCCTCGTTGTACATACTGGCTTCTCTTGTTTCGTTTTCATGATGCACAGGTGATTGCATTTGTCTTGGAAAAAATTGTAGCTTTCTGGTTTGTAGCCACCTGAAAGAGTGAACAATCTCATCGGGGTTACTTGGTTTGATTTTGTGATGGACCCTTTTGAGGATATATTTGCAGAGGCTGCAGCAAAGCCAGGTATATGTTTCCTTCCTTTTGAAAAAGAGATACTTGGGAATAATATGTTTAGAATGTTTTACTGAACATTAACTTCTTGTCAGCTGCTGTGCATAGTAAGTTTCAACCGAAGGCAAGACCAGGGCCTAAAAAAGGATCAGTGCCGAAGCCTTCTGCAGCCCCAACCAAGGAAAAGCAGGTTGTGCAGAATCCTTTGGAGTCTGCTGCTTCAGTAGATGGTAGCCTGAATGTTGCCATAAACTTTTCTTCTGGTCTATCTAGTATAGAGAAGTCAAAAGAGCTGGTCATCAGTGGGGAAGTTACGGAGGTTAAGTACACGGGCTTTGAACCTGAGATTGTTGAAAGTTTTGCTAGTAAAAGGGATACTGATGGTAGCCTGAATGTTGCCATAAACTTTTCTTCTGGTCTATCTAGTATAGAGAAGTCAAAAGAGCTGGTCATCAGTGGGGAAGTTACGGAGGTTAAGTACACGGGCTTTGAACCTGAGATTGTTGAAAGTTTTGCTAGTAAAAGGGATACTGATGTTGTTGAGATGTCTGAAAGCAATGTTGGGGAGTCTGACATCTCTGGGAATATGACAGCAGGTGTAGGTAATTCAAGCTTATCTGTTTAACTTATTTTTCCTGAGTATGCCCTAATTGTTTTGCATCGACGGTGATTCTGAAGATTCTCCATGTTTTAGATAGATCATCTTGGGTTCGGTGGTGAGAATCTCCATGATTTTCTTCCTGTTCCCAGTGTGCCTGGAGGTATGGTCTAATGCTCACTACGACAAAAAATGAAGACATGTTTTTGAAATCTTTACTGGCTGAATTGTCACAAATTATTCCACATTGTATATCCGTTGGCAGGTAGAGTGGGTGGGAAGTTTCAGCCTAAGCCAAAAGAGACACAGAGAAGTGAAGTCAATATATTGGACTCTTCAGCTTCTCTCTCTTGTGAAACAAATGAAGTGCCTGGTGGTGATGGTTGCAGTTATGTAAAATCATCTGAAGAGGTGTAATATTTTTCTTGTTTCCTATATTTCTATTGCTCCTCATATACTTAGATAGTGATCACTGCTATCCATTTACTACATAAATTACGTTGTATCCCTTCAGCAGAATGAAGATGTGGTTTATCATTTGGAATCTCTTGGTGTTCTCCTCACCGAATCTCAGAATAAGGAAGGTAAAGTAAAGGCAAATTTTCTGCTTGGCCCGTTTCAATACCATTTTTATCTTGATTTTTGCTAATTGATGGTGTCATAAACTCCACTCTCAGAGCAAACACCCTGTGATGTCCATGAAGGGAATGAACTGTTGTCTTCACATTTGAATAATGTGGAAACGAAAGGTATTACTGAGACTTCTAGGGATATGAATGCTGAGAAAGATTCAGATCTCCCAGCTCAAAATTGTCAGGACACTTACCATTTCACGGTAAGCAATTATTCTCTCTTTCCTGAGAAGGTGATTTTTGCTGATTTTAATTTAATATTCTGAAACATTCGGTCCTTTGTAGGGGTCAGAGGTTTTTCCAGGAATGGAAGCTGTGCAAACTTCTCTAGAGATTACAAGATCTAGTGGGGGTAAATTCATGCCTAAGCCAAAGGCACAAAATGGTGTAAAAAACCCTGAGTCCAAGACTTCTGGTGCAACATTTGCTGATAATGATCATCAGCAGGATCCTCTAACTGACTTCCAAAGTGAATACATGGATGATGGTACGGTTCCATGCTCTATTCCAGAGGAGATCTTCCAATACTCATCAATTGGGCTTGAGGAGTCTAATATCGAGGGCCCAATCTCTCAACCATTGGATGATGTAATGTTGAATGACCATTTGGAACCTTCTGGTTTTGACACATCTATTTTAGAGGATGTGGAATATCCAGAACTTGACCCTGATGAACTTGAAAATTTGGTAAGTTCTTTTGCTATCTTTTTGTTGGAAAGTTATTCTGTGTTTAGGCATGCTCACTGGAGTATCTGTATTTCTTTGATATTGGAGTATTGATATTTCTTTGATATTGGGGTATCTTCTTCAGTTTGAGATGGTTGGACTCTGTTTTGGTCTTTGTAAAATGCTCTCAGTACGTTTTTAGAGAACAAAGACAGGTTTTCATGGTTCCTCTATAATTTGGGTATATGACAACATTATGTTATTTTTTCTTTTGCCTTTTGAGAAGAGAAAAGCACTCTGAAGATGATCTCTTGCTTGGAAGTTTTCATGCTGATTTCCTGATGTTGATATGTTTCTAGTTGCTTTTGGGTTGTGATTATTCACTCATCTTAGGCGTTTTGTAGTTCTGCTTTAACTATTTTGGCCTTGAAAATTTGAAATCTCTTCAGAGTCAGAGGCCCAATAAATTCTCCTTGTATGATGTTGACAATGAAGAAGGAGAAAAATCATCAAGGCAGCTGAGGAAGCGTGTGGCTGCACCTCTTTTTGTGGATGAGTCCAAAGGTGATGCTCAAGATGATGAAATTTTGTATCCTGAACCTAATGGCAGTATAAATGGAGAAGATGAGGATGATGAAAGCAGAGATCAGAGCACATTGGAGAAGAATATAGCTACGAGAAAGTCAAAAGCAAGTAAATTTAAGGATGGAAAGCCATCTAAGAAAAGGGAACGGGCTGAGGAAGCTTCAGATAAATTAAAGGAAGAACCGAAGAAAAAATTTTCTCATTCAACCCGAAGAAGCAGAAGATGTGGTAAATTACTGTTTTGGTTACTTTTCCAAAAGTTCACTCCTCTTGCTAACTAATGCATTGTTTCCTTCCATATAGTGGACAGAGCTTTACTTCAAACACCTGAGGAGGAGATTGACTATCAGAAGTTGAAGATACAAGATCTCATTTTGCTTGCCGAACACAAGGAGCGGTCAGCGGTGCGCATGGTGAAATTTATAGTTTACTTGAGCTATATTTCTCATTGTAATTGATCAATGATTCGTTTGCAAGTTTTTACTTCTGCAGAAGAAAAGTGCAAAATTGTCAAGGAAGACTTCGACTGGTCAGAGGTATTCAAATTGTATGATATATCCTGATTTTTTCCCATTAAATTGGTGCTTTTCAGTTGATTGTTCTAGGGTTTCCGTTTCCTCGTTTGTGAATTGTCCGCATTATTTAGAATGCCCTAGAATTTGTTCAAGTATGAAATATACATTGAACCAAAATTTCCGGAGAAGGATGAGATATCAGGAGAGATTAATGTGGCAAATTCTTTGACAAGTCCTGGAGATGTTTAATCTCTCATTCTTTCTTAGAAATTTCAGAGAGACCGTGTAGGACTTGTAATTTAGGTAAATGGTGAGAGAGAGAGAGAGAGAGAGAGAGAGAGAGAGAATTGCCTATGTCAAATTATATGTTCATCAAGCTCTTGTTACCACTATCTGGTAATTGTTTTCCATAATTCCCATGTTCCATTATATATCTTTACATCATTACAGTTTGGAAAAGGCATCAGATGGAGATGATGCAGGTAATAGAGAAGGAAGCATGCTTCATGAAGGCGAAAACTCTTCTGGTCAACCCTCTGAGAACACTGAACCGACTGTAACTTTATTCAATTATCAGTCCTTTATGAAGAGGACTCCAAATGCCAGGTGGTCAAAACAAGATACAGAGTTGTTTTATGAGGTGCGACTGGGGGCAGACTATCAGTACACTATTAGAGTAGGTTATGGACTTTATATCTCTCGAATAGTTTTTATTAAAGATGCCTTATTGATGCATTTCAGGGGATAAGGCAGTTTGGCACGGATCTATCAATGATAAAAGAACTGTTTCCTAACCTGACCCGTCACCAAGTAAAGCTAAAGCTTAAGAAGGAAGAACGACAAAACCCAATGAGGCTTTTTGAAACACTGGCTAGTCGTGCAAAATGTAAAACTTCCACTGAATTCTATTACTTGGCAAGAAGTCAATTTCTATTGCTCAGGAACGTATTCTTGTAAGTACCAATGCAGACCGTTGTTTGTTTCTTATTTTCCAGATCACAGGCATTTTGAGTTGGTGATTGGGCGGCTGCAATCTGCTGCTCAGGTGGAGAAAGAATCAAAGCTCGACAACTCGGAGGCAGTCTCGCTTGAGGACGGCTTTGAGGATTCAAATCCAGAAACTAATGTATGCACTACCCTTCATTATTGTGCCGTGAGGTTTATCAAGCATTTAGAGCAAAACAAACAATTCCATCTACATGTCTGATCCATCTGAGCTGCATTTTCCTTGTTTCCAGAGTGTGAGTGAAGCTGCAAAACCTGAGGAAAACAAGGAAGGAGTAAATGGAGATGCCGAAGGCAACAATGATGAACTCCGGAGTTCACGCAAGCTCAGTGAAAACGAAGAGGATGACAATGATGATGAAGACTTTTTCGGTTCATATAAGAGCGAGTTTTGATCATAGAGACTCCGAGTTGCAAGTGCTGCATCCGTGTTTCTCTACCGGCCTGGCAAGCATCTCATCTCTGTGTTATGCTATACATTAGTTTTCATCTTGAAACAACAGATGCTGGCTGGGGACGTCTGGTTCTCGATGCTGGCTCCAGCAGAGGGGTGATGTAGCGTGAGAAAAATTCAGTGATGGCCGGGCGCGGCTGTTCCTGTAGTTCCCTGCCTAGGCCATGATGATTATTTTAACTAGTCAATGCATATTTAATGTCAGCGCATGCTCTCAATCGCTTGTTTTGTCTATCAAAGGTCCTTTGATCTAAACAGCCAGCTGGGACGATACTTTGTCAACATTTGATGGCCATACCAGTCTGTCCAACTTGGAAGGTGTCCGGTCAAAAGGTCCCACCTGGCGGCGACGTTTGACGGGAGTAATGCTTTTGGTTTTGGCCTTTTCTAACCACCACTTACCAACTTGATTCCCTCACTTTTACACGGAATTGTAGCTAGACCTGTAAAAAATAATACGGTTCAGGTATCACACGAAAAAATTGTGGTTGAACTGAGATTTTCGGGCCACCAAAGAATATTGTGTCGGTTCAAAGGCATGATAAAAATATTCATAATAAGAAAATTATGATAAGATTTTTTAAAAATAATTAATTATATATAAATAATTATTTTATTTTTATTTAATATAATATAATATTTAAATTAACAGTATTATATAAAAATTATTTAAACTTATTTTTCAAAAATAATTTTCATGTTGAGTCTTATTTGGTTCGAAATTCTTGGTCGGACCATAATGGTGCATAGCCTAAAACCATCGTACCGGCCCGAAGTGAATAGGTCCACCTCCTCCTACCCGCACCTTCGGGTACAATTCTAGCGAGCAGTGAGGAATTCCCAGACGGCCCACTCCTTGACCTTCTTCCGCTGGTCCCGACTGTTGCCCGCGAGATTTCCATCATGTCCGCGCGGCCTTTCGTCGCCAGCCTCTCGTGATGGCCGCGCGGCGTAGATTTTAAAGAATTACCAAAACTAAGATAAAAAAGGGATAATGGAAGATAGACCATATATATATATGTATACATCTATATGCACACATATGAACAGTCATAAATAGGGACTAAGAATTAAAAGAATAATCAAATTCTTCACACCTTTATTCTTAATTTTCTCCTATTTTTCTAAATTCATAAATTATAGTATTAGAAATTATTAAATTAGATCAAATTAAATGTGGGAAAATAAGTGTGCTGTCCACCGTTATATGCTGCCGACCATTATATCTTTTATAATTTTTTATGATTATTATCATAAATTCATCCTTATATAGGTTCTTATTCGCCTAGACATATGAATTAAAAATATAATTATCAAATAATTATTTCTATTTATTTTTAAACTGAGCTGGGGATCAATCAAATTTTCCATATTAGCCCCCAGCAACGATAAGGGAAGGGCAGATAAGGGCTGGTCAAAGCATGGCCCTTTAAGATATCGTGCCGGGTCGGCATGGCACGATGAAACATGGGCAGTCCTGGTATGACCCGATAGTCCGATAAATTTCGTTTGATCATGATTTATTTACAATTACAAGTGAGCTTACAAATGAAATTTTTTTTATCCTTCAATAGTGTCTAATAATCTATTAAGTTTTTTTAAAAAAATTTCTAATCGGACTATCATGCCGACACGACCCGGGGATCATCAGGTTCAGCACATCCAATAAAGCTTCCGGCACGATAAGCACTTGCCAGCACGGTGTTATCGTGGCGGGCCGGTGCCGGGCTATCGTGCCAGGCCGAATTTTGCCAGGTCTATCCCAATCCCTTGATTCCAAGGAAGAACTACCAGTAACAGTCGCCGCATTTACTACGCAACGGAGCGTGGATCGAATCATTGTTGCCCGGTCACCGAAACCAGGCGGGCGGCGAGGCAACGTCTAGCTTTTGCTGCCGGCGGCTTCCATCTCCTTCGATCATATTCAGCTTCGCCCCTCTCCCACTCCCACTCCTTCCACCGGTTCCTCTCTGACTTCCTTCCGCCGCGGCTCGCCGGTCTCTTTAGCTGATCGCCGACGGCCGGTAAGTCATAAAGGGGACGACTTGGCCGTGGTTACGGATCATCCGAAGATCCCGCACCGTGCACTTATGACCGTTGGATCTCCCTCGCGATCAGCTCCGCGTTTTGCGTCCTAGTGGTATCTTTTTACCTTTTTGCTTTGCTTGCTCGCTTTTTGGGCTCCGGGCGCGTTCAAATTCCTTGTTGCGGCTTGAATTAGGGTCCCTGGTGGGAGTGTGGGATTTTTCTGAGGGCAGAATCCTGTGCAGGTACTGACAGAGGTCCCGATCTGTGGTTGCTTGTAGAGTTGAAGAGATGTCTGGCCCGCTGGATCTGTTCGCGTGGCCTTGTGAGTAATTCTTGTGCTCTCACGTCAGCTTAAGCTTTGATGCTGTCAACTGCTAGTGTTATCTGCTCCAGTAGAATTTAATTTGCGTGCTTAACGCTGCAATTTTACGGTTTCTGAATACTGCTTAGGAGAGTCGTAACTTTGCCTCGCTAGACTAAATATACAAAGATTTTTTTTTCTTCTCCTCCGATGATTGTTGTTCTAGGATTTTGTGGGAGGGAGGCGAAGGGAAATTAGATCTCTCGTACTTCTCTTCTTGCGAAGTGAGTCATAACAAAACCAGTGCATTAGTCTCTGCAAGTGGGGATTTTGCTTCTTTTTTATCGCTTAGGATGGAGGTTTGAGTTGAATCATTATTACCAAATGCTTGCTTCGGCTAAGCTGCTGTGCTTGACGACCCTAATGTGATATTCATTTTCTTTCAAGTGAATTCCCCAATCTTTACTTGTTTTTGGCACGCATGTTTTTTAGGCTTTGAAGGAAACTCTGGTAGTGACGAGAGAAGAGAGAGGAAGTCTGATTTTGAATGTTCTGAAGATGAGAGGAGGACTAGAATTGGTTCGCTGAAGAAGAAAGCCATAAATGCCTCTACTAAGTTCAAGCATTCTCTTAAGAAAAAGAGCAGTAGAAGGAAAAGTGATGGTAGGGTTAGCTCTGTTTCCATTGAGGATGTTAGGGATGCAGAGGAGCTACATGCTGTTGATGCATTTCGCCAGGCACTGATTTTGGATGAGCTCCTCCCAGAACAGCACGATGATTACTACACGATGCTGAGGTACTGTTTCCACTAATTTTGGCTTTGTCTGATCTTGGGTATGTGTCTTACATGTTCTCCATGTGGAATCATGTTGATTCGTGGACCTAATGCTTGGGAGATACTGGGGCATATTGACATTTGTAGCTTGGAATGCATCATTAGGTTAGGAATAATCATAAATGCTATTATCTGATGTTTATCTTTCAATTAGTCTCTGTTATCTCAAAAGTTATAGTTGTATTTTCTTTTGTCCCCCGAATAAGACAGGTTTTTGAAAGCAAGGAAGTTTGACATTGACAAGGCAAAGCACATGTGGTCTGAAATGCTTCAGTGGAGGAAGGAATTTGGTGCTGATACTGTTATGCAAGTACTGGCTCTTGACCTGCATCAATTTTCTGCTTGTACAGGTTATGCTTTTCAATTAACTTATTGTATTATTGTTTATGCTCCAGGATTTTGAGTTTACTGAATTGAATGAAGTTTTGAACTATTACCCTCACGGTTATCATGGGGTGGACAAAGAAGGGAGACCTGTCTATATTGAAAGGCTTGGGAAAGTCGATGCTGCCAAGCTTATGCAAGTCACAACCATGGATCGTTATATAAGATATCATGTACAGGAATTTGAGAGAAGTTTTGCCTTGAAGTTTCCAGCTTGTACAATTGCTTCAAAGAGGCACATCAATTCAAGCACAACTATTTTAGATGTTCAAGGAGTGGTATGTTTGTTTCTGCTTGGTGCTTCTTTATTTAATGGTGTGCATCTTGGTGCATCTAAATTTCTACATTTCTTCTGTTACCTTTCTCTACCAGGGATTCAAGAACTTGACTAAATCTGCAAGGGAGCTGATTATGCGACTGCAAAAGATTGATAGTGACAATTACCCTGAGGTATTGATATTTGTACTAAATATTGCCTAAAGTTGTATGTACTGTGTGAAGAATAAAGTTAACTATGAAAGGTAAAGTCTTATATTTTGAGAGTTATATTAATGGATGCAGACTCTCAGTCAAATGTTTATCATCAATGCTGGCCCTGGTTTTAAGCTGTTGTGGAATACTGTAAAATCATTTTTGGATCCAAAAACAACTTCCAAGATACATGTAAGACATCTTTCTGATACTTGACATTTTCTAGGTTTGTTGTCATGCTATTATTTCTAAATTTTTCTGGGGGAATACATGCAGGTTTTTGGAAACAAGTATCAGAGCAAGTTGCTGGAGATAATTGATGCCAAGCAAGTGCTGGATATTTATATGCATTTCAATATTATGTTGTCTTATATCATTTTACTTATAATTACTTTCAGTTGCGCTTATTTCTTTTCACTTGTGTTATGGTCGGTTATGCTTTATGCCTTTCTTATATTGCTTAGTCTGATGATGCTGAACCTGTTTTCACTTTGTCAGCGAGTTGCCTGAATTTCTGGGTGGCAACTGTACATGTGCAGATCAGGGAGGTTGCCTACGATCTGACAAGGGACCTTGGAAAAACCCAGAAATATTAAAGGTATACTCTCTTTTGTCATGCTGTGCTGAGCTACTTGTGAATCCTTGAAAATTACTTTTCGTGTTCGGCAGTTCTTATTTCAATTAAGATCAACTACTCACGTGAACACTTTCAGGTGGTTCGTAGTGGCGAGGGGCGGCGTCCTAGACAGGTTGTCAAGGTTCTGAATAGTGAGGGAAAAGTTATTGCTTATGCTAAACCTTGGTACCCAATGGTAAGAACTTCTTCAAGAATCCTTTATTGTTAAATTACGTACAGAGTTTGGCAATTCAAACATTAGGCCATGTTTTTTGAATTGTTTTTTTACTGCCATGGATACTTTGGACGTCTTTGATAGGGAAAAAAGGGAGCTAAGAGCTACCTCTACTGATTGGGGTATGCAAAATTTAAGAAGATTTTAGCCAATTTCAGGAATATTTCCAATGTTGCCTTTTTGGACCTCCTAAAATTTGAGATGATTTTGTAGATGCATTTATATGTCTGTTGACTCTTATATCTTTTGTTTCCTGGTCTGTTCTAGTCATTGATAGTTTATTTGAATGCATGTAGAGTCTGTTAGCATTGTCTGTGATTTGTAACACTGTCTAAGCGAACTTGTTAAGATAGGGAACCATTTACTGTGATCTTTAATTGTGGAGTAGGTTAAAGGGAGTGATACATCAACAGCAGAATCAGGTTCCGAAGCTGAAGATATTGCTTCTCCAAAAGCAATGAAGAGCTACTCACATCTCCGCTTGACTCCTGTTCGTGAGGAAGTAGGTTTCTATCCTAATAATTACTTCTACCATGCATCTTGCAGTTGACAGTGTCGTGCAATTTTGCTTGCGTAGCAGCCCATATTTTGAATTGCATCAAAGAGGAATTTGATATTACATACTGGTCCTAAATTGGTTGAATTCTCTTTATAACAGTTGCACCTTCCTTTTTATGATTGGTCAGATGATGACAAAATGTGATAAACAGTCAAAAGTTGTCTAATGTTAATTGCAAAATTCTCATGTAGCCTCAGACACTAGAACAGAAAAGAAATTATCCATGCTATTTGATTAGCTATTGAATATGTATACCCATTTTACAGTAGCTTATGATGCCCTCTGAAATTTCAGGCTAAGGCAAATGGACAGTCAAGCTATGTCAGCAATTTTCCTGGATATGATGAATATGTTCCTATGGTCGACAAAGCTGTTGATGCTGGTTGGAAGAAGCAGTCATCCTTCCAGAGGCCAGTTGCGTCCAAAGGTCAGTAGAGATGTACTTTAATGTTACCTTTATCTCAAGATTTGAGGCCTGATGTAAATATGAACCGCAAATTCTTAAATTAAACATGACATAAAATGTCCATCGGCCTTGGAAGCAGCTGGATTCTCTAATAGGTCCATATCTGGCATGATATGGTCGAATCTGGGCTTTATGGTTGGGAGGATTGGATCTTTGTTCCTTATGTCTGCAATCCACTATAATAAACAGTAATATACCTATAATGGTGAGGAGCCAGAAAGTTTGATATTGAGGAAGCTAAATGTGAAGAGGAAGTTTTAGAAGAGTTGGAATGATTTGTAATTGGGGCCCTGCTATAATCCAAGCAAGTTTTTTTCACTTGGACCTAATGTTTACTCCTTTTGACTTAAGACCTTGTTTCATAATGTGAACTCAAATGGTGCAACTTTATGTAAAGTGAGATAGGTCTGTTATGATGGTCCAAGGGAATTTTACCTGAAATGCCTATTGCGTTTTGGTCCACTGTACTTCTGGAAGCTTAGTGTTGCAGTATTATTCTTTTCTCTGGCCAAGCATTTGTTATGGTATTGTCAGATGAACTATCAGGAGGGCTTTTATCCTCTAAAAAATTTTCTGTCATTTATGCAGGAATTGCAGCACAGCCCGGGACTCATAATGTACCAGGAATTCATACAAGAATGTTCTTGGCATTTGTCACCTTCTTCATGACCTTCCTTACTCTGTTCCATTCATTGGCATCATGTATAACCAAGAAGCTTCCTCAGCCATCACCTGAAGTTGACCAAAGTGTTCCAGAACTTGCCCTCGATGCTGCACCGAAGGAAGAGGGCCGCCCTCCGTCACCAACTCCACCTTTTACAGAGGTCAATCTCCTTTCTTCTGTGATTAAGCGGCTGGGAGAGTTAGAGGAGAAGGTTGACGTGTTGCAAGCCAAGCCCTCTGAGATGCCATACGAGAAGGAGGAGTTGCTTTATGCTGCTGTTTGTCGAGTGGATGCCTTGGAAGCAGAGCTAATTGCTACAAAGAAGGTAATGTTGTTAATCACACCTCTATGGGTATTATATCTCACTGATATCCATTTGAAATATAACTCATGTATCTCTTTTTTTCCACACGTTTTACAAACCTTGAGCAGGCTTTGCATGAGGCTTTGATAAGGCAAGAAGAATTGCTGGCATATATAGACAGCCAAGAAGAAGCAAAGTTCCGGGTAAGCCCAATTACTATATATGTCTGTGCGACACCAACCTATTGCAGCAAAGTTACTTCAGTCCCGAAAGGAGCATTCCTTTCCTTATCGAGCTCTCATTAATATATATATGTTTTCCCCCCTGAATTCCATCAGAAGAAGAAGTTCTGCTGGTAAGATGTTTCTGCTGATGGAGGAGATTGGCCCAAGCGCCCTTTTCGCAGGAGATTTCACTTTTGCCACTTTATCTCGAGAATATCATCAGTATTCTGCAGCGGTTAGGATGCTGAGAGACTGAGGATGACTACATATACTCTCCCGAGAATTATGTACAGAAAGTATGACTTCACTCCCTCCTTTCTGCAACGTGTGATTATGAGTGCCACTTTCACCGACTGCTCTCTGTTTGTCATGGATGCTTACTTAAGTCGATGTTAACTCAACTATGCCCGACATTCACAGAATGAAAGCGGGAATTACCTTGCTGAGAATTGGAATGCTGGTCCGACTCCTTCGATATTTTCTTGCTTATCTTGCTTTTATGGGGATGGAATTACAATAAATGGAATCTATAAAACACCATCAACTCCTTATGCTCACCTGTTCATTGGAGTCGTTGTCATACAGTAACTACAACAGAACACATCGTACTTGGGAAGAAGTCCGATCAAGTTTTAACTCAGGGAAGGGTTTCCGGGTTCTTAATTGTCTCTGAATTCCCTTTTTCCCCCTTGAATAGGAACAGACTAGTCAGGTTATTTGAGACAGAAGCTCTTATGAACAAACCTCAAACCTCGTACTATGCAGGTTTGAGTACCGTAGACAAATTTTGGCTGCCAAGACTTCGAACATACAGGTTGTAGATATATATTTGTCTGGGAAGAAATCTCAACCAAGTTTCCATCAAATTAATTCGCAAGCACTCATTCTGGAATATCCGAATCAGAACCGGATCCCGCCTCTTCTTCACCACGGGAACTGGAAATGGAAACTACGATTAGTACAAATGAACGATGGAGAAGGGGGGTAATCTTAAGCAGTGACAACAGAATAGTTTGTACTTACAAACTTCTTCTTCTTCTTCTTCTTTTTCTCTATGTATGCAAGCAGTTCTTCCTGTCGGGTGAGGGACTCCTCCAGTGCCTGCAAAATGATAAGCGAGGTAACAGAGCAAAAACAAGATCTTTCTTTCTCCGGATCGACTTGTAGGTGGGAATTCAAAACCATGAGGACAGAAGCAAACTCCGTTGTTTTGGCTGAACCCCAGATGAGTACAGCAGAGAAGATCTTAGCTAATGAGCTAGGGAAATGGAGTTTTTCGGTCACCTTCTTTGTAGAAGATAGCTCGTGCTCAAGGGCCTCCATGCGGCTGATTGCTTTGTTCAGCATCTCCTCCTTCTCAGGCGGCATGGCTCTCTGCTTCGCACAAAGCACGCTGACCTTCTCCTCGAGCTCGGCCATCCTCTTGATCATGTTCATGTACTCAGAGGTCGAGATGGCAGTCTCAGGCAACTGGTGCCCTCCTTTTGACCGCATTGTGCTGTCCACATAGTAGGTGGGACTTGAGTAGAGAGTCCCGTCTGTGAGATTCTTGGGCATGTTCTTGGTCAGCCGGACCATTGTAACAATGCCCATCACAATGGTGAGAACGCCGTTGAAGAAGTAGTTGCCAAAGCCCTCGGGTGCTTTGCAAGCCTCCTTCAGAGCCAGACAGTCAGCTGCTACAAAAGATAGAGCGAAAAATGGTGACTCTGTGTTTTGCCGTTCAGATGATCAGACTAGAGTGGTCAGCTTACAATGCTGAATCAAAAAGTCGATGCTTATAATTGTCCGGGGAAGCCCAAGAACCAAATGGGGCCAAACCTCAACAAACTAGGAGATGTGTGTAAGACTGAAGAGTCCAACCAGAACTGGTATGAATGGAAGGAATTAGTTGTTGTGGTAAAAAAAAAGGACCTTCGGAGAGGGCAAATTTCTCTTTCGATACAGCCTGAGGCCAAGCCATATGCACAGGTTTGTCCATCAAAGGGATGAAATTGTTGTAGTTAATTCCATCCTGACACTTCTTGAGAGGAGCCTGAAGAAAGAATGTTCCATTTTAATAGCATTAGTTTGACTGGTTTCCTGCCATATCATGACATGTTTTTGGTGGATTTCTCAGTTTAGACTTCCAGAAAGCCGGCTTACCCGCTCGTGGACTGAGGAAAGATGCTGAGATTTCGTGGTCTGGTGTTCTGCACTTGGAACTGGTTCCAAGTTGGAAGACTGCTTTTTCTGCAATCCGCACTGTAACTGAGTAAGAGAATAAAAGGTTGAAGAAGATTTTCTGGAAATCCTGTTTTGAAGGTGAAGTTAGCAACTAGGACTGCTACCTCTGGCCGTGCTGAGTCATCCTCGGAAATGGTCTTCTCCTCGACATCAGACAGAGTCCTCCTCCTGCATTTGGCATCACCATTTTGAACCATCTGCATCTCAGAAAAAATGGAATGAAGAAGCATATTTGATGATCATTAGATGGTCTCTGCCGGAAATTATTCATTCTCAGGTGGTGAACTCTAACAGAAGACATAATGGATAAATTACCAAAAACAAAAAAAGAAGACATAACGGATAAGTCTATAACCTTCAAGATCTCGGGGTCGTTCCATGGACCTTTGTCAGACCTCATGCAGCCGCCCTTGTCAGCACAAGTGCAAGTTCCTCCCAGAAACTCGGGCAACTCACTATTTACAACAGGATATTTGATATGGTTTGGCATAAGGAACTGCAAATCTGAGAATTGGACTTGTTTCCAGAACAAAAAATGTGGAAGTTCATTCTTCTGAGCAGGAGTGAATTTCCATACCTTGCATCAATTATTTCGAGCAATTTGCTCTGGTACTTGTTGCCTAGAACCTGGTGGAGAAGAGATCAATGCCATAAAAACTCAGTTATGTAGTTGTGAAGAGTGAAACTTGCCATTATAGGGAAGTTTCTTACATGGATCTTAGCAGTGGTCTTTGGGTCGAGGAACGACTTAACAGTGTTCCACAACAGTCTGAACCCAGAACCAGCATTGATGATAAACATGCGGTTCAGGGTCTGCAGGGAATACACACGGCATTAGTTCACCAACCAGTGCCAGAAGTCAACAAAAATGATTTCTCCTGATGAGGAAGAATGAACAGATGCTCGTGCTGATTCATGGAGGATAAATGATATATTACCTCGGGATAGTTGTCTCCGTCGATCTTCTGAAGTCGGACGATCAGTTCCCGTGCCGCCTTGTTGAAGTTTTTCAGCCCCTGAGTCACGCAGGAGCAGACAACGACAGTTCCTAAAAGTCAGTCTGATGAACACTTGACCGCAAAAGCAACCAACTTGTTTCTTTCTTTTCAAAGGACGGGAATCTGTTCCCTACCACTCCTTGGACATCCAAGATAGTGGTGCTCTGGTCGATGTGCTTCTTGGCTGCAATCGAACAAGCTGGGAATTTAATGGCAAAGGTCCTCTCAAACTCCCGGACGTGGTACTTAACGTATCGGTCCATCGTGGTGACCTGCATCAGCTTGGTTGGGTCAACCTTGCCGAGCCTCTCTATGTAGACTGGCCTCCCATCCTTGTCGACCCCATGGTGACCCTGGGGATAGTACTCCAGGACCTGATCGATTTCCTTGAACTCAAATTCCTGAAAAATTGAAACAGAAGAGATATATCTCAATGCACTTCCTCTCCCGAGATTAGATGGAAAGATCGTCAATGGGGAGGGCATAACGAGAGATAATATACCTCCATGACTGTGTCTGCGCCGAACTCCTCCCTCCACTGGAGCATGTCAGACCACATCTGCTTTGTCTTATTGATGTCGAACTTTCTCGCCTTCAGAAACCTGAACGATCACAATGGAAGATCCTACGTGTTGTAATTCTAATGTAGAAGAGAGATGAAGATTTATTAATTTTGCAGAATTGGTGTACTGGGTGGCACCTGAGCATCTTATGATGATCATCATGCTTCGCTGGCAACAGTTCGTCCAGGATAAGCGCCTGCCGGAATGCGTCCACAGCCTGGAGCTCCTCGGCGTCCATGTCATCCTCGATTGAGATGGAAATGACCCTGCTGTGCCTCCGGTTCCTCCTGGTCAGGGAGTGCCGGAACTTGGTGGAGGCATTGATCGCCTTCTTCTTCAATGACCCGAGCTTAGTAGACTTCCTCTCGTCCTCAGGGTTCTCCGCGTCCGGTTTCTCAAGACCTGTTGGCACCAAACTCACAAGAAAAGAAAACGAAGGGAATGCATGTCAATCTTATAATTGCGCAGGTTTGAAGAACATCAGAAAGTTCTCATGTTTTCCCCCTTTTTCCTTCATGAAAAGAAGAAGAAGAAGAAGAAGAAGAAGAAGAAGAAGATCAGGAAAAGAAATGCATTAAACTTTCTATCTAAATGAAGGCATCCTTGCCATCCAAACGTAGTTTCCCTTCAATTATTCCATCTCTCATGAAGAAGAGAAGACCAGTTTCTCTCAAAGTTTGCAGATCTGTGAACCCGACTTGAAAGAACCATAAGATCGCTTACAGGGTTTCGTGGGGCAATCAAGAGGTCCAGACATGACTTCGTGCATGATTGAAACTTTGCCTGATTGCTCGAATTCAATTCACCCTCCTCTCAAGAGGCTGCAAGCTTAAGCGCTCATACCCAGACGCTCGGCACGTAACCGCCCTATGTATACCTTCTATAGCATCTCAAAAAACCGAAAAGAAAAAGATCAGGCACATCAAACAAAAATTCACATATTTATGATCGCAAAAGAAGTTGACAGCAATTTCTCTGTCTGCTGCATTTCAATCAGAATAGTTATGGTGGTGAATCAATTCAATTCCATTCCGCTCTTCTGCTTTACACAAGGTGCGATGTTACATAATACAATCACCGTAATGACTGGATTGTGAAGGTGAAATCCTCAGAAGGGTAGCATTGGAGAATCAGTATATGATCATTCGGGGAGCAGTTAGAAAAACCGATGACGGCAAGCAAGATACATCACAAACAAGAAAACGAAATGAAGAAGAAGAAGAAGAAGATGATGATGATGATGATGGGACATGCAATGCAAGAGAATTGAGTTCTACCCTCGGACAAGGATTGTCAAAGGAAAGCTCAAAGAGGGGGAGAGAGAGAGAGAATAGAGGGAGGACTTATATGTCCCTTCCGAATTGAGCTCCGAATGGGAAGGCTTCAGAGAAGACAGGCTGTAATTATTAATCATGAGCTCTAGCAGAGAAATAGATAAACTGCCAAGATTAGAGAGAGAAGGAGATGATGATGAAACAGGAAGAAAGAAGAAGCAGGTTGAGAAGGAGAAATGCAAGCCACTTGCCTTCCAAGATTTTTCAGCCGAGTCCCCCTCCCCATGTTTCTTTCCTGTGAACAGTTCCTCTCTATGTTTCTTAACTGCCCAGTGGCCAGTCGGTTGTTTCCATTTTTATTTAGGTTTCTTTCTTAGTGCACATCCTCAAAATAGAAACTTTCATCACCACCTCCTTCAAATCGTTAATTTACACCGCTTTCAGGTAGTGACCGAATGGAACTAGCATGGCAGAAGGCGTTGTGGTAAGTGCCCTGATCCTCTCTCTGAAACTTGCACGCTCTGCCATCGAATTCGTTGATTCGTTCCCTCGTGCAGCGTTGGTGGTGTTGATGCTGACAGGGACACTGAGCGAGGGGGTGGAGCACCATGAAACTCTGAGCTCCAGGGCTTCAAGAACAATGGATGATGCATCATCATCATCAGCGTACCTGTACCTATCCTGCATGCATGCAGGCCATACGAACGCGACATACATTCTTCACAGGTTGGTGGGCTAGAATCTTAATTACAATTCCCCAACTAAGACAATGAACAAAGTTATATGACTCGGGTTGATCTACTTAAAAGTAGGACTCTCTAAACATAAATTACTTCCATTCGTAATACTCAAATCTAAAACTCTATTTAATGAGAAGAAATTATGAACTATCCAAATTAGCTCATATTGGTGAAACGTGTGTATGACTATAGAACCAACAACTTTTTGATTCCATGTACCCATACAGCTCCTCCCTGCTCATCGCACGATAGCAAATTCGACACTGAAGAATGATTGTGACACGATGGATACTGTGCTTAAATCTGTGCAGGATGTAATCAGATAGATATTCTAGATCATAATTCTAGTATTTCGCCAAGGTTGTTCTAGCTACTCCCCGACAGCAGTCCCATTATGCCGGGCAATCCACATGTTGGAAACATTTTCCCTTTCTGGTTAGCTAAGCTGCTAACAGACAAATTTTCAGCTAAATTAAAAAACCACATATTCAATATCCCAAAAAAAATGAAATTGTAACCTCTAATCAACTTAAGTTAATATATATAAATTTTAAAATTTTAAAATTGGTATTATATGTATATATTTTTTACCTTACCAAAATATTTTGATGAAAAATATATTTTTTGTTTGGCTATAGAGGTAATGTAATATGTATATATATATATATATGTTGATGTAAAACCCACCTACTGAGTTAGACTAGACAAGTCCTTCAGTCTTCAATCCTTACCCTCTCCCTCTTCGTCGCCATTCCAAGTTCTAATGGCGTCTCCCCACATCTCCTCGCCGTCCACCTCTCACCCGAAAACCGCAGTCTACCACCGGTTGTCCCTATACCCACTTCGCAAAATTTCGTCTTTGCCCCTCAAGCTCTCCCAAAACCGCATAAAGCCCATCCGAGCCGCCGTTTCCCAGACTGACCCCACTGCAAAGCCCGCAGCTCAAGAAACCCCGTTCAAGCACTGCTTCTCCAAGTCCAGTGATGGGTTTCTCTACTGCGAGGACGTCAAGGTTCAGGATGTCATGGAGGCTGTTGAGAGGCGGCCCTTCTACCTGTACAGCAAGAGGCAGATAACGAGGAACGTCGAGGCATACAAGGAGGCGTTGGTGGGTTTGGATTCTGTGATTGGGTATGCAATCAAGGCCAATAACAACATCAAGATTTTGGAGCATTTGAGGGGTCTGGGTTGTGGGGCTGTTCTGGTCAGTGGCAATGAGCTGAGACTGGCTCTCCGAGCTGGTTTTGATCCTACCAAGTAAGCGAATTGCCTCTTTTTTTTATTAAATGTGTAACGTGTGGAGTTTTTGATGTTTTGATTATATAGAGTTCTGATTGAGCATGTAAAGAACATCTTTCTATTGCTCCCTGCAATGTATTAATGGATATGTTTAGTTTGCATGATAGTAACTGTCAAAAGAGTAGTCGATCCCTTTTCTCTCATTCTCTTAGCTTCAGCGTTTCATCCTTGCTGTTGTTGAGTAGCTGTTGTTTAAGTGACAAGTACTGATTTTGGTCTGATATGGCTTAAAATTATGTGCCATTTGTTCTTCTAAACCAATCCATTATGTTTGTCATGCTACTTTGAAAGGTGCATCTTTAACGGGAATGGAAAACTCTTGGAGGACTTGGTTCTGGCCGCACGAGAGGGCGTTTTTGTCAATGTAGACAGTGAATTCGACCTGGAGAACATTATTAAAGCTGCTAGAATTCCCGGCAAGAAGGTTAATGTATTACTCCGCATAAATCCTGATGTGGATCCTCAGGTATATTCGAGCTCATCTTTTATTGGATGTGATCTTAAATTAGTTAGGTCGATCTATTAGACTTTCCCGGTCATTTTCTCTTGATTAATGTAGCATCTCTTAGTCATTTTGACACCAACTCAGTGGTAATTCTATGGTATATTTCCTTATCCAGCAACTGGTTTGTTAACAATGTCCTGTTTTGACCGTGGAACTTCTTTTCTTGACACATGCTCACTGTAACTTCAAAAGATTTTCTGCATTTAAGGCATATATGTGGTTCTTTCCAATAATTACCGTGTCAGGATCACGTGGTAGTTTCCCTAACTTGTAGACAGATAGAATTAATATCCGGGCATGTTTTTTATTTTTTTTCAGTAAATATATTTTCGTTATTACATTGACTGAGGATGTGTATTGCTCGCTCCCTCTCCCTCTCCCTCTACCTCTCTTTCTTCTTATTTCAGGTCCATCCTTACGTTGCCACAGGAAACAAGAATTCCAAGTTTGGGATTAGAAATGAGAAGCTGCAGTGGTTCCTCGATGCTGTGAAGGCACACCCAGAAGAGCTGAAGCTTGTAGGTGCTCACTGCCATCTCGGTTCCACAATCACCAAGGTGTTCTCTCAAGCTCCTACTTGTGAAGCTTCTGAGCTCCTGATGGACTTGACTTGTTCTTTGATCTTGAAATGAACTCTTTCAGTTTTGAACTTCTCACTTGCTTTCGTTGTTGTGGGGTTCAGGTTGATATTTTCAGAGATGCAGCTGTTCTGATGGTTGACTACATCGACATTATTAGAGAACAAGGATTTGAAGTCGGCTACTTAAACATTGGAGGTGGTCTTGGAATAGATTATTATCATACTGGAGCCATCCTTCCCACACCCAGAGATCTTATTGACACTGTGAGGATACTAGACCTAAAATCTTTTAAATCTCTATTTATGTCCTTTATGAGGGTATGTGAGGTGCCTTCACTAGAAGCTCATTTTAGATGCTTCGAAGGAAGCAAACATTGTAAGGGCTCCACAGCGCTGGAAAGCTTTACTTATTTGGTCGAAACTTATGAATTTAAAAGCCTGTTCCCCATCAAAAGAAAGATAAAAAAACCAGAAAACTGCTATGGGAATTTATGAAGATTGAGTCATTTAAATACATCGAAATCAAACTTTTAAAGGAGAAAATGTTTTCTCCTGTTTTCCATTCTTTGGAAGCAGAATGGAAGAATTGAAAATTGGAGATATTACATGGACCAGGTGTTGTTTGGAAGTACTCTGTTAAACTTGTCCGAACATGACTTGAGACTCTGTTTTCTGAGGATATCAAACACTTTTCTGGCATTGATGCAGGTCCGGAAGCTGGTCCTTTCGCGAAATCTGAAACTCATAATTGAACCAGGAAGATCCCTCATTGCGAATACTTGCTGCTTTGTTAATCGGGTAACTGGGGTCAAAACTAATGGCACAAAGAATTTTATTGTGATTGACGGGAGCATGGCAGAATTAATTCGGCCCAGTCTCTATGGAGCGTATCAGGTAGAACAAGACAGATCCTTCTTGCTAACTACAATTCTACATGTGAGCAAAACAGAAAATTCACTTTGTGAACATGGAAAATGTAAAGAGTTGTCCACTGCCAAAGGAGGAACTTTTTCCTCTTTTCCTTTTTGTTATGTCAGAGAAATATTGGCCTGCGTATTTTTTGTAGAAATTTACTGTCAAATTCTGTTGATGCATGGATGCTGCCCATCCTGGTAAAAAAGAAGAGAAAACATAGACCCTTCTGACACTATGATACCATCTTCATATTGATTTATTTAATGTATTCTGGTTGATTTTCCCAGCACATAGAGTTGACTTCTCCTCCACCACCTGGAGTTGCAGTCTCGACCTTTGATGTGGTGGGCCCAGTTTGCGAGTCTGCAGATTTCCTGGGAAAGGACAGAGAACTTGCTACCCCAGCTCAGGCAATACTTCTTTTCCTAGTAAAAAGTTAGTAGGAGACAGTGAAAAACAATAAGAAAAAAATGGAAATCATATTTTTACTAGGAACCAAACAAGTATAGATTACTCAGGTTTCTTATGAAGAACCACTACATACAGGGAGCTGGTCTTGTAGTCCATGATGCTGGTGCATACTGCATGAGCATGGCATCCACATACAATTTGAAGATGCGTCCTCCGGAGTATTGGGTAATTTACCACGTAACCTTTAAGAACACATTTTTATTACTTTATTATTTCTTCTTCGGTAAGTCCAAGTTCTTGGTCTTTTTGGCTTTGCTGTTATGGAAGTGGATAATAACTTTGGTTATAAAGTATGGTGCAACCAGTTAGCAGAGCAAAAAGGATGGCCATATACCTTTTGTTCACTTGCTCTGCATCTATCTCTACAGCACATTGGTGGACAATGGTTAAGGCTTAATCTATCCTGTCCAAGTGACATTTATCCTATGTAACATGTAATCGTGTCATTATGCTGAAATATCTTAGAAAGATTGTATAAGTATATGTTATTTTTCCCTGAGAGCTGTCAGATTGCTTCCATATAAACTTAGTGGATTTCTGTGACGGAGTTGCCAAGTGGCAAAATTTCTTTTCTGTACTTTTTCCTTCTCTTTTAAAAAAATTTGAATTCATTCCCAAGTTCTATCTATCCAGATTCATTTTATATCCACATCCAGCGATATTTGTCAGTTTGTCTAAAGCTTGAGTTGTGCAAACTGAACCTTCCACTTTTTGGTATTTGGATCAGTCATTATGAATCCGACTTAAGGTAATCTGATGTTATCAAACTTGTGTCTCAGGTTGAGGAAGATAGATCTGTCAAGAAGATCCGCCATGGTGAAACATTTGAAGACCACCTGCGGTTTTTTGAAGGCCTGTAATGCATTCGCAGACTTACCATCTCTGTTTGCTGCCCTGTTGTGTGATTCCTGCGCTCTCCCATTTTCTGGGTCAGCTAGTGTTGGATGCCAAATGTTGTCTGTTGTTCCTTTGCCAAGGGTTAACAATGCCTACAGAGAATAGATGGCAGAGAGTTTTTTTTTCTTTTCAGAATAATTATTGGTCATTTATAGAAGTTCTAAGATCAGGTAATATAAGCAGGCAGACATGATGTATTCCGAGAGGTAGAAAATAAGAAAAGACTCTTCTTGAAATCACTTGATTTGAATAGCTGTATTCCGATTTCTTCTATGCATCCATCATCACTTACTTCTCAGGGAAACTAGTGTGCAAGTTCTGGACCATGATGTGCCATTTCTCTCTTCGATTTGTAGTACATCTTTGCGGTTTTCAATCTGAGATCACATGAACTGGAAAGCCAGTGGCTGTTTCAAGCTTCTCCATCTATTCGACAGGAATCTCGATATGTTGCTCTCACCAACATGGATACGAAGCAAGGTCGGAAGTTCAAGCTTCAAATGAAGTGCCACTAGCTGTGGCAGCTCATCCATTCCTTCCTCAACCCACCGTGCATTAAATGGGCGCAACAGTTACCCTTTGCGAAACCAGCACGCGGTCGAGAACGAATGACGCCTTATTGCTCCGACTTCCCTTCCGTAACGATCACGATCTTAAATTTCCATGACAAAAGGTGGTAACGATCGTTTAATTTCCATTTTTACTTTCTCCTCACAGCTCCTCAATCCAGAAAACCCTGCTCCCGTTGTCACCCAGAACCTAATTTCTCCGGTTCTCCACAGGAGGAAAGGCAGTCTCTTCATGATCCTTCCCACATTGATTGGTGGGTCTCGCCTTTTCCTTTCATGCTCAATTTCCTGCTTTTAAGTGAATCTGTTCAATTATATCCTGTCAACTTGCAATTTCTTTTCTGTATTGATATTGCATTTACGTACATCTACTTGATAAAACGCTTCTAAGAAAAATGCGTATTCTTCAGTTTTTTTCGTGTCCATGCAATCCCATATTTGTAATTTCTGTTGGTTTTTCTTCTGCTATGCACTTCCTGTCTTATCATTGAACACCGATTTTCTTTTCTGTATTCTTGAATTTTCGACATGTTCTCTAGACCTTCCTACAGTAGGAATTTGTAAGAATGATTTTGCATTGAAGAGAACAGGGGAGACGCTTTCAGGACATGATTTCCAACGAAAAAAAGTTCGAATTTTTGGCTCATTGGTCCCATTCTCTATGAGATACTAGATTAGCTTAGTAAATATGCATGATGTAGTATTCATGCTTCATGCCTCTTACTTACGTGTGCAGTTCCATCAATAGGGTTTCTCTGGGTGTAAGTTACCAAGTTTCTGTGGCTATATTGGCTTGAAAAGTTTGTTACGGAAGTAACATCTGCCATCACATATTCAGCTCTTTTTGTCTCATTGTCTGTTTATACGTTTTTCTTTCCACTCAATAGCTAATTGGGACATGCATTGTTACACGTTCACCTGTTCAAGCTCTAGATGTGTGTCAATCCTTGTAAACATGTTCTGTCAATCTTAACTGCAGCTTCTACTGCAATTAAAGAGAAGTGGGCTGTGCGGTTCTCCTCTTGAATCATCATATTTGATTCATGTTCGATCTTCGAGTTCTCTCATGGCAAGTGACTTCTCAGTAGGCCTTCCCAGTGGAAATAACAATGGAAACGTAAAGCCTGACCTGGGAAGACTTACCAGGTCATGGTTGCAGCTGCCCAGGAGATGGGGTGTAGGCAACGATGGGAAACTTCCATGGAGGTTGCCTTCTGACATGAAATTCTTTAAGGAAGTCACTATGGGTACCTCAGAACCTGGGAAAAAGAATGCGGTTGTAATGGGCGGAAAAAAACGTGGGAAAGCATTCCATCTGAGTATCAACCTCTTACTGGCCGCCTCAATGTTGTTCTAACTCATCTGAGAATGTTCTCTTAATGCTCCCCAATGTGATGCTATCCATATCACAGAAATTGATGCAAGCATCAAGTGTGACACTTTTATGCCAATGGTCGATACATCTGCATTTCAGCCCTGGTATTCATCCTTGTCTATGGTGGAAAATAGTATCTGATTCACCTTGACCACTTATGTTCGTGTGAGGAGTTCGCACACTGAATCTGAGAACAGTGGTTCGGTTTCTAATGGTAAATCAAATTCTTCTAATCTCGAGATAAAGAAATTCAATTTCCTACCCAAAATGGTTTTTGAGAGCATGAAGAATATATGTATCTGAGAATGGTTGAAGATATCTTCTTGAAAGACACTTTGAAGGATGACAGGAAGGGAACTGGTACCGTATCAAAATTTGACTGTCAGGTTTGCTAAGATTGATTAACGAGATGGTCTCAATTTGTTTCTGAAAGGTCATATTTCAACCTACTAGTATGTTTGAGAATCCCTTATTTTATTTCTATTTGCAGATGCGATTCTATTTGCAAGAGACTTTTCCTCTCCTGACTATCCGATTCCTTTCATAGTTTTGTCCCTGGTTTTGTAGTGTATCAATACTAAGATATCAAGAAAAAGAATGAACTGCCCCTTATGCTACCAGCATATTATTTGGTCTGTGTTAAACCATTTTCTCTGTAGAAAGTATTCTGGTGCGGTATTGTTGAAGAGCTTTTATGGTTCATCAGTGGCTCGACAAATGCTAAGGTAGAGAATCATTTTCCCTGTCAATTTTTGAGAACTTGACCTCACCGTGTTGTGAATGCTAACGAAATTCCTTTTACGTGCATGAGTCATTTGGTTTATAACTGAATTAAGATTTCTTTGCGATTGATTTTAAGACTCCATTTTCTAAACAGTCCTCCTCATCAGATTCTTCAGGAAAAAGGGATCCATGCATGGGATGGCGATGCATCCAGGGATTACCGTGACAGGTACTTATTTCCCTTGTTTGTGCAGATCTGGGTCCTATATTCTGTCACTGTTTTCTGTCCTTTCTGATGATATCTATTTTTCTTTCCCATAATTAGTGTTGGTTTAGAGGACACAGAAGAGGGCGACCTGGGTCCAGTATATGGTTTCTAGTGGAGGCACTTTGGTATTGGTTAGTGAATGCTCTCTTTAAAATCATTAGGAGCATGTGATGTTCGATTCTTCTCAATGTTTGTGTTTGTTTTTTATTTCACAGATACTCGAACGTGCATGCTGGTTACACTGGAGAAGGATTTGATCAGTTGTTGGATGTTGTTATAAGTAAGATTAAGAATAACCCAGATGACCGCCGGGTTATCCTTTCAGCTTGGAACCCTTCTGATCTGAAATTGATGGCACTCCCACCTTGCCACGTGTTTGCACAGGTCAGAATTGTAGTTCTAAGTACCTGACAAACTGTGCCGGACAGAATTGGCTAATGGGCCAGCTTATTCCATGTTTCCTCACATTTTCAACATCTATATTTTTAATTGACCTGTATCTTCATTACTTCCTGCAGTTCTGTGTTGCAAATGGAGAGTCATCTTGTCAAATGTATCAGCGGTCGGCTGACATGGGCCTGGTAGTGCCATTCAACATTGCTTCATATGCCCTTCTGACTCGCATGACTGCTCATGTTTGTTGTATGTAATGGATGCTGCTCAAATCTCCAAGCTTGTAAAACATTCAGCACGTGCATTTTCTGAATGGATTTTTTGTCCGATGTGTGTTTATATTGGCTTTTCATCTGTGTAAAAAGTACATGCAGTTTGCATTGTTACCCAGGTAGCTTACCTACTATTGTCAATTGCAGTGTTTCTTGTCAGATCTTTCTGCAGGTGGTTCTATCCTTTTTATTGGGGCTGCACACGTTTATCGTACCCATATCAGACCTCTGCGGAAGCAGCTTCGGAAATCTCTGGGGCCTTTTTCTCATGAGTGCTTCTAACCATTGGATCAACTCAGTCTGTCCTCTATCCCTGTTTGCGCTTACAAATACTTGCTGATCCCTCGCGGTGTATATAGATCCTAAGGATCAATCCTGACAGGAAGGATATCGACTCCTTTGTGGCATCTGATTTCAAGCTCAGGGGACACAATCCTCATAAGAAAATCGAAATGAAAATGGCAGTATAATTTGAAAGGTCCCATCAAATTGCTTTGGGATTCCTCTTCTTCTACAGGTAATTTTTTGCTCCAATTTTGAGGTCAGTCAGTGGCTCCCTCAACCAGACAGGTAAACTTCAGGAAATACTTGGCATCATGATAAAATCGTAGAAACATAGGATGACTGCATTACCGTGAGTTCACTTGTTTGTAGGATCCATTCCTTGATACATTACATGCTACTTGGGCACTAAGACTGTCTTTTGTTTTTCTGCTTTGTTCCAGGCAATGGAGGTTATGGTGATGATTCTAGTTGGATATACATTCATAATTGTGCTATTTATTAGACCGCAGGAGAATCGTTTAGTCCCACAGATAATCGAGTGGCGCTAAGGTGATATACATGATTTATGTATAAACACAATTCATTTTCATGTAGCTCCATGTTGATCTTATGCCATGATTCTGGAAGCGCTGGAACTCAGGCCCACAGATTTTCTTGAAATCCTATACTCGATGTGTCCGATATTTTTTTCAGGATTAACGATTTTAACGTTTTAGTATCTTGTCGAAGTTTTCTCCGATTGTGGGTGTCGGGGATGAACTCACATATACCGAGGTCCAATTCCTTCGTTTTTCTAGGAATTCCAATATTGGAGGCTCTGTTTCCCAATATGCAGTGAAAGTCTCCCCGACAAACGTTTGCAAGATTAAACTGGTTACTCTCTGGTGTCCTCGCCTGCAGGTTTACTCTTGCCACTGACAGAAATGGCGGTTTGAGTTCCACGGACGACGATTTGGCCTTGGATTCCGACAGAGCAAGTCGGTCAGTATCATTCCCATGGGTCCATGTGCACCATACACGTGGAAGGCAACAAGTCTGATGTTGGTAATGCACTGATTAGTCGGTGGGTAGTCACTGAGTACCGAAGCATACTGAGCGGGGAAGTTCCTAATATATCTTTATTCATTCGCGACTCTCTGATTGATCAGATTACTCCGTCGAAGAGTCGAGCAGATTTCTTAGTCTCGAAAGTCATCCCCGGTTCTCACCCTGAAACATTAACATCATGTCTTGATCTTTGTACTCAAGGCTAACTAACACCGAAATGATAGAAATTCAAAATACAGCTTCAGGCCGCCAAAGAAAACGAAAAGAAGCATCCATAGCCGGTTAGATGGCGATGTACCGCAGATGCTAATAAGCTGCAAGCAGCTTCTTCCGAATCGCCTGGAGTGCAGCAACAACGTCAGACATCCTCATCCTGTCTTGAGGCAACTGTGAAGAACAAATCACTCCTATTTCTACGATTGACACCAAACATTCTTGAATCTTGAGGACCCTGCTGTTGTCTTGCGTGTCCTCCTGGTCTTGGCAATCCTGAGACAGGATGGGATCGACTATATGTGTAACCTGCTCGGGCAAAGCTGCTTTGGCAAATGAATGAAGGTTTAATCCTTGACTGAAGATAACATCGGTTGGCCTTTTCCCAGTGAACATCTCCAGTATGAGGATCCCGTAGCTGTACACATCTCCATCAGTCGATACCTTTGCCCCTGGTCCATACTCTGCAGGAAGAATTTCTCAGTAAACTTATTTGCTCATAGGACTAAGAAACGAATGAGGAAATGATTCAGATAGTGTAAGATAATTGCCTGGTGCGATATAGCCAATAGATCCTCTAACTCCAATGGAGCTTGTCTGATCACAGATGAACTCCTGGGTGGCTTCTGGCAGGAACCTGACCAACCCGAAATCACCTACATGCCCATTCATCTCGCCATCAAGGAGAATATTGCTTGGCTTAAGGTCACAGTGGACTATGGGTATTTCACTCTGATGATGGAGATAATCAAAGGCACAGGCAATGTCTATGGCGATATTCACTCTCTGGGGAAGACTTAGTTTCCTGGGTGCATATTCCCTTCCTCCACTGGTCTGCGGATGTAGCCATTCATCTAGGCTCCCGTTGAACATGAATTCGTATATCAAGGCCTTGAAATCATTACCTCTGTAATCAAAGCCTGAACATGCAGTAAGTACCTTGACAAGTTTCCTATGCCTGATGTTTCTCAAGGCTTCACATTCTGCAATAAAGCTCTTCGATGCTCCATGGCGGGCAAGGTTAAGCACCTTGACAGCAACAACCCTCTGATCCGAGTCAAGAACCCCTTTATACACTGAACCAAAGCTACCGGTTCCAATGAGGTTAGTGGATGAGAATCCGTCGGTAGCTTTCAGTAGGCTCTGGTAAGAAATTGTAAAGTGGCCATCAATGGACGAGCCCGAAGTGAGTGTTTTCCTCCCTTTCCTCCGCCAAAATACATAAAGCAGTGACAGCACCAAAACTATTCCAAGAATCCCCGACACTGTGAAAGAAACAATAAGCTTCACTCTGCTAGTATTTGATCTCATTGTCTTGCATTCAGGTAGTTGAAAGTCTGGCAGGCCTCCGCAAAGCTTGGCATTTCCAACGACTGATGTTGCACTGATGTTTGCGAAGACTCCTCGGGTAGGTAGAGTGCCCTCAAAGTCATTGAAAGCTAGATCCAAACTCACAAGAGGAAGGTCCTCCAAGAAGCGGGGAACTTGGCCAGATAACCTGTTGTTGGAAAAGTTCATTGCTTGAATTCCCCTTAAGGAACTCAAGGTCAAGGGGATGGGGCCTGAAAACATGTTTTCCTGCTTGTACAGATTCTCCAATGACACACAACTACCAAGACTAGCTGGAATTTCTCCTGAGAACTTATTCCCGATGAGATCCAATTCACCTAGATTTTTCAAATTCCCAATTTCCACAGGAAGCTTGCCAGTCAGATTGTTCCTGGAGAAGTCGGCATAGATTGAAAGAGAAGAGAGGCGCATAATCTCAGGTGGCATATCACCAGAAAGTTTGTTACTTCCAAGGTCTAGCAATATTAAGCTCTCACACTTGCCCAGAGATGAAGGTATGGTGCCCATAAGATTGTTTTCCCTTAAGGACAGATGAGTCATCATTGTCAAATTCCCAAGGGTGTCCGGAATCTCTCCAATGAACCTACAGTATCCTAGATGCAGTTTCTTCAAATTTCTAAGATTTCCGATTTCGGGAGGAATGGTACCTGAAATGTTGTTTCCCAATAAGGACAGGAACTCCAGATCGATGAGATTCCTGATACTTCTTGGCAAGCTTCCAGATAAGGCATTGTCACTCAATGAGAACATACTAAGATGATAGACAGATTACCGATGCATTGGGGTATTGTCCCTCCGAAATTGTTCTGACTTATATCCACGGTGCTGAGACTCATGGAATTTGACAATGAGCAGAGGAAGTTGAGGTCATCAGCTTGCCCACTTCCCAGATGATTGCCACCAATATGGAACCAGGAGAGCCCTCTCACTTTTGCGAAAGATGGAACATTCCCGGTGAAGTCATTTGCTGCCATTAGAAAAAAAATTAAGTCTGGACATGTTGGATATTGATTGGGGGATAGGTCCAGTGAACTGGTTAGAGGCTACGGAGAGAAAATTGAGTTTGGGAAGAGTAATGCCCAAGTCCCATGGCAAGCTACCCTCCAGTTGGCCAATCCCCAGGTCAAGAAGTTCCATGGAAGAGATGTTGAAGGAACAGTGCCAGCAAAGTTATTCTCCCCCAGAGCAAGTTGCTTTATATTTCTGAAGTTGCCAAGCGCAACCGGAATAGTACCAGTTAAGTTGTTTCTTGATACCATGAAGTATTCGAGAGAGGACAAGTTTCCAACCGTGAGCGGGATTGTCCCGGTTAAACTGTTCCCTCGAAGATCAAGTTTTTGAAGCTTTGACAAAGATCCGAGATTGGCAGGAACATTCCCTTCAAGCATGTTCTGGGCAATTAACAAGCTGATGAGATTGGAGCATCGGGTAATGCCTGGCGGAATAGGGCCACTGAGTGAGTTGTTGTTGAGACGCAGAACCTGCAATCTCGAGAGATGGCCAACTTCAGGGGGAATTTCTGAGATGAAGCTGTTGTTCCGGAGATTGAGCTCCCTCAGGAATGTCAGGTTCCCGATGTGGGGACATAGTCCCGGAAAGCTGCAGGGATTGCAACTCTAGGACGGTGACTCTCTGGTGCCTTGGCCCACATGTGACTCCATACCACTGACAGACATCTACGCTCAAGTTCCACGAGCACAGGATCCCAAGCGGGTCGACCATCTTAGCCTTGACTTCCAGCAGAGCAAGCCGATCGGTCTCATTGCCGGGAATAACTTCTGCACGAGACACGGAGCATGAGACGAGAGCAGTGGCGGTGCAAATGATGCAAAGCAGAAGCCAAAGCGAGGTGGCACGAGGGAGCCGGAGCTCCATTTGTGCTTTAAGATTCAAGAGCGCTTCTGGGCCTGTTCCAATGGAAGAGGGTAAAGCAGAAGCACCTCGTGATGATACTCTCTTGGGAAGTACATATGAAGCCCCACAATCCCAATCATTGCACAGGCCGTAGTCAAATACGGCAGCTGGAAGAAGGTCAATAGTTTTTGAGTTCCGTCTTTTGACAGCAGTGGAAGTCACCCATTCAAAGAACTACTGCAGTTTTATGCGACACATCTGCCAATTCTTTAGGTAAAAGCTCGGTTTCTCATATTATAAAGAAGACACGAAAACCCATAACATACATTCAACACTAGAACCTGCTGGTCATAAGCTGGCGATGAGTGTCGGAATCCTTTCCTCCCTCGAGACCCCATCTCGAGTTCCAATGGTTGAGCTAACGTATCTGTACCACGTATCCATTTCTAGGAAATTCTCCACTTTGTCTCATAGAGCAGATGCGCGGTATAGTAGGCGTTCACCCAAGTGAGGCCTTCATCAGGTCATCCTTGAAACGAGCCGACTTGGAAGACCTCTGTACACTGCACACATCCGGTCAACATGATAGATGGACTAAAGCGACATCCTTGATTGTCGTTTAGTACGACAGACCGGGGGCTCACGGGCCGCCGCTGAATTTCCTCTTTCAAAACGCGGCTGCCTGGAATGTAAAAAATTGACTAGAGAAAGACTTTTATATATATATATATATGTATTTCCTAATAGTATAAATTTTATTCGTTCTTTACTAATTCTTTCATTCGAGCTGGACGCTTCACTGAATAGTAAAGTTTCGGACAATTAATAATAGTATTCTCTTTTATAAAATTTGAATACAAGTAGAGTAGAATCACGTGCTCAACCAGCAAATGTTGAAGAACACTTATTTAGGCGATTATGTGCAATGTACTCGTAATTTTTTTTTAAGATATTACTCTATAATAATTATTTTTGATAATCACAGGTGGGTCTAATTACATGTGTGAATAATCTCACAATAGATTATTATCCGCTCAATCAAATCCAAAATGCCGTGCACAAATTGTTTGCGCACTCTATTCCGTTGGGCTAATCTTCGGTAAAGTTATTACCCCTATAATATTATTCTATTAGGGTATATTTTTAAAATATAAAGAATCACGTTTCACATTAAATAAACAAATTCGAATAATTTGTCACACTCAAATTTACGGATTCAGAGACTAGAGATTATTATAAGCATCAAAATGCTAAGGAAAATTAAAATTTGAAGAATTGAAGGACGATCGACAATCGTACACGAAAGTATATTTATTACTTATGAAATTAGAAATTTGCATAAAACATGAAAATGTATTATTCAGAGAAATCACAAATTCATTCGGTCGATGGCTCTATCAAAAATATTTTATTGTACAAAATGTTAACTATATAATCATCTTTGGGCAAAAAAAAAAAAAACTAATGTCCAATCTCACTGGCACTGCATCGTGCTTCTTGGCCCTTGCACCGAAAAAGGAAAGGACCAGCTGTTCTGACCGGCTGATTTGCAAAATACTCAATCAAACCGGTCCTATCAATCAAACCGGACGGATGATCTGGTTCGGTCAGGCATTATTTAACATACGACTGTTGTGTTGGAAAAACCCTAGATGCTATCAGAGCTTGACCAAGGCGGTGCCCTTCCATATTGGCGATCGGAAGCAGAGGCAGAGCAGCGAGGGGACACCGGTGAAGAAGGAGGAGGATTAGGAGGAGGAGGAGGAGGAGGAGGAGGAGAAGAAAGAAGTATTAATGGCGAAGTCTTTGAGGTCGAAGAAAGAGAAGAGGCTGAGAGCCATAAGGAGGGAGATCGTGGAGCCCTTCTACGACAAGAAGGACGCCGCCAAGCTCGCTGCCCAAGAAGCCGCCCTCGCCGCCCCTAAACTACCCGTCCGTCCTAATCAGAACGCTGGCTCCACCTCGATGGACGTGAGTGCCGACGTTGCTTCTGCTCCCATTGCCAACTCGTCCATGGGTAACCTCTGTTCACTAAACTCTGACTTTGCCTAGTCATTGGTTTACTCAGATTCTAGATTGTAGCCATCGGCATGTGTCGAAGAAATTCATGTTGGTTCTTGAGCTCTAGCAATTTTTCTGAAATTTCGGTGTCTGTCGTCAAGTGCCAGCTTTTACGGTCATGTCATGAAAATCATGTAACCTGTGATTTCGCTAGTGAGGTTGGGCTGATAATTTATATGAACTTGATCATGTAGCTATAACGATCCTCCGGAACAGCTTGGGATGGGTCAAGTGCTTTTTTGACATGGCGATCAGCCATTATGGCCATTAGCATACCATAAACTAATAATTGAGTTAATTTTGATAGCTCGAGTAATTAATACACCATATATAACTAGATGAATAAGGAAGCTATGATCTTTGAATTACCAGTATTTTGGGGCTTGAATGTATGTTGGTTCAAGGTATGTTTTGTCAATTCCATGCGGGTTGGTTAATCCATTTATTGTCCTCTGGCAGATGTAGACATGGCCGATGGCACTCAGACAAAGAACCCCTTGAAGCCAGTTGGCGGTATCGGGAAGAAGCTGAAGAAAAAATTCAAGATGGGCAAAGGCAAGCGTCGTGGTAAGGGCCTGCTCAGGAAGAAACGCAATATTTAAGCTAAACAAGCCTGTATCAGCTCGACTCCGATGTTACATGAGCTGCAGCAAGTTTTTGATTTGAATCTTTAATCTATCACTCCTTAATGTAGGTGAAAATCTCTAATGGATATGACGTGAAAACAACCGTTATTCTATGCAAAATGAGTCCTTTGCCTTATTCCTGATTACTTGTTTTTGTTGGTAACTCCGTCCATCTGGATCATCTGAATCTTTAATCTATTAGTGGTTGGATGAGTGGAAATTCTCAGGTGTGGAATTGTAATCAGTCGTCATATGACATAAAAGTAGTCACAAGTCAGCATCCTTACAGTGCTATTTCTCTGAGAAATTCATGTCTCTCCCCCATTCCAAGTCTTGCTGGACTAGAATAGACCAAGCCGATACAAACTGTTCAACTGGTAGTATCCTTTCAGTTTTATTTCTGTGAGAAATTCATGTCTCTTCCTCGTACTGAGCCTGACTGGACTAGACTAGACGAAGCTGATACGAACTAGTAAAAGATGAGAGAAATCTCAATTTGATGCTTTGACCTAGGCCACACCTCATTGCCATCCCATCTGATCGAGATATGAGACACATTGAGATTGTGTCCTTAATTGAACTTTCATAAGGCGGCCCGCTTCCTTTGGGTAGGAATGGGACTATTCTTTCCAAGCAAAGCAGAAGATGCATGCCAAGAACAATGCCGAAGTTAACATATGATACGGATGTAGTAAGACTCTTTAGCAGTTAGGGTGGGGGAACATAGCACCAGATACACACACAGATCGATTTGTTGTAGTAAGTTATCAATCAAGTTGCATAATGCTGCTGTTCCATCTGGAGCTTCTGCCACCAAGCAGTGAATTCCTCATTTGGTCTGCTGAACTCTTCTTTGGTTATTGCATCCACATCAAATGAAGTTTCTCTGTGATTTTCTCACAAGAACCGGGACATTTCTATGTGCTTCTCGGTCTTTGATCGATGTAGTGCACAGCTTAGATTCAACCCTTATGACTGAATTTATCTGTTGGAACCGTCCCGTAAGTCTTGATCCTTTAGTGAGCATCCATCTCTTGATTCTAGCCAGTTCGGCTTTTGCCAGCGCAATTTTCCATAGGAATGAATGAACTTTGCGACAGATTCATGAGCTGAAAACTTACCCATTTTGCAAAGAGACCGACAATTATCATGTTGCCAAGCACGAATACAGAAAACCGGACTCACGACAAGAGATTGCTAGTTTCTATTTTATTCATTGTGTACCGAATGGAATGTGACATAATCGATTCGGTTCAAGGGCTTGTTTAAGTTGGGCCTGTATTTGGGCCCAATGGTGGCCCATAAAATCACGACGAGGCCCATTGCGAGGTTTGCTTGGGAGGCAACGACGTCGTTCGAAGGGATAGATCTCCCCAAATACCCTAATCCTGAGGTTGTTTTCCTCCCAACCTGCCTGCGGTGTGAGCTCTACTTTCTCTTAGTCAACCTCCGCCGTAGCTTAGGCTTCCCGGGATCAGATTCAATGGTTAGTCTGCCAATTCTATAGTGGACCGGGCTGATGTTTTTCTCTGAATCCAATTGTTTTCGAATCATCTGCTACCGTGATTATTCTATGTGAATTTGGGAGTTTCGTGCTTTCGCTGCCCCAACAGATGTGAAGTATTGATTTTGATCGCAGGCACCTAAGAAGGACAAAGCCCCTCTTTCCTCCAAGCCCGCCAAATCCGGCGGTGGCAAGCAGAAGAAGAAGGTCATCATTCCTCACCCCCCCTTCTCTATCTGAGAAAAAATCATTGCTTGATGTTGATATTGATGGTGCTCTGTGGATTGAATATTTATGTTCATGATTTTTTTTTTCAATCAGTTCTTTTCTTTTAAATTAATGGGTTTAGCTCACGGTGGAACGTTAGAGTTTGAGAAGGGCAGAGTTGGATTGTATTCACCAAAACTTTAACTCGAGGTTGAATTCTCTGGTGGTTAGAGATAAGATGTGATATGTATGAATGTATTGTCCTGGCTTACAAAATATAACCACCTGTGCCAAAGTTTGAGTTTTCTTCATGTGTTTATACTTTGTGGGATTTGGCAATTTTGAGAAATGGGGCTTTGATGCTACATTAAAGTATACAAGAATATCACTCTCTATTTCGTAACCCAGTCTGCATAAAACAAAATACATTCATCATCCATGCACGTAGCACAATCTTATCAGTTTTCATATTTTGTGGATTGTTCTAGTTTTGTGGATGTGCTTCAGGTGCATATTGGAATAGTCAAAGTTCCCAACAAAAGGGTTTGCTAGTGTAGATTAGTCTATACTAATGGTATCTGTTGCTTGATGTTTGAACTTTTTTTAAATTTTGTATTAATGTTTTAGGAGGTAGGTTAATTGTCCAATTCTCAAAGATTTACTGTTTATCTTGCCTTTTATGTTATTAGTATTGTATTTATTACTAGCTACATTTGGTCGTCTTATTTTTGTTGATGGTAAGCAGAAGTGGAGCAAGGGAAAGCAAAAGGAGAAGGTGAACAACATGGTTCTGTTTGACCAGGCTACATATGACAAGCTTCTCTCTGAGGCACCCAAATACAAGCTCATCACTCCTTCCATCCTTTCTGACCGTTTGAGGGTATTCTCTTTTGTTCTTGCATGACTACCACTGATAAAAATGTTTATGATTTGATAGCATGGTACCTTTTGTCATGAGATTGGCATAGAGAAGGATTGTTCTGTTAGCCTGTTATGGTTAGATGCTCCATAATCGTTCATTTATAGGAGTCAGTCTGTTTGGATTATACTCATAGTATCATTCTCACTATGTCCTTTCTGAGAGCCAATTATCCAAGCATGAAATTTTCTGGTGTTTTGTAGGATAGATTTATGGCTGATGAACGAGAAATGCATGGAATAGATTAAAGTGCCTAAGTTGCTTTTTCTGGCACTAATTTTGGTTTGCCATGTTGTGAACTTCAATATTTTTTTATTAGTTCTGTAAAAATTGTGCAGATTAATGGGTCTCTTGCTAGGAAGGCAATAAGAGAACTGATGGCTAGAGGTTTGATCAGGATGGTTTCTGCCCACGCAAGTCAGCAGATCTACACCAGGGCTACCAACACCTAAGCTGCTGCTTTTTATTTCTTCTCTTTCAATCAATCTCCCAATCTACTTGTTCAGCACCTGCAAGTTGATGCTTTGATCACTAGGAGTTTTAAGACATGATGAAGTTGGTATTATAATAGTATTTGTCTTTTCCTGTATTTTTCTTCCACTATAATTGGTTTTCAATTTACATTCGCTTATGGACTTAGTTGGATTCATCGATCATTGTATTAATGGGTTTGGAGAAAGTAGATTAGACTCCTTGTTATTTAAAAGAAAAAAGTTATCATGTTCTTTTTCCTGTCAATGGGCTTAAATTGGCATTACAAGAATTCTAAAGGTAAATTGAAGACACATGGTGGTGCTGCCTGTTCCACACCAGATAAAGTTTTACACTGCAGGCTTCGTTCCGCCAAGTCAAACTACAAAGGCCAGACATCCTATAAGGCTATGATAATGGATACAATCAAAGACCCAAATGACAGTGCATTGATGCCTTTGCTGATGTCCACTGCCAAAGGGTACAGAATTCTATCCGACTCATATGACATTCTATGTGATTTGAAAGATTAAAACAATACCCTACAAAATCATAACTTCTCAACTGCATGCGATCATCATGTACATCTATGTCACAGATTCATCCTAACTCCATAGCACCCGCTCAGCAAATCAACCCGTTTCCCATCAACAAATAGTACCACGACGTAGCTTTGTTTCCTGGAGCACCACTGGAATACCTAATCGGCCAGTCAAAATCAAAATATGAAATGAGAATCTGTCATTTGTTGTTCCAGACCACAAAAGTTCCTCTTTTCTTAAGCTCACAGGGCCGGAATGCGTTCATTGCCTTGCCCATCAGAGCCATGGCTGCTATGCTTGGCAGCTGCTTCTTCTGAATCTCATCCAGTGAGGCCTTCAGGCTATGGGACTTGCAAAACATAAAGGCTGCTTCCCTTCCTCCTTCAGACTTCTTTGGTGCCTGTGAATTGGTGCGGCACCATCTCCTTATCCACGCACAGGAGAGCAGCTCATCCCTACTCTTTCCCTTGGATTCGCTTATTGAAGATGAGCCACCATCTTTCATCACCAACTGCTCATTCCAGTCGAACACGATCTGTTTTTTCTCACAGGATTTATTGCTGATCAATGTCTCTGAGCCACTCATGGGCTGCTTCAAGGTTTTCCTTGAGGAGGGGTTAAGCTTCTCTGGGGAAGAAGTTGTCTGCTCCATCTTTGACGTCTTAGTGCCATGGCCTAACCAAGACTCCGACCCACTGATCTTCAGCCGTTTCATCCACCTGCTCCCCGGGTCAGGCACACTTTGAGTTGATCTTGATTTCGAATTGGTGGCCATTTGCCCATCAGTATCAGGGAAAAGAAGTGCCATATCCAGGCTCTGGGTCTTCGACACACTTGGCTCTTTATCATCTGTAGAGCTCAAAATTGCTGAAGGAAGCGTGAGACAGTTCCGGCGTGAATTTGGTAAATCAGCATTTTCTCTGCCACTCCCTTCTCCACTCATAAACTTTGCTGCTGCTGTTGATGCTAATAATTTTGAGAAACCTATGTACTCCTGCAATCAATATTAAAAAGTAGCCAATGATTCAGATATAGCAGCAGCTGGAAGGAATTCCAGTACAGAGAAGTACTAGAGTTGTCTTCCTAGATATACAACAATCTTCAGTACAATGTTTTGTGTCAAAGTAATTTTGATTGAATCTAAAGAACATCAATAAACAGACTGGAGTCAAACATGCTCCGTCAGGACACACAGACACTAAACACAGTCATAGACATACATGTATATATTATATATAAGATATATCCTATTCTGTGTGTGCGTGTGGATAAGATGGTCCTCTGCTTTTCAGATGTAAAGTCAATAACTGCTAAACCGTAGTTTAGAACATTTCAGAGGATGGACGTTGTCAGCTACTGTTAATGCCCACCCAATTCAAGGAAGTTTATCTTACAATTCTCAAGTTATTGTATCAGATCAATAATCATGTTACTCCAGGGGAATGAATAATAGCATGAAATAGCTATTTTTGGTCCTTTCTTCTTCTGAAAGTAACAGGGATTTCACTTTCACTATGAAGACCATAATTACATGTGCATGCAACCTATGTTAAGAATAGAGCAAATACACCATATCTTACATTACACACATAAGTAAGCCCTTAATATCCAAACCAAGACCATGATTCATTTATGAGGATAAAAACAATCATGACTAATCAAGAAAGAGCAGAATATAGAAGTTACCTTATTTAATGGCAACACTTCTTCACCTGTACCGAAAATCGTAAGTAATTAGAAGAAAATGTTTATTTCTGGCTAAAAAGGAAATAAATTAGAACAAAATGTTACATGATCTAATGAGTAACCTATACTGAGTTGAAAATTAAGTTGGGTTCCAGAAAAAACCAGGAGAAACCTTTCCGGTTTTGTATTCTCTTACAAAGCAGAGGGGAAAAAAGGCAAAAACCATTTCACATTGCATTTACTGGACATATCAAAGTATAAAATGTCTGAAGGTGCAAAATAACCCCTTTTCTCCTTCCACCTTGCATGACCAAAAGAAAAAAGAATGAAAAATCAATAATATTTATCTTTGACAAAACCAGACATGCCCAAAATCCTCAAAACCTGTCATGATGGCTCCTTTAGTACTTACCACAAGGATGGCCCTCCTTTAAAGTGTCCATCACCATAGTATTAGGCTTTGCTGAAGATTCATTCTCCAAATCAGCAGCATTCTCCTTCTCTTCACTGTCTGTGGAGCTCCACAGAGGTTGCAACTTCACTCCTTGCTGATGACTCTTGAAACCACCATCCTGGGACCGCCCGAGAAATTCTGTGAAGGTATTAAATTGGGCAGACGACACTGTTGACTCCTGAATTATGTTTCCTCCTTTCAACAAGTTAACATCAGTCTTCTTCTCAGGAAAAAATAATTCCTCTGTTGTTTGATGGAATTTCGAGCCTTCCACAGAGTCTATAGTAGTGTATATTCTCATTGTCTCCACGTCGATGAAGGTATTACTTGGTTGAGTTGAACATTCTGCCTCTGTTATGTTAAAGGTACCAGTCTGGCTCTGGAAGAACCCGCTAGCCAAACAATCTTTTAGGCTTTTCTGATACTCACTATCACCAAGGAAGAAGGCTAACTTGTTTTTTCCTGTCAATGGATCACTATGCTGTTGATGGATGAAAACTGCAGAACTACCATGATAATTACACTGATCTGGATCCAGCTTGGTCAGGCTCATGTTCAATAAACGCCCTCTAGCAGTCAGAAAGGAGCTAGAACTATTCACTTTCTCCAGCCTACCTGCACTCTTCCCAAATGGATTTCTAGAGTTGGATGTGAAAAAATCATCCTTAAAAGAGCCTGACACATGCAAGCTGTTTTTCTTAACCATACCATGAGATGTACCTCCCATGCGAGGATGTTCTTGTGATTGGATCTCAGAACGAGAAGTAGACCACTCAGACATCTTATCTGGCTTCACAAGATCCCTCCGAGAAGCATCAAGCCCACACATTGGATTAAATTGATGTACTGGCTGGCCATGAAAGAGGTCATCCTTAATAGCCAAAACGCTCTTAGCTTGATTCTTTGACAGGTCAAACATGAGAAAGGGCTGGTTGTTTTCTAATCTCTCTTTCCTCAAGAGATGTGAGACTACAGTCACACTCTCATCAGGAACATTGGCAGGTCCTGCCACAGGCACCCCCATAAATTCCTTGCTGCTACAGTTAGAGGCATCGATTGCTGCATCAGGCCCACAGAGGTTGGGTTGTTGCTGCTTGGTCACAGGAAGAGAAATGCCTTCCATCGGTTTATGATTAACTTCTAGATTGTTCTGAGCAAGTGATGCCTCTCTGCATGTTCGACTCCAATGAGCCATCCACACAGCCTGATAAGAACGAATAGGCTGCTTGCCTGATTCATTCCTATCATGATAGGATCGTATTGCATGATTAGACATGATGGGCCAATATAATGAGGGCTTTGGTCTAGCGTATTCTAAATTCAAATGAAAACCATGAGTTACCTGAAAATAAGGAGCAAGAGATAAATTTCATAATTCTAGCGCCTTTATAATCCTAGCAGAACTTCAAATTTAAAATGGCCTAATAATAACTCGCACCAAATGCTAAAGCAAATGAGGAAATGCAACATCAATAGCCAAGGAAAATAACTGGGATTGTAAAAGTGGGTTTGCAAAATCAGCAAGTACTCAAGCAAGTCATTTTAAAAACTAAGAGTGCATATAAAGATTTTTCAAGAATCTTTCACGTAAGATAGCTTGACCAGAAACATAAGCTGACAAAGATTATGGAGATAACAGCAGACACTATCTGATAGACCTAGAGATAGTAGATTAGGGAAGCCATCAACTCCACCAAATCAGATATTTATAAGAAAGTCTCATTGATGTTGGGCTAGCTACTTAACTAAATCACCTGCCATTGAACTTCCATTCATTCAGCAATAGGAGCCTCCTCTCCTAATGGTAGTCCATCCTACATCTCTGTTAGAACAAACTAGAAGGGGCCGGAAAGATGCAAAGACAAAGGCTCAGACACAGTTTCTCGATTAAATGATAACTCTCAGTTCTTACGCCATTCATCATCTCATCCAATGAGCAATGTATCTTAATCCACCGAAGAGAAAGGGGGAAAATCGTAAAACGAAACACCATCAGGAACTCTTATTTAAACAAAATCCTCCACTAGTCAATGTACCCAGAATCCGTAAACGTTATTTCATCCAATAATTCCTCCACAGTTGAAGAAGTAACAGGGAGCAGAGCACCAACTAAAATTGCAACAGACCCCCACCCCTCCCCTCACCAACCCACAACAAGAAAAAAAAACAACAGGAAAAGAAAAAAAACTGATCTTGAACGGAGCCTGCAACGGAGAAACTCAGACCCACAACAGTTACAACTGAAACTCTCCGACCAGACTCACCGTCACAGCTCGTTACGTCTGCAAAGATCCAAGAAAGACGGCACGGAGCAAGAGATGGAGGGAAGGAACCAGAGGAGGGTTGTTACTGGAGAGTTGAGATGGACCTGAGAATACGAAGAAGTCCGGGGAGAAAGAAGGTGAGTTGAGTGGGCTTCCTTCACAGCACAGCTCCGATACACTCCTAGCGACTGCGAGCCGATCTCTCTCCCACCTCATTCAGCCACAGCTGAGTGGGCCAATTAGTAGCCTTCAAGAATTCATTGTGGGGGTGGTGGTGACACAGAGAGAGGCGCGACAAGGGCCCCACTCACATGCACTTTTCTGATTGGCCCTTCTGCCTCCCTCCCTCCTCTCCATGTTTTGTCTATTTACATTTGATATTATTTTCTTTAATTTCCATTGTTCTGCTTCGTAGCCTCCATTTCCAATGCAACATCTGTACTTTGGCATGTTCACCTAGTCGCCGCACGCTCTAATGCCTGTGCTTTGAAAATTCTACTAATAGTAATAATTAGGTTAAAAATCTCATATATATTATTTTTTATATTAAAATTTTATATATTTAAAAATAATTTTTTTAATTTTATAATATATTTAAATTCTAATTCTAACAATATACTGATGTGACAATTATTTACTAATAAGGCATAACGACACATCAAATAAATTGTTGGCATTGTATAGTGACACGCATAGTTTTTAAAACTGGACCGGGCCGGGAACCGGTGTAAGCATGGGTTCATGGGTTCATGAGTCGGACCGGGGGTTTAATGGGTTGAACCGCATGTTTAATAAATAATATTAATAATATAATATTACTAATAAATTTACATAATATCATAATTTGAATACAATTTATAACAAAAATCATTAATATAACGATTATATTAAACAAAAGTTTAATATAAAATGTAAATATAAGTTTAGTAAAATAAAATAGGTACATTACAATAGGTTTTTGTTTTTTTTTTAATTTTAAGTTGACCGGTTTTCTCATGGGTTCAATTGGGTTCACCGGTCGGACCGGGAACCGGCCAGTTCAATCGGATTTTTTTTTTCTTTTAATGTGCAATTGGTTTTTTTGAAGGAACCGGACCAGGTGAGTGGCCGGTTCTCGGTTGACCGGTCGAACCGGCCGGCCCGGTCCGGTTTTTAAAACTATGGTGACACGTAATAAATTACAGAGGTAACATGTTGGTGTAGTAATATTCTGCTAGAGTGGCGTGATGACGTGGCAAAAATCTACAGACGTATTATGTCACATGACATTAATAAAGATCACGTCGATAAATTATTAAAATTAGAATTTAAATATGTTATGAAATTTAATATATGTAACTTAAATAATTATTTAAAAATGTATAATAATAGAGTAGTAAAAAAAGATAGACAACGTTCTATCTCAGTACAAAAAAAAGTGCATGCGACCATAAAAAAACAAAAAATGTTTAAAATGTGCCTTTTTTTCTTCATTAGATTTGATTAATCTAGGCACAATGTTTCCCACTTGCGCGTTCCACCGCCGGACACATGCCGGCACCATCGATCCACGTCGTCACATTTCCAGTGATCACTGCACTTCGTGCTTCCCCGTCTCATTTTTGACTCCATATCCACGCAGATGCGCACCGGTCGTAGAAAAATGACGCACGACTCATTTATAATCTCTTCGTGATATTTTTCAGATGAGTGGCACAGAAAAGTATACCGGTTCATGACCGTCTGCCCACCGAGAGTGAGTCGTTTAGTATCGACCGATCGGTGAGTCGGAGATCTCGTGCCGCTGAGAGGATTAATCGTGCCATCGGGGATCAGCGATCAGCAGTTTTGACATTCGTCCATGTTGGATCGTAGGCCCACTAGTGAATGGGCCTGGGCCCAAAAAGTGCAACTACGGCCCGTGCCTGGGATGCTTGAAGGACCTTGTTAGCGTCCTAATCCACCCACTAAGTTATTCTGATTGCCTATTTGCCTGAATAAAATCTCGAAATTTCTTTTTATAAAATACAATTTTAAATTTAAATATTATAAAAAAAATTATTGTTGATTGGTCGACCGCTATCTAAATTGGAATATTCTTTATAGGGATTTTTTCTTTTAATTTGTTAACCCTGCTGTCCATAGGGGGAAAAAAGAAAAAAAATAGAAATTCTTTTTGGTTTATCGATTCGACCGCTGCCAGCTGCCGCCACCGCCACCACCATCACCGTCCTGACCTCCTCCTGCAGCTTGGGCTCTGCGCTCTCGTTTTCGCACTTCTGCTCTCAGCCTCTCTCCTCGGGTCAGCTCTTCCCCGAGCCCCGCCATTTTCCATTACTCAAATTTATCCTTTCCCATTACCTGACATTCCGCGTTTGATTCCTTTGTCCTAGGGTTTCCGGCTCCGGGGGTCACATTGACGTCAGATCTCACTCCCTCTCTTCTCCGTTGCTGCAGGTGCTTTGGATCATGGAGGGAGCTGGCAGCGGCGGCCTTGGGGAGGGTGGCGGTTCGTCGCCGCTGAACAAATGGGCACACGATCTGTGGAGGATGTATCAGTTCTACCTCGACAAGTCCAGTCCCCACGCGACCTACCGGTGGATCGGGACCCTGGTCATTGTGGCCATATACGTCGTCCGCGTCTACTATGTCCAGGGGTTCTATATCATCTCCTATGGCCTGGGGATTTACATGTTGAATCTGCTGATTGGGTTCCTTTCGCCGCTGGTGGACCCTGAGCTCGAGGTCACAGACGGCCCCCTGCTGCCTACCAAAGGGTCCGATGAGTTCAAGCCTTTCATTCGCCGGCTGCCTGAGTTCAAGTGTTGGTAATCAAAGAAGCTCTTGAGCTTATTTTTTTTCTCTTTGTTTCTTCAGAATCGAGATTATAGTTATACATTGAATAACTGAGCTTGTGCAGTTTGAGTGTTTTCAAGGGATCACTTCTCTTCACTGTGTTAGATATAAGTCCTGGATTTCAAGTTGCTTAGCATTATCCATCTAGGAATGTAAAGGACGTGGCAAACTCTAGGCTCTTTCTTCTGCCAAATGAGTGATTTTCATACTATCCTGTATGAGATATGCTGCGGGGCTTTCATCTCGCCCCTTATTTGCTTGTTCTTCTTCCTGGCAATGGATTGATTCACTGACGGGCTCATGGGACAACTACCTACAGCATGTTGAATTCTTCATTTAAGAGATGGCAGCTGCTCCTAGGATGAATTTAAGAATTCATGAATGATCTAGTTCCTCTAATACAGGGTGGACTAAAAATGATAGTCGTAAATGTCGTCATCATCATCATTTTCTTTTCCTTTCTTTGTCTTGATGCAATTTTTGTATGCGCCAAGGAGACACTTGTTGCTTTATTGAACTAGTTTCCTTGATGGGTCATTGTGTTGGAATTACTGATTCCTCCTGGAAAAATATGATACTTAAAAATACAAAATGCATTGTACATGATCATTGTTGACATGCATGTTCTTACTCATTTTTGCAGGCACTCGATAACAAGAGCATTTTGCATAGCATTCTTGATGACTTTCTTCTCCATGTTTGATGTTCCCGTATTCTGGCCAATATTGCTCTTCTACTGGATTGTTCTTTTTGTCCTCACCATGAGGCGCCAAATCTCACACATGATCAAGTACAAGTATATCCCATTCAGTATCGGGAAGCAGGTGGGCTTTTTGTTTATGCTATTACTTAATGGTTTGATATCTGCAATAAAAAAAAATGTTACCCGTGCAACTATAACGCATGGACTGATGATTTAATCCTTTTATTTTCCCAGAGATATGGTGACAAGAGGTCCTATGCCAGTAGCAGCGGCCCTCGTGGTGATTGATATGGGTTCGGCCGTAGAGATTGGGATCGCATAGTGGGATGGCTGTTAAGAGGAACAATGATTTGCCTTTACGAAGTATATCATAATCAATTCGTAATCTCAAGGACGTCGATTGAGGCTACTGCAGCTCTGATTGAATTATTATGTAGCTACAAGAAAGAGAGGACGTGAGGTACAGGTGTGTTTTGTGCCATGACCTTGCAGAGGATTAGCCGATGCTATGCAGCATTTGTATGTCGTCCGTGCTCGTGTTGTGCAGATTCGTAAGTTCATTCCGGATAAGCAGTGATGGGTTTATCTGCGAGATACTAGTGTGTTGGGTTCATTCATTTTGTGTAGCAACTGTGTCAGTATTCCAATATGAGATGAGTGTACGGTAGAATGGTGAGCATCTGTTGTTGGTGGTAACATCTTCCTCCTCCGCAGAAAGAGGACTGCCCTCATAGTTCTCGTTTTGATCAGTGTCGGTAATGGAGGATACTGGTCTGTCCTTATATAAATATCTTGGAAATCTTTCAATATGAAAATGAACTCTTACAGTGACTTTTTGACAAAGCATACAAACGCAGACAACGTTCTGCTGTTGCGTCGGAGTAGTTCGCATACAAAGAAACCATAGAACAGAGGATGATGTTTAGAGAGAGGATGGTCGAGGAAACTTAAAAACAGTTACACAAGAGATGTACGATCAGGCAAGCTGCGAGGGAGAAATCATCAATCTCCCACTACACCAGAGTGTCCAAGTACTCGCTTATTGTCGAATGGGTCAGGTTCGGGTACAGTTTCGTGCCATCCAAGCCCCCACACTCCTCAATCTCGAAGCATGTCTGATCTCCTTTTACGAACGCGGAGTAAATGAAAACAAACGGCATGTTATCTGGGTAAGGGGTCTCTGCGTTGAGTAACAAACAACTCACAAGTTACATGAAGTCCATAAAGATGCTTTCAAAGAGGTTCCTCAATAGCCCAAAAACTGTCAAGCATTTAGGAGGTACCTTTGATTTTAGTAAGAAGTTCCTCCTCTGATACATACTTCTTCCTCAGCTTCTTCCCAATCTTAGACTCCCAAATCTCGATAAGCTCATTCATGGAGTAAACATTTCCAAGCAGCCTCAGATACACAACCTTGTTCAGTGTTCTAGGGTCATCCACTGCGCTGATGGTAAAGGCTGCAACATCACTTTCTTTAGTGAAGACACCTGCAATCACATATGAACTCGACTGTCCAGATATGTCCCTGACGCAAATGGAAATGAGCACTACCAGCATAGATGGAAGGAAGAAAACACGTATGAATCTGTTCCTCTGCTCTTGCAATCAGATCAATGTTTAGCATCGAATCCTCTATTCACAAGCACACTTACTCCTTTTGTTCGAGTTTTGTGGTTGTTTAGTCTTCATGTCAAGTCAATATAGCTTTGGTTATATTTCTTGCAACTAGACATCAGGTTTTCTTGATACACTAATGCTGTAGAACAAGCATCTTATTTAAATTTCAAGGGAACAAATTAGCAACAGGTATGTCTCCATCGTGTGGAAAATCAGGATAACGGTTGAATCAGTAAAAACAGAAGAAATGTAACCTCTAGTATTTCCGTCTCCGAAAACTGTGACCTCATCCCTTGGAGGTGCCTTCAACCCTGGTTGAACCAGAGAAGGAAGGAGATAGCTCATGAAGAAGTTGCATGATATAATGGTATAAGGAATGCCTTCTGCTTCTATCAGTCGCCGAATTTCAGCTTTTCGTGAATAGAACCCATAGTCCATGCCTGATAAATGCACCTTATCCGCATCTGACCCAAATTCTGAAGGAATGAACTTCTGAAAGCATACACTATTGCAGATGTTATTGCCAGAAAGACAAAACAATTCGATGCTTGACATTGATTGGTTCTCAGGATGAACTTCAAAATTTTAAATCATATTTTCATAGGCTTGCATTTAAAACGTTTTCTTTGATCTAATCTTTTATGCCCACGAACCTCCAACTTCATATTTGTTCCTTTCAAGCTGCACTTCTGTTCCGATAAGTCCAATGTTCAAAAACATCACCAGAAGTTGTGGACAACAATTTACCGCCATATAAAGAACTATTTTACAATGCTAACGGTACAATTTCAAAAGATCCCCAACGCTTTTCACCTGAGCAAGTCTGTATCAAAAGAAGGGCTTCTAATACGAAATAAAAGGGGTACAAATTCCAGTCTCTGGAATCGAAATCCAAAGAGAGCCCTAAAACTTCAGACTTGAACTGAAATAGAGCCAACCTTGATAGACCCAACTTTCTTGATTGCTTGGATCAGCAGCTTCTGATGCAGAACCTGCTTAGCAGGGAGTGCACAGATCACTACATCGACTCTCCTCAGAGCCTCCAATAAGCTCTGCTCATCTTCCAATGAACCCTGCTCTCGAAAAAAACTGTATTAAAAACATAAGGAGAATGCCATATTTGGCAGGGAGGAATAGAATCAGCGAGAACGAAACTGCTTCGTAGCAAATGAATTGCAAAACTTATATCGCCGATCTGACAAATGATCCAAATCCAGAGATTACTAACAGGATCAGTTTCCAATTTCCATAACGATAGTGCAGGTGAGTAAAGAAGCTATTATCGACTCAATTCTTCTGGGCTCGAGATTACAAGACTAAGGGATCTTCTCCTACTGAATTCTTAGAGTAACAAGGTTTATCTTTATGTATATCTTGAGCTCAAGGTTCAGTCAACCGACACTCGAGCTTTATACAGTGTCGAGCTCGGAATCATCTGGTATGGCAAAGAAATTGATCATAGTCCTGTGGATCTTGAGTCTCGACATCCAGCTAAGCTGGAGGCCCCGGAAAACCAACGCTCTATCGAGCTCAAAGAATTCCTCCCGGATCCAAGGAAGCGGCAATTCGGTGAAAAGGAAGAGAATAACCTGGGGAGCCGACGGATTAACTACGGCACCAGGAATGATAAGGATGAGCGTGGAACCTTGAGGATGACGAGGCCTGCGTCGGAGAGGTTGCCCAGGGTCCGGGACTTGACGGGATCGGAGAATGCGGAGGGCCGGACGAGGGCGACTGTGGGGTGCAAGGATCGGAGAGCGGCGGCCGCCAGGTGGTGGCCCATGTTCCCGGTGGCTCCAATTATCAGGATCCTGCTCTTCATCCCATCTTCAGCCGCCATGTCTGGATCCTTCCGTGTCCCGTTACGCAGTGGGATTCTTCTAAGCCAGTGGCGTATGCAATGCAACGTGGGCTAAAACATGCAGGATCTAAAAATGGGCCTTTCTGTAATTTCCGTAAAGTACAAGGGCATACCCTGTCATTCCCTACTCTCTTCCACTATATAAGTAGAGACCGGGAAACCCTAGTAAGTCTTCCGCCGGACCGTGGCTTCCATGCCTCGGAGGAGCTCTTCTTCCCTGAGTAGTTGCGGTTCAAATGGAGCAGAGGTCTTCTTGTCAGGGATGCTGTCATCCTATCACTGTAGTTTATTATGTATATTTGTACTCATTTCTCTGTGTCGTGAAGGTGCGATGAGGATCAAGAACATCTCGTTAATCTGATTTTCCTGAACGTGAGGAAAATTTCTCTATCCATTCATTACTCTTCCTGAGCACCTTCACTCCCATCTCCTTCTGCGCCGCTCTCATTTCCCCCGTGGGAGCGCTATTTCCCTTAGAGCTTTGGTAGTCGGAGCCAGACATTATGGACTCGGCGCAGCTCCAGAGTCGTGCCTGGAGAGCCCGTCTCCCATTTCAAAGGAAAAAAAAAACGACTTTTTGCATTTTTCCTACAAAAAAATTTATGATTAATTACTTTAGATTCCTATATTATGATAGGCAGCAGACGAAATCACATTATTTTGATAAAAGAAGTATCATATTATGTTGACGAAATCACATTATATTGCATTTTTCACTTTTCTATCTAAGAGAAGAGGATACGGTTCTAGTAATTCTCTCCGTAAATATGTATCCAATTAAAATGGAGGACAAAACAAGCTCGGTGACCATCAATGGCATTCATAGAAATGCATAATTAGGTCTTAACCTCGAGTTAAGAGGTTCCATGTGGTTCACCAGCCAACTTAAGATGGTCATGGTGGATCCGAGGACCAGTAGGGTTTCTGGAAATGGCCTCTTCGAGAGTCACTGCAATGCCAGTAACAGGGTCTTTGCCCATGCAAATGGTTGGTTGATCCATGGGACCGGGATGGTGCGCTTGCTGTTTTCATTCAACCTCCTTCGGTGGGGAATGTCAAACATGCTGTCTAATCTCTTTTGGTTCCTCTTAAAACGTTTAAATGCACAGGGCAATGGTCCGAATTCAGCTTATAATTTGTAGTGATAGGGATTAAGTTGTCGCAATTTAGAAGGTAGGTAGAATGGATTCGAAGGGAACACAACAGAAATGGCTCGTGAAATAGGGCAGGCAGGAATGAGGGAAATTTGAGTAAGGGCCGGCCACCTGTTTTTGATACGTTTGTAAATTTCAATCAGCATTTATTTAAGAGCGATCAATCATCATTAGACATTAGTGACGGATATACAGTGTTTATGTTCTTGACATCTTCAAAGACCCCCGTGCCCTGTGACTATACCCAGAAAAGGAGACGAGAGTGAGTGATTGTTGGCCCACGACATAATCCTAATTTTTACGAGGATGAACCAGTGATGGGCTTCAGGTGACTAATCTGAAAGGAAATCTAGTTCACTGGGAAGAGTAACACGTTTTCGCAGCAGAGATTCAATTGTCGGGCATTTTCTCTTCCGTCCTCCTCTTGGTCTCGACTGGAATTGTTCATCCAATTCCACAAAGTCCCCCTGCATCAATGACCCATTAAGCCCAGGGAAGACAGGATTGGTCGTCAAGCATGAAGGATAAGTTCAGAGTAAACGTACGGGAGTGTAAACGTGGCACCCGGTTTTCTCATGGTTGTCTCTCACATGTTTATATGAGAACCTCTTCCCACAGCCGGTGTAACAACAGGCAAAAGGCTTGAGCTTCAGGTGCACCGCCTTCACATGTGTCCTTAGATTTGATTGCTTTAGAAGGCAAACAAGGAACAGTTTCAGCTCATGAAATAAAGGTCCAAGTACCTAAAGATACATCGAAAGTTCAAGTGTATGTTGATCTTACAGTTGAGAAGGTACGTTGACAACGAGTAAAGTGGCACTGGATCAGCTCCAAATCTCTTGAAAGCTTAGCGTCATGTGACCGGAGATGCCGCTTGATGTTCTTCCTGAGTTGCTTGGTTCCACAGGTTTCACAGTCCATGTATTGGTGAGAGGACAAGATGTGGGCTTTGAGACAATCAACATTGCTGAATGATTTCATGCAATCGCAGCAGAAAGCCTCTGTCATTTCAAGTTTAACTGCAGTAGCAGAGATCATTTGAATCAAAATTGATACCAAGGTTATTCCATAAGACTCCAAGAACAGTGAAAGGTTTGACAGGAAAAAGTAAACATACCATGGGAATCTTCATGCTTCCTTAATCGTGAAGCAAATCTGAATACCTTTCCACACCCAACTTCAGGGCAAACATGCTGTTTTGGACTCCCTCTAATAGTGGATGTAGACTCATCATCGTGCATCTCCTTCAAGTGCCTCTTCATGTTACCTTAATAGGCAAATGATCTGTTACATCCATCTACAGGGCACGTGAAAACTTTCCCCTCATGCTTCAGAAGGTGGCGGGTCAAATGGTCCTTCCTTCTATAGCTTGCATGGCAGTCTTCCACAGAACAAATAAATGGCCTCTGCAAGAAAAAAAATGGCGTACCATCTAAGGGATGGATGATTGAATTCTACAAAGATACCCAACCTACAACTAAATAAAGGTGGACCAGCGCACAAACCTCATGACAAAGCTTGCGTGATTAAGGCTGACTTGATGGAGCTTCTCAGGCGGTCCCCCAACCTGATACTGGTCCATTCAAGTTCAAAAGAAGCAGCCTCTCGCATTTTGGAGTTCTTTCTTTGGGATCCAATGCTTCACGCCATTAACATGGGTTGTATTCAATATACCACACAACTGAAGTATCTTTTACCCTGCACGAGTGTTTGCCTTCAGTGGAAATAAACTAGCAGAATTTGACACGCAAGGACTTAGATCACTGTGAAACGTCATAAGGATCAATTCATCCAGCAAACATGACTTTTTCAAAAGGTTGTAGATCTATGACAGCACATCTTTTCCTGAATAACTTTCTGATCAATCAGCTTTCCCCAATTCGGTTTCATGCATGAATGAGACCACTACTTAGCATTTCAAAGGCCGCTCAACACCGAAAAGGATGAGATCAGCCAAAATAACCATGCCCAGAACATTCCCTTACTAAAGTTGAATTAAACCCAAACTCGGCTGCCGCAAATTACTGGGATAGGCTAATACGAACACAAATTTTAAGATCGTTTAATACCTCAAGAGAGTGACTTTGCATGTGCTGCTTCAAATAAGCTGGTTTCTTAAAGGTCGCGCCACACTCTTCGCAGGTATTCAACTTCTTTTCCTCGCTCCTCTCGTCCAAGTCAGCTGATCCCTTATCATTCTCCTTCTCCACCTCCAGCTCTCCCTGATCACAAAGAACACTCATATACAGCCGAAGCAACGCGAAATCAAACGAACTGGGAACTGAACAGAGAGGAGCTGTAACGAGCTCGCAACGGAGCCTCTCGCCATCCTCAGACTGTAGACTGAATCTGAACGTATTCGGCAGATATCACTAAGACCGAGGGGCTTCCAGACGCCAGAATTACCTTGTGCAGTGCGAGGATGTGAGAGCTGATAAGAGATTTCTTCGATCTGCAAATTCCGCAGAAGTCGCAGTAGTAGCGCCGAATATCCCTGAAAATTGGGCCAGCTCTCTCCCCCATATCTTCCGTCATTACTCCGCTATCGTCCACCAGCGGATAGAGATCCCCCAGCGGCCGAATCTTGTGAATGGTGACGAGGATGCGGTGGATGGTGGACTGATTACCCGTTAGGGTTTTTCGCGGCTCAGTCTTCAACAACTACTATATGGCAGAGGCAAGTGAGGACAGGGAATATCTGGTGTGTCGCAGCTCATTCATTGTCCTTTGTACCGCCATTCAAAATATGCCACGTAGCAATAACAATGTAATGCTATATTAAAGAAAACGCGTGATTTTTGGATATTGGCGAAAAGTTGGCGTGGAGAAAATTATGCTGCTGGTAAACACTTCTCCTACGCAACCGTCAAGGCGGCGGCGCCATACGAGCCTACAAGAAGCTGAGAGAGACGCGGCGCGGGGGAGAGAAAGATAGAGGATTCGCTTGGGGATGGAGACGCTGAAGGAAGACGAGGTTTACAGCTGGACGGAGGTAAAGCTGCCGAGCCCGATCCCCGCTGCCACAGAGGAGCGGCAGGCCGGAGAGGGGCGGCGAGGCAGGGACATAGTCATCGCCGTCGACCACGGCCCGAACAGCAAGCACGCCTTCGACTGGGCCGTCATTCACCTCTGCCGCGTCGACGATACTCTCCATCTCGTGCACGCAGTCTCCAGTTGCGAACGTGATGATCCTCATTCAGTTTTAATTGCAATCGGCATGAAATTATGTTTGAGTTCGTTGTCGCAGGTTTGGGGAACAAGATCGTTTACGAGCAGGGGCAGGGGCTGATAGAGAAGCTCGCGGCGGAGGCTGTTCAGGTCGCCATGGTACATCGATTGTTCCCCCTTTCCCTACAAAGGAAACTTCTCTGTTATCAATTTGCTGCTCAGCTGTTTGTCCAATTTTTGAATCAAAAGCACCTGAAAGAAAGCAACTTCTTATTGGAGATGATATTACTAAGTCCACAGCCAGCTCTCGAATATCAAATTTTCAATGATTATGAATTTGCAGAAGAAATGCAATGATCGGCCTTTCATCTTGGAATCGGTAGCCTGAATGGGATATTTGGATTGATTGGATTGAATGGAAGTAAATCACCTTTCAAAGTAATCCAATTTCGTACCATGGAATCGGCCCAATTCCCTTTTCATGATTTTTTAGTAATCAGGTCCAACTTGTAGCCAAAGAGTTCAATCTTCGTGGCTCTGATGACCCATCTAAATTAGTGCAGAGCCATGACTAGTTATACAAATGCTGCATGATGTGCTTCAATCATGTACAAAGTCGGTGTTCCCACAAAATTGCAATTTTGGTAAATTTTCACTGGGTCATGTATATGATTGACGGCCAGACTTTCCTTTTAATTTCATGCTTCAACAAACAACTAGAAACCGTGAGAAACTGGTCCATTCCTGCCTATTTTCTCTCAGCATTCTGGGCAGACACTCATAAGCTCTGCCTTCCCTATGTTTAGATCAAAGTTTTTCTATTAGAGGATGTGTCTCTTCTATTCTGTGTGTAACTGAATATGACATCCTGATAAAGGTGAGGACTACAGCTCGGATTGCTGAAGGGGAAGCTGGACATGTGATTTGCAAAGAAGCAGAGAGGATCAAGCCTGCAGCTGTTGTCATTGGGACAAGAGGCAGAGGCCTCATTCGGAGGTTCATCCAGATCGTCTCCTCCTCCTCCCTTTTCACACACTTAATCGCCTTTTTCTCCTCAATCGGTCTCTCACAGTGAATATATGCAATATGTTCGCAGTGTTCTTCAAGGAAGTGTCAGCGAGTATTGCTTCCGCCACTGTAAGGTGGCTCCTGTCGTAATTGTACCTGGGAAAGGTATTGCTTTCATCTGAAATCATTACATAATCCGTTGAGCAGACAGACACAACACCACCTCTCTTCTACAGAGTATCTAATGTGGTGAATCTGCTGATGTTCTGAGTTTTTGCAGAAGCTGGAGACGAACGGTTGACATAGAGAAGTTGTGAAAGCAGATACCCGCAAGCTCGCTGGCCATTGAATCGGTGTTGATTCTTGATGTAAGGTTTACATCTTTATGTCAGATTGTTATAATGTCACCTTGTCGGATCCTACATAAAGATAATATGTGTTCTTAATCAATTAACAAAGTGGGTTGCGTCTCCCCCTTTAGTTTGCAGTCCAATCAAATCTCGCTTTCTTTTTCTTATTATTAATAGAATAATTTTCTTATTATAAAAAAAAAATTGAATGGCATGAGCTAGAGTTGTTAAACGGGGTGGGCTGGTCCGGAGCCGGCACGGACCACCCCTCACCCCTCACCCGGACGGACCACTCATAACCCAGCTCGTAACCACTCTTATTGGGTTAAGTGGGGGTTATGAGCCAAGTCAGTAATATAGGCTCGTTAAATCGTAACTGACCAGGACCGTTAACCTATTGAATCGACCTACAACTGTTATGAAACCGGACTGCATCAACCCAGACCGTGAACTATAGCCCTCCGTCCGCCAAATGTCGTAATCTACTACAATTTATTGAAAAATCAATGGCCACAAATTGGTGAGGCATTCAATTAAAGTATCGTCCACCAATTAAATTAATGTTTACTTAAATTTGAAAGCAACAACATTTAAAAAAAATAAGCCCATTCATAAAATATTAATTTAAAATATTTTTTAAAATTAAAAAATAAACGGTTCACATGTCAAATCGGTTCGGACCGTTAATTGATCCGTTTATAAACTGTTCCAGGTCGGTTCATATTCAACTAAACTATACCCCGTAACCGGATCAGTCCGTTAAAAGCAAACAGGTCGAACCATAACCGAATCTAACAATTCTAGACTTGTTTTAAACTAGTTCGAACTGTATTTTTAACAACATTAGTATGGGTCATGCCGTGCATACACTAAAATCCCTCCTTGCCTTCCAAATTGGAGATTTCACGGCTTCTCTGGTGCACCAAACTGGTCTGAATTTGGTTTACATGGTTCGATACCCTTTCTTGTGGACTCCCAATTTTGAATTTTATAAATGAGAAAAATAAGAATTACGTTATTTACAAGAGAGTGAGGGGACGGAACCTAGAACTTAGGCTCGGCTAAGACCAATTCGACTTGAATAATCTGAGTTTGAGCTAGATCATCCCATCAACGAGTAAAACCCTCATATTCGCAAATTTCCTCCATCCACGTGATTCTTATCCGAAATCTTAGTTTGGGAATGAGTATCGAACTCATATGTTATATGTATTATATATATTTTTCTCAAGGAGACTGGTATGCTTTAATGGGCCTTTTGCAAGCTTGGCCCAAGGAGTCCAGTTTAACGGGCTGGCTTTGAGTCCACGTGAATATCACGTGATTCGGCGGCGCCCCCATTCCGTCCCCCTCTCCCCGTCTCGGCTTTTTCTCGATTCATCCCCCTCGATCTCCCTCTTTGACAGAGCTCGTCCTTCTGCAGGACCTTTCATTCGCGCCGAAGTTTGGCTCCACCTTCTATCCGTTCAGGGTAAGAGAATCCCAAAATATTCGTATTTCTAATCCGTGCTGTATGTGCTCTGTAAACGTGCAGATGACTCCGCTTCTCCTGATCATCTGATGTCTCATTTGTCAAAGTCTCATTTATTATTATTATTATTATATATATGTATGTACATTTTTATTTCCGGGGATGGATTTTGAGCTGAGATTGTGGGATTTCTTGTCGGCCGTCTCCTCTGTTGTATCCGTTTATTTGCCGATAATGGGAGTACTACTGAAGCTTCAGCTCCTGTATTCATTGCCTTGATCTATGGAAACATTCGCCATAATGTTTTATTACAAGAGGAAACGTGCTGCAGTCGAAAAAATTGGCCCTCTGTGGAACTCTGATGAGTTAGATGGTAATTGGTGGGTTATAAGTATTAGGGAGATGGAGAGGCTTGTGTTAATGTCATTCTTTTTGCCTTGCTGCTTGCCGATTCCTCGATGGCCAGCATTTGCATTTCATTCATTAGATTGCCAAAATTGCAATAAGTACACACAAAATAAGAACTTTTTGTATCATCATTTTGGGTCCAGAAGTGATATTCGCTCCAAAGCAAGCCATGCTCAGACTAACATGTGTCCTGTTCCAATATGAAATTAATTCATATTTTACGTTAAATAAGTTCTTTTAGGTTTTACATTCTTTACATTATGATTTTTTCTGGTGGTAGGATCCTCTGGCTAACAAACAATCCATTGACACAATAGAATTTGCATTGTCTTCTATGCTATTTCTGTGGTATCATGTCTACAATGCCAACCTTTGTTCTGTTACTTATGTTGCTTCAAATCGGTGCTTAATCAGCGAACTGCCCTGACTTTAAGTTAGGCCAATAATTAAATTGAACGTTGGATCTTAGTATATGAGCAGCTGTATCATGAATCCTACTTTGTCAATTACATGATAATTTTGGTGTTATCTATCAGTCATGACATTTTTAGCATTGATTCCTGGCATAGGGCAAGGCATAAGCAGATGCAGCTTAGCTACGAGTCAGGGCTTGTATCTACTATCTTTGGTCCTAGAAGTTTTCTCGATTTTTGCCAATCTTGATTTGGCGATTTTCACTTTTGATGTATTAGATAGATTAACTTTAGGGTCAGGTCAGTCTTCTGAGGGTGACCGAAGAAATTCATTGACCCTAATGCAAAGAAATCATTCAAAAGTGTCACTTCTAGAGTCGATTAGAGCTTTAAATCCACTGATGAAAGAACATTCCACATGTTCATTCACCTCTGCTTCATTGGTAAAATGAATGTCTCTTCTAACTGAGGTTTAGCTATTCTAATGTCTGCTGACAGAGCCTTCAGTTGAATGTGGATTGGTAGTTATAGCTTAAGCTTTTCCATTGCTCAGTTCCTGCAGTCCTGCTGCACTATTATCTCCAACAAAGTCTTGAAAGGACATCTAAACAATTTTATCTCTTGCACACTGTCAGCCAGATGGAAACACAGAAGAACTCCTCTCCTGCCAGAGCAAACAATCCAATGATAACATCATGTCGAAAGAAGAAAAAGGATGATGCAACTTTTCTGGAGGATGTGAAGGATCACATCGATGAGTTTATCAATGCATCTATGGATGAGCACAAGAGTTGTTTTAAGAAGACTGTTCAAAAGGTTTTTTTTTCTTCTCCTTCCTATTTCAAATCAGTCCTTCACATTTTACAGTCTTCATCATATTAATATAGGTACTTGATTTGTAGATGTTTGGAATGTCCAAGGTTGTTGCTGAGAGGAGTGCTGCTGCTCAGGAAGTCGAAAGCTCACTACCACTTAGGACCGTGGTATCAGAATAGAACACAATCAAATTAGGATGGTTTGTCTATAAGTTTATATCTTTAGCAACTACAATAAACCCAAGATAGCCTCTGAATAGCTGTCTAAAGTGGGGCACAATTGATACTCTGAAAGCTGCTGTTGGATTGAGTACATGTAACCCGGGGCAAGATTTCATCAAAGCTCCAATTAACGGATATCATGATTGGTCCATAGCCTGTCCAATATATATGTGGGGCTGACCAGCGTGTAAGCTAGTGGCCCTGGCCCGAGTCTGGTGCACTGAGGTTCTGCTACTGATATGTATTTATGTGGATGTGCTGAGTCCATGTCGATTTCAGTGGCAGGACATCGGACAAATCATGTGATGTCTAAGATTATCACTTGAGCTAATCTGTCTTTCAAGATGATGACTCCAGAGTCTTGAAAATTAACACAGCTGTAGGGCCCTATGTTTCTGCCCAAAACCAGTCGGTGGTACATGTTCATGCATAAGGTTGGCGCTGTTATTCTTGCCAATCCAATGCTAAGTACATATCACAAGGCTGAATTACAATTCATATTATCAAGAACAGATGATTCTCAAACTGAACTCGAATCATGCATCGATTTTCTTTGCGATTGCAGTGTCCCGTTTATCGACTGCACGAACCCCAGTGCATGTATGAGTGAATCAGCCAATAAAACTGTTCCTCTCAATTTGGGTCAGGAGATTGCGGAGCGTTTGGAGGGATGGCTCAGAGGCACATGAAGTCTCGAACTCTGAGAGGTTGGTGAACCAACCTACCACGCAAGACCCGAGATCCTTCCCATTGACTCAGATTTTAGCCTTTTGACGATAGTTAAAACCCCTCGAGCTCTCTGTTCCCGACCTACTTGGCATGCGAAGATTAGAACAACAGTTCAAATGCTCGAGCTCTCAAAGAATTCACGTTATCGATAAGTTGCAATTCGGTACACAGTACAATTGCAGCATACTGAGAATAACAACGGCTTGCTATCCATAACCAAGTTTCTACTAATAACGGATGGTATGCTACCCACAATAGGCTGTCAACTGCAGAGGAGCGTTTCTGGATTCAGATAACTGATCAAACTGATATTTATCCCAAAAATGGGATCAAGCTGACATACAAGTTTTTAGAGTAAAGCTCCATATCGATAAAAGTAAGAAAGAGAATAATATGAACATGAAAGGCTTGGTCTTTGTCCCCACTTGGACTCGGCCACTTTTGAATCAATTAGAAGTTTCGTGCTGTATTAGAGCGAATTACAGTGTGGTTGATACATTGCCAAACTTAGAGTGCTGAAGAGAAAGGCCACTCAGTTGTGCCCCCCACCCAATTATGGAACAAGAACGTTCGGTTTATGGTCAGCTGTCGGAGGTGAGTGTTTCAAGGGTAATGTGGAAAGTGTTACCCAATTTTTACGAGAGATTAGGTGTTGATAGTAGGATCTCGCATTAAGAAAATGTGAAAAATCCTTGGAAGGTGAGAGGCTGGATTTTCACCACTTATCAGCTTAAACACTTCCACCATTATGAATATATCACTTTACCAGCTTGAACACTTTCCTGATATTGAGAGGTCAGCCACTTGCCTTTCCATACAAGGACACTTTAGCTGAAACGAAGGAAAACAGATAGGAGGAGGTGAGTGAGACTGATTAATGACAGAAGACTGGGACAGGACAATAGCTTCAAAGGCCAAATAGGCCTCTGCTAGTTCAGCTGTTTAAGGCACTCTTGATGAGGCATGTGGGAGATTGGTGGGTCTCCCCCTTCTTGTCTGCATGTGCATATGCATAAAGTTTTAGGTAGAGTTCGTATCATGGGAGGATGGCGCTCAGGTCCTTATTCAATGGTGGATGAGATTAAGGGACAGCAAAGACATCTTTTACTACATGGGTAGAGCATTTATGCAAATGCCTGTGCATCCTTATGCTAGCTTAATGTTGCAAGCAAATACTGAATGTACTGTAGTCATATTTGTTAAGTAGAAAACATTAAACGGTTGCAAAGTTAACCACGAAGTGCGATGCAGTTTGGCATATTCTACTCCGTGATAAGGATTCGATACTGTAAGCTTAGTAACTTGAACAGGGATGAGTAAGCTCGCTTCTTCCTTCTCCGTCATGGGGCTCTCTGATTCATTGGAATTTCAAGTTTTTCATCCTGCAATGTAGGCAAGAACCAGAAAATGGGTAAAATATGAAGGTTACCAGTCGAGATAATTACAACAGGTAAGAGCATAAAAATGATGCAGAAAATGTCATCTTTTCATTTGTTGTGAGAGAGAGAGTATTTCCAAGTACATGAAGTTGATACGGACCTCTTGAGCTCGTCATCTATCGATATTGCTCCCTCGTTACTCTCTCTACCGTTTCTGTACTTGGGGAACGGAAACTGGCCCGATTCGATGTGCCTCACGTCCTCGACAAGTCGGTCGTAATGCCTCTTGACATCCTCGGGGGTCTTGCTGCCCCCGACCGCCTTGGCAATGTTATGCCAGCGGTCCGGAGTTTCCCTGTCATAGAGCGCCAGAGCCCTCTCGAAGGCCTTGTTCTGCTTTGTAGTCCAACCCGAGCTTGACCCCATCAGCGTCAGAAGTCGAAACTGAAGAGAAGAAATTACGTTTAGAGAAAGAGAAGAGGAGAGGAGAGGAGAGGAGAAATGGCCTTCGCTCGTGGGTACTGTAGAAGTGTATATAAAGTTGTAGGTCTGCAATGGAGTTGGGAGTTCTTGGCCTTTATAAGGGTAAGTGGTGGGGGATAGAGAGATTTTGAGCAGGATGTGGGCCAGTCCCCGTTGGCCTACAAATCTCCTACACAGAATGTTTTTCTGGACTTTACCTCCTTTTGAATCACTGTTAATACTCAGGCTCAATTCTCTTTGATGGATTATGCATTGGAGAGTGGTAAAGAGGAGCAGATATTTTTCTTCTAAGTGAAACCTTCTGTCATGTGTACAAAGGGGATTCTGTGCAGATCTTCCTCCACTCATTGTCCTGTCCTCTTCTCCATATGTGGCCAGAGTCTTAGTTGGGTCAGGTTCAAAAAGCGATGAGACTACATTTCTTCATTGTCCCCACCAGCCCGACTCGTTGTTATTACCCGAGCTTAGCAGACGATGGGATTAGCCGACAGCATCGCAAGAATCTGCACGGGTTACTTCTTGGATTCCCGTACGTGTAGTCATGCCTATCGGTGTCATCTGTAAGCTGAACATGTTCGACAGTTCTTTTCGAATGGTCGGTTATGATGGAAAGCCCTCTGTTCTCCCCCCCCCCTACGAGGAGTGATCTCTTCGCTTGTCCTCCTGTCCTGAACAACGTTCCAAGCATCTTCTAGAGCCGCCCAAACCGAACGGGCACAATGATTGTGTGTGTTAAAGTGGGTCAGTCTTGGAAAGGCCGAAAACCAAAGACGATTTGTAACTCTTTATCTTATTCTTTGCACTAGGAACACTTGGTGTCACTTTTTATTGATGATGTCTGCACCTCAGGCACACTAAATGATTGAAGATTCGAAAGTTTGGGGAGGTGAGTGCCGTGCCAGCATAGTTAGGTTCGGGTTATATCACGCTGAGTTTAATATGGTTTCTGGCAAGCTTTGGAAAAAGTTCGGCTGTCATTTTGCTGAGAGACCATATGATTGGTGGATATATCTATCTAGTATAGAGATTAGGACCAATTCTCATTCCCAAAAGAAAGAGAAGAAAAAAAAAAAGCAACAGGAGAAAGAATCATGGGACAGAAAGCATGTTTCTCGAGCTATTCTGGATTTTCAATCTGGGGACCGTTAAATGTCTTCATGGGGGTTCGGCTGGGATTCTCGACGTTGTGTCAAGGTAGACCCTTGGCAATGAGACTGAAGAGCTCTCTTTCAGGGTCAGTTTGAATCGGCCAACTATCGATATCTTGAGCTTCATCCAGTCCATCTCCTTTCCTAAGCATAATCATATTTGCCCTGTCTCTGATGACAGTGTATGGGAGTGGCAAGGGAAAAAAAAAAAAACTATTGGCAAAGTTTATGATCATTGCGAGGGTTGCAAAGGCACCCGAAAGCATAGAGTAATAATCTCTCCCATGTCTCGGGGTCGGCTCTTTCTTTTGTTCGACTTGGATGGATGGATGGATGGTGGCTTGCAGCAACCGAGGGATGGAAGAGGCTCACTTGGACCTTTACCGCATCCCATTCTGAAGCACGCTTTGCTTCTGGTGAATAGATGATCTCTTGCCTGTGCAACTCTCTTCCCCAACTCCTTCTGGAAGACCTCTTGGGCTTCCGGTGGCCCATTTGTGAATAATCTCTCTTGGCCCATTATGGAAGCAGCCCATGCACTGCGTTCACTTCGGCCCAGTCACAAAGGGCCTCTCAACTCCAGGTGCGTGCTTATAGGGGTGCGCGTACATGGGAACCTCGAGGAGAATCTACCGAGGCACATTCATGAGCCCGATACTTGAATCGCTACCATGGCTACACAATACCCTAAAACTCGATTTCACGGTAGAAACTAATCTGGGCCACTCACACTCGCGTAGCCGGCGAGACTGAGCGATAAATAATGGAAGCGGGCCCCCACCCTATTGTGGGGCCACGCCGCCTACAATCACATGCTACACAGATCATGAATCATTCAACTTGACTCTTCGGCCCTGACAACTTTTGAATCCCATCGCGTACGAATATCCTATTACCTCTCGCAGTAACGACAGCTCAATTACAGCTCGGCATATGCCAAAAACATGCGCAGAGTCGCAGACTGTGAGCGCTGAGAAGTAATGGCAATACCGGTCCCCGCACCATGTTGCTGTCCGATGCCCGATTTGTTCACGGAATAGAGAGACTTCCGCCTTAAAATTCAATCGTAAGTGCAAATGAAGCTCGGAGGGAAATTGCGAAACGAAGATCTATGTTCTTCATTTAAGCGATTTTTGAAGTAATACAGTAGAAAGCCATCGGGAAAGCAGAACACTCGGTAACACGAACCATTTGCATCATCACGGAATGACTAGTAGCGACAGAACACAGAACCACCTACGCACAACGTAACACCCCGAGACACAACTCTCAGGTAGCCTAAACAAACAGATCTAATTCCTCCAGCTATTATCAGGTGCACCGCCACCCCGGGAGTACCTGGACCCGCCGTATCCTCCATCACCGTACCCACGGTCGCGGCCACCACCGTACCCGCCGCTGCCACGGTTGTACCCACCGCCGCCACCACCCTCGCGGCGCCCTCCACCATATCCACCACCACCGCCACCGCGGTTGAACCCGCCGCCACCGCCACTGCGAGACTGGGCCTCATTGACGGTAATGTTCCTGCCGTCAAGATCCTGGCCATTCATCCCCTCGATCGCGTCCCTCATGGACTTCTCGTTGCTGAAAGTAACGAAACCGAAGCCACGGGATCTCCCGGTCTCCCGATCGTTGATAACCTGCAGGTAGATCGACAAGAGAACCTCAGATCAGCAACTCTCACAGGTCAACTAGGAAACTGTGTGTATCGATTCGATCTCCGTCTCTGATGAAAAGATGAAGATGGACGTACCGATTCGAGTCACAGTAATTAAAGATCAGAACAGTAACACACAGTAGAGAGAACATAGTATCAAGTAACACAAACGGATCGGATCGGAAGAGCAGGATCTCGCCGGATCCGATCACCGCCGCGTCAAACGGACCTTCGATTCGAGGATCTCGCCGTAGGCACTGAAGGCTTGACCAAGGGAATGGTCATCGGTGGCCCAAGCAAGGCCACCGACGAAACAACGGTACTCAACATCGGCAGAGGCCATGTAGCTATTAAGGACGATACGCAGTGAGAAAGAGGGGGAACAAGGCAAAGGAGGCGAGTATGCGATATTATTGTGAGGAGGAAGGGTGCGGGTTATATAGAGGTTGCTAGGGTTTGGGGGTAGGGTGCGCAGTGCGCACATCGGGGTTAATGGAGCCAGCTGTGGTTACTGAATAAAAAAGGCCGGTGATTGAGGGGGAGCGTTTGGCTGCGAGAAGGGCTTATCCCTGACGCGAGCTTGATCTCATGGAGAGGTAGTGCTTATCCAAACAGGTCCCACACGAGTAGCCACGGCGATAAAACTAGAGAGTTTCTCTCTTGAGCGTGCGCGAAATTCAGGGATAGGCATAAGAATCCATCAATTTTGCACCGTGCTTTACGTGCTTGTTCTGAGTACAACGAAGCTCACGCATAAATTTTCAATTGATTAGCCGGGTTCCTTTTTAACGTTGCTTGCCTCCCATTCATAGCTTGATTCCATCATTAGAGACTCGCCTTAGATAAATAACGTCGGGCACATTGAAATTGAAAAACGGAATATTCAGATGAGTTATAGGTCACCTCTCAATTGCACGCGAGGGCCGTGATCACGTGACCCTAAAACAGACAGATATTTTGCCTGAAATATCTGGAGGGCATGAATTACGATTTTGACCCTCACGCTCCCCCCAAATATATATATAAATATAGAAAAGCGCGATTAGGTAGAGCCCACACGTGATGCGGTGGTGGTCATGGTGGTTCGCTACAGATTTTCTCCCAACGGGTAAACAGCACATTGAAAAGAAAAAGCGAAACATGTGATATCCAATCTTTTCCAAATGCCAAGGCGTTCAATCTTTGTTAGAAAAAAGCACAATCTTCCAGGGATTTTCAAAATTAAGTCAAGACGATCAAAATTTTCCTTATTCCTATCAGGAATGCTTCATCAGGTATTATTGAGTACCGTCTTGAATCATAATTTGCACATGCCAATTCATGATAGTCTTGGGACACACACGCGCGCGCAAAAAAAAATGATAACCACAGAGAAGAGGCTTGACTAGTTGAGAGGCTGGCCGTATTGACCAAATTGTTGAGGCCAGGAGTGCCTCATGCAACCTCACTAAGGGTCTGATGGGCCTATTTGTTTGGGTTCACTAATCCAACAATAAGAACATGACATTCCTATCAGCTTCGGAGGCAAAGGTGCTCGAAATAAAAATAACACAGCTCTTTCAGATAGATGGCTAAGACCCATCTCGACTAGAATCATATCCGTGTAATTTGAAGGTGAAAGGGAAAGCAGCAGGGAGGAGCAAGCCCAACTGACATGGGTCAAAACAATAAATCTTTCTACGGCTAATTCAAGTATGCAACAGCTAATCATTTGTGTAACACGATAGGAGTGATGGTGTGATAAGGTTAGAAGCATAAATTGCCCGAACCAGCAAAGGGCAGCATGCAGCAAGTGAAGAAATAGGGAAGGCTTACCTCTCTAACTGAGCCAGGGAGGTGCAGAAGGCAAGGCAAGGAGAGCTGCTGCTCCATGAAGTCCACAAACTTAACATCATAGCTACACTCTTATAACAGTGAGTTGTAAAAGCTGTAAACTGCCGCAGACTGATAATGTTAGAATTGAACTGTATAACAAATCACATGCCATGCTACCTGCACTGAGCAAGTTTGCCGTATAAAAACTTTCTTTTTGACATTTTGTCTCAGAATGGTCGCCCAAAAATTTGATCCTTAAATTAAGAATGCCCAGAAGCCTACTCAATTCCAAGACGGCATATTGGGTTTCTCTTGATGAGACCAAGATCAACCTGTAATAAGAATTCAATGTAAGTTTCCAGGGTACCTGTAAGAGGAAGGACAGACAGGCATGTCCATGAAGAGTACCTTGTGTCCGAAGAGATCACGGATGTTATCAATCCCATAGAGTATCATAGTTGGTCTGGTCCACAATAAACAAATCATGAGAAGTTAACCCCAGCAGAAGAAGTTGATAACTTGATACAGCAGTAGAATTGATGCATCACTTGGTACAGATTTTCTGAGAACTGATCATCTCCATGAGCTCTCTTACTATTCTAAAAGGGATAGTTTGTAAAAAAAATATATTTTTCTTCCCACAACACTAAGAAAACGAGGAAAGCAAACTTCAGAAGATTTTCCATAGTGGTAGTAAAAAATGTGTTCTGCATAATGTTATAGTGGGCTACTCTGAAACTTAAAATAAGAAGCACGGCACAATCTACATAACCAAATGGTTTGGAATTCTAGACTTTTCCACTCCAAAGAAAGAACACGTTAATCTTACCTTTCAAGGGACAACCCCCAGGCAATAACACTAACATCCTCTGGGAGACCCATTGGAAGCAGCATTTCGGGCCTAAACATGCCAGAGTTTCCAATTTCCACCCATTTCTTGAAGCCTTCATGATAACTGATACAAGATGATATTTGGTATTAAGTTTTCCCACTTTTATATCATTGTCGTAATAAAGAATCATAAGCAAGCACAGAACCTAGTCACCTGAATATCTCCATGCTGGGCTCAGTGTAAGGATTATAAGCAGGCTTGAAACGGAGGTTTGACATGCCTGAGAACAACAAATTGGAACAGAGAGGATAAGCAGGGATTGCTGATGACCACCACTTATTACTGCTGTTGTCAGAGCAAAGATTTACCAAGTCGGGAGAAAAAATCATGAAGGACTCCTATCAAATCTCCAAGAGTGAGACCACGATCACAGACAAGACCTGACACCAGATAAAAATGTTGAGAAACCGCAATACACTGAAAGCACAATATATTTTATTCTTTTCTTTTCCGCAAGCAGATTCTATAACAGCATATTTTGAGCTAAGAAAGCTATTAATCCGGATGTTGCTATCTTTTAATAATGCATTGCATCCATACACGAGCATGTAAAAATTTTTGGATTTCCATGAAAGCATTCCTCCCTCTTCTCTTCCACTTTTCAACCTGAACCACCTTTGAACCTTTTTTTTTTTGGTAAGTACGTTTGAACATTTTAGAAGCTCAAGGACCCTATCAATATATCACAAATTTGCTCAGAAGTCATACATACGCTTAAAGCCTCAATTATAATTCAAAAGTCATTGGGAATAGCACTAATGGAAATAAGAGCCTGTCCAATATGAATCTTACTAGAAAATAAAACTAGATATACCTTCTATTTGGTGGAATTCTGCTAGATGTGTTCGATCAACGGCTTCATTTCTAAAGACACGGTCAATTGAAAAGTACTTTTTAGGTTGGAATGGTTTCTGTGGAAAGATAAGAAGAAACAATCAGTTCCTCCAATCCAAAGGAAGCAAAGAGAGCCCTTCCAAAAGCAACTTGATTAAATGAGCTTTGAAGGTGTCCAGAAATCTTCAATTCAGGTCAAACTACCTTCCATGTGACAGCAGGCAATTGAATACTTATTCCATGGGACAAGAAAAATCGAAGTAAGGTGCAAATCCTACCTGTGCTAGCAAATAAAGCATCCGGGAAGAGATAGCAGTTGTGTGAGTCCGTAGAAGGTTCTTATTTGCATCATCCCTTTTCCACTCATATGCATATCTTAATTTAGGAAGAAAAGCAGTTTCAGCCCCAGAGGATCATCAGAGGAAAAGCTGGAGCAGACACAATGGACTAGAAAGACAAGTATACCCTCTCGATCCATAGCCACCAGATTCATGAACTCTCTTAACCCGCTGAACATAATCTTCAGGCAATTTCTTTGTCGTGGAAGGAGCTGCATGTGCAGATGCCAAAATTAAGATAAGCTGAATGTTATATCTCTCAAATAATTCTGAAAAACACACCTTGTAAAAAGAATGTATCATGGGAATCGCGAGCAGGATGTTGTTGTGGTTGGAACAGAGCATCAAAATTCCAGAAGCTGCACATTGACCAGAAATGGGGTGTGAAACGGACCTACTACGAGACAGAGGAAAGAAACTATAAATAACAATGGGCAAAGTATTTATGTTTTCCACCAAGTGTATTCCATTGCTGGAGCTCCACCCCATGCTTTTAGAGTTAACAAGAAGATTTTATAGCTTTGCATGATAAAGATAAAACTCATGAAGATATCTATTTTCTGTGTGGTAACTAGGCATATGAGATAAAGGTCTGAAGTGCCAGGCATTCAGCAAGCACATGGACATGGATACAACAGACGCTATTCACCACTGGAGCAAAATTCATGGTGAAAAGAAGAGCCCTCTGTCTAACAAATTCTAAGCAGCAGATGTTTTAAATTTCATATTTAATTGCAGTCATACATTTTTTTTAAAGCATGTCATCATTCAACAGAATATGCAGAAGAACACATGTTTCAACAGATATTTTCAAGCATCTTCATTAAGCATATATGCAGCAACCTCTATTTATACACAGACTTTACAGTTTAAGATGCCAATGCTTACTATATTTGTCTCAGGTCCAAGTCAAATTTTATGACTCAGATAAAAAAAAACCCTATTTTAAAGGTTGGGATAGCATTATGACAGACCTGCTTTCAACAAAGTTGTTCGTGGGCATCTCCTCAAAACTGCAGTCAGCAGGAAAACTAACTTAGAATTTAAAAAGCATGATAATGAATAGATCTAACCATCAATAATGAGCGAGGATTTTCATCACCAATTTGAATGGTCGTAAAGACTTTGTCATAGAATAAGCTTACCCCATTTGAAGAAAGATCATTTTCAACTGCTGGCGCACCTGCAATCGATAAAAAAGAAAGCAAGGGGATCTAAACAAGAACAAAACTTCCTCCTATTGAGAACTATAGCTAGGAAATATAGCTAACAATGTTTAATATTTCGAGGGAATTCAGAAAGGAATGAGTGCACTGGGCCAACTATCTTTTTTTCACAAGACACTCAGAAAGTCTAATCTTTTACCACCTGTGCTCCAAGTAGCATAGGAGTTGAGAGCCCTGTATAGGTATAAAGTAAAACTATTCTAAGAATGCAAAAACACAGAAAAATAAGTCCAATAATGAATGTAGGATAATAGCTTAGACTAGGAGGCAATTACCTGCTGTTCTATTAAAGCTTCTTTTCTAGCATTATGCAAAAGAAGGATTTTTTGCAAGATCTGCAACTTTTAACAGTTTTGGAAGGTATTTATCGGAAAAAAAAAATTTGGAAGGGCAGAGGCAAAAAGTAACAGAGAAAAATTGAATACTTGCCTTCAGGAGGGGATGTAAATGGCCACCTTCTGCTGGCTGACCCTTTGCACAGAAGTTGTACTCTTTAAATTCTAAATCCTTCCAGTCACCTCTATGTCCAATATAGTAAATAATCAACAACTTCTGTAAATAAATTAATAACACAGGAAAACCTGCAGAAAAAGGAGACCTAGCACACAGACGTATCCAATCCCACATGTCAATCCTAAAAAGTATTGGTATTATTCAATCATCAGAAAGATGAAGCCCATTCTCTAACATTGTTCACATCTACAGTATCAAAGTATGGGGACACCAATTTTTGTCAGGTAAGTGTGCCTATCTACACATCGGTATTCTCCAAATTTAGAAATATGAGCATGACAAGCTCCCTGACAGAGATTACAAACAGCTAGCATCAAGCACCAGATAAACACAAGGTACTTAAAGATTAATCCTCATCTTTGGAAAATATGAATCTATCATATCTTTGCAGTCTTGTAACAAGAATTGCAGAATTCAGGTACTTAATCCATCCATGCCTCAGATTTAACAATATCCTAGGATGATATACCTTTGCATATTTTCCCGAGTTAAATCAGTTGCAACCTTCTTTCTCTTGGGAGCATAATTGGGACCTTTCTTCACTGAGTAGCCCTTCCAAATCCTTCAACAACAGTCAACAAAATATTAATAAAAATGAATAAAAGCCCCAAAAACAGCTGAAATCAGAAATTTTGCACATTTCCACTGGATGATGAAGCTTGAAAATTCTTAGGTTTTGCTGACAAACCAAGTCCTAGAAAGACCAACCCAAAACAAGAGATTTCAGGAATAGACTATATTACTGAGGAGCAATCAGCTTTCTTGATTTGAGCGCCTTGACATCTTCTGGTTCAGGGGTCTGAAAAGTAAACATTTAACCACTATTACATAAGTAGACAAAAACTTCTAAATTATAAGCAGAAATGACAAAGCCACTATGAATTATAGAGGGAAATGAATTACAATTGACCACCAGATTTATGAAAAAGGAATTACTTCTACTAAGGCCATTCCTCCCTAATTCAATTCTGTGAAGACAGTAACAACAAAGAAAAGAATGGTTTAAATTGGAAAAAATAAATAAATTTCTTTGATAATCAACTGCATCAAATTTATGAAGATCTCCATGAAACCTTTCTATTTGAAGCATATGACAACAATCCTCTCTCCATCATCCCCATTTGTCCCCCATAAAGTTCTGCACACCCTAATTCTCATCTTGGGTTCTTCCATCCATGACAAGCTGATATTACTGTCTCTCAATCCAAATTCTGAGATCATCCTTGACAGCTTGAGTTTTGCTTCACTAGTTTATAGACAATTGAAGAATTCATTAAGGTTCAATCAAGGAAAATAGATAACTGAATGCCCAAAATTAAATGTTGTCAATGGCACCATATCAATTTAATAGTCTTGACCAGTAACAAAACCATATTCAGCTGCTTATCCCGGATCTTACAGTAAATAAATGCAACTCTCTATCACAAGTTACAACTCTCTTGCACTACCAAAACAGCCTAATTGCAGATACCAACTATCATTCTTCTTTAAAGTCATTATACATGACCTAAGGATAAAAAGATAAATTTGCAAAATAATCATGATACTATAAAGGGACAAACAAATATAAAACCAAAAAGTTAGAAAAGAGTCAAACTAACAAAAGTATTAAAATTACCTTCCCATCTTTTACCAGTATAAGCACATTTTTCACCTGATCCTCTACATGTTGAACCTACAACAAGGAATTGTCAAAATGAGCAGAAATTTTGTGACATAAAACATTAAGTGTTGAGTTTACTGCTTATAGTTTCATTTCATTGCACCATACATTCTATATCAAACAATTTTAGGTGTATCTCAACAACTGCTGCATGTAACACTGCACTAGGACCTGTAACTTCATGAGAATAAGACCTAAAGATTATAATTACAATGGAAAAGGAAAATCTGATGAATGAAGCGAAGTCGAATATCCAAATTAATCAATTTATATATCACCCTCAAGAAATAGAAAATGCCTCCATGTAGTGGCAATGATCATTTGCATATATGTCTTCGAGCCAGACTGGCAATAACCAAGCTTCATGAATGTTTAAAAATGTATGGAATCATAACATTAGCATATATATGAAAAACCTATTCCTTGATAATAAAGAAAAGCTACTTAAATCAGAAGTGCATCCAGAAACAGCATCTAGTGAACATCACTTCCTTTCCTCATCAAACTCATGCACAATACTCAAAACGGATTACTACTGTAAATAGAAATAACTGAAATGGATTTGATTTCTAACTTTACTTTGAGAAAGCATGCCAGCATAATTCACAAAATGTTTAACTGTTAACCTTTCTGGATATTTGTTTGCCCATATCCACCCATTTATTTTTTGCAGCTTGCGAACACCCTATCTTGAAAACTGATGGATCAAGCTTCCTCTGCAGGCAAATATAGAGTCAGCAACAATTTCAAGAAAAAGAAATTCTCAAATACTATCAACTTAAGTAACAAGAACAAAGAGACCCAAGACATGAAATTGGGAATTTCCAGATTAATAAATAAACTAAGACCTAGCCAATCATGTAAAAAATGGAAATCAAATCCAGGTGTTGTAGGAAACCTGCCATAAAGAACAAATTAGCATGTTGATGCACTATTCACCACTTCTGCCATTGCTCAGGACAAGTGACAGAAATTACCTGCAATTCTTCACGTGATATACCCTCTGGTGGTATAGCCAAGAATAGTTGCATTTCAGGCGATCCAGCCACAGCATATGTCTTGCCTTCCTCGGTAAGTATCCATGTTTCCCTCTTAATATCCTGCAACATTTCCACAATAATAATTAACCTTAATGAAGTGAATTAATTCAAATATCCAAGTATGATGGTAACAAGGGCACAAAGGTCATTCTTTAATAAACAAAAACAGATCACAACAGCAAGAATTGCTGTACATACCAGTATAAGAGAGATCTTTATTTGCAAGCGGAGAGGAATAAGCTTTATAGATCAAGCAGATGAAAAAATGAATAAAAAAGGGAACTATTTTGCAAGAGAAATTATCTCCTCATCTCAGATACTCCATTTTCATGCAGATATTCTCCAACTTAGATGCTCCTTCATGCCTCACACAAGCTTATGAACTTGCTTATGTTAGGAGAATAACTAATGGTAAAGTAGGGACAGACTCAAAAACTTATCTTACATATGTTCTAATGCATCCATAAAAGAAGGAATATCATATAGACATTATCAATTTTAGCTGCAATGATAGAATGTCAGGCGGGTTGCAGACAGAGACATGAATATTTAAACACAATCGACATGTTTCAGTAAAGGCTCGTGGATAAGGTTCCACCACTGAATTATTGTCTAAATTCATCACATCATGCAATTACTGCCTCGTGAACTCCAATATCTCCGTCAAGACAATGCACAGCCGAATAAAAAAAAAAAAAGGCCATTCCATTCGATGCCATCAGGAATTTCTCAGTTAAGAACGCAAATACAAGCTCCAACTCAAACGGCAGCAAATTTCACAGAAGCAATGAGAATTTAACCGATTCTGTGGCGAGAAGACGGGGGACAGCATTAGAGCAGCACCTCGGCATCGATATATCTATAACCATGGAGGCTCTTGATGACATTGACGGCCTTGTCGTGATCGAGCCCGCGATCCGCCGCGAACTGGCCGGAGTCAGAGATCTCCTCGTGATTCTCAAGATAGCTAAGGATTGCCTCTTCCTCCATACCCAAGCGCAAGCTCCTCCCGTTGCTCCGTTCAGCTTTTGCTTTGGAGGATGCCCAGGCTCCAGCGCCGGCCAAGTGGAATTGAGCATAGCTAATACGTTCTCGGTGAAAGAGCCTCCTCTTCCGGTCGGTTTAGGGTAGAACCCGGTTGCAGGTGAACGACGGAGCAGCGTGCGAGACAACGGTTGTTTTGCGCCGGTTGGTCTGTGTGTGTGGGCCCATCAAACCGGTGAGGGCAGTCAGGTTCAACCGCTGAGGTGGTGCATTGCATCCCCCTAGGGCTAGGCTCGAAGATACCACCGGTTCGTCCCGATCGCCGGGCGGGTCCGGGTTTGCTCCCTACCTGATCGAGCCGGTTCTATCTATCGGTTCACTGATTTGTACTTCAATTTTCAATAAAAACCCTAGCTTCGTTCTCTACTCTGCTCTACTGAACAGTTCCACTCTCTCCCCTCGGTGATCTGTTGAGCTCATCTTAGCGGCTCCTCCCACCTCGGCTTCGACGCAGCTGTTGCTCGACCAAAGTGACACAGGTGCCAATTGTCATCCTATATTATTGAAATTTATGGATCAATTGACGAGTAGTGTCCATTTTCTGCCGTTACTCGATAGTCCTAGCTGGAGATAGATCTGATGTTTCTCCATTTTTGTGTCTGCAACTGCTAACTATTGTTCTACAATTTTCCTCTCAAGGGCTTTGAGGTGCCCTCGAACCTCTGTCCTTCTGTGTCTCCATCCATGAGCTAAACATCGCAGACGGAGAGTGTTTGCACGTCTTTTTCAAATTTCACCGGGAATTGTTTGAACATATCTGCGATGTTTTTTTTTTCCCTCAGTTAGCCCATGTTCATGGCTCTGTAAAATGTCTTTCCCTGCTTGGTTCTTTAGCCTTTTTCCTGTTCGAGAAACTTCCCGTCTCGGGGTACCTAGACGAGTCTCATATGGAAAGAAAAAGATTGAGAAAATGGTATGAAATAATCTGCAACTCCCGTTGTGTGAAACAGTTGGCAGTTGGGACTCCCGAGTAGTGAATAGTTTACTCCATCTTGGTGTTTTTCTCCGTTACGAATCCTAACAACTCTCAATGGGATACCTGTATGTGCTTATCCTGATATATGCATGACCAGTTTCGGTATTTGAGCCACTGAAATGATCTATGCTTTATTACCGTGATCAATGTGCTGTCATATTACAAGAAAACTCCATTTTTGGACATATTTTGGTTTGACATTCATAAAATTTCTACTGTGGGATTCTGCATTTGTTGGTACTGCCCTACTGTATTGATTTATTATCATTTTTCTCTTCTTGCAGCCTTTTCAGTAGAGAGATGGAGGAAGATGCAAATGTAAGTAATGTTACAATTTGCTAATCCCTATTGTTCTTAACTTTTCACCAAACTAGGGCACTTTAAGATGTTCTTACAAAGCCATTCTAGTAATGGTCACCTCTTATTCTATTACCAAGTTTTCCCATTTACATGTTTGCCCATTGTCTTGTGATCACATACCTTTGCCTCTTGCTGCTTTTTAGAATCATTTTTTACCTACATATTACAGATGGGAAAATTGGGGCTGGATGCAAATATTTCTTGATTTTGATCTAAATCTTCTCCCTTGAAGTACTTCATAGTTATCTTGTAGATATTGTTGGTTTTGCTTGGCCCAAAAAATTGACGTTGTTTCTAAATGGTATAATGTGTCTCATGAAGTGAAGTTCAAAATGTTGAATCTATATGTACTTTCCACTTTTTGGTTGAGACAACGGAAGATCCTGTTCTAGATCAATTTAGAAGTCATGAGCTCATAATGTCTATCTTCTGTTTTCTTGAAAATTCTGTCCATGTACATGTTTGATCCACCAAATCATCCTTAAAAGTTGTTTACTGTAATCATACTATCTTTATTAGCAGAAGTTGTTAGACATCGTACATCCTTTTAAACATTGTTATGATCTATCACTTGAAGTATACTGAAGAACATTTTATGGAATTTCTGTTGCATCAGCCTCCCTGTCATGCCAGGATCTGGCCATCTTCAGTTTAATTTTTCATTTGTCAATTGCATGTCTATTTAATCTAAGGGCATGGTGAATAGATAATATTCAACAAGTGTCATAAATTGCTTGCTTGGAGCACTTGCACTTATGTTGACCTTAAATTACAGGCTACTAAGAATGAGGAAGAGGAATTCAACACAGGCCCCCTCTCTGTCTTGATGATGAGTGTTAGGAACAATACGCAGGTAAAGTACTTCAATTCCCTGGATTTTTCTTCTATGAATTTCAGGCCTTGAGGTTTGATGGTTATAATATGGTCACTTTTTCCCAGAATTGTATGTATTGTTGAGCTAAATATTGCAGCTCGGGCTTAGCTTGAATACTGTCTTGAGACTGCTGCATGAAGAAATAATTTGATGATCGGAGAAAAGTTCATATCAAAGTCTTAAGATTCTGTGATAGTTATTTGTTCCATTGGTCTTTGTTTAATTACTATGGGAAGATCATCTGTTTATATGTTGATGTTGCTGCTTGTGGCAGGTCCTGATTAATTGTCGGAATAACCGCAAGCTTCTAGGGCGTGTGAGGGCCTTTGACCGTCACTGCAACATGGTGCTGGAAAATGTCCGGGAGATGTGGACTGAGGTGGCTGTTCTTTTCACTTATGTATCACCCAATATTGAGAATATTTGTGGTCGCTTCTGTTGTCCCCTATTTCATTTGATCAGGCAACTTCTTCATCAATTGCAGGTTCCTAAAACTGGAAAGGGCAAGAAGAAAGCTCTCCCTGTCAACAAAGATAGGTTCATAAGCAAGATGTTCCTTCGAGGCGACTCTGTCATTATTGTACTCAGGAACCCGAAGTGACTTGCTAGGGACCTCCGTCATCTCATCTATCAGTCAATAGATGTTTAGATGTTGAACTTATGGTGCTTGAGCAGCTGTAGTAGACTTGTACCTTCTTGTGATTTGCCTTTTGTACCTGCCAAGATTATGTTCTGAGTGATGGATCATACTTTTCTTCTGGGGGGCTAAATCAAATGGTGATGGATCACACTTGTGAAGTCCATTACAACCGATGGATCATACTTGTGAAGACTCAATATTGCCTTGACCCAAATATTAGCATACCACATCTCTCCTGTTATTTTATGATTGGTGGTAATATGGCTTGAAACATTACTTGCCAATAACAAACAATTTTATAATTATTTTATTTACATTTGTGAAAATTCACAATAAATTTTATTTTTTTATGAATAATTTAATATGCTTATCTAATACAATTATTTCATATTTTGACTTTTGATAAAATGAAATCTTATTATAGATGAAAATTAATTGGATTTTCACTGTAATCTTAATATTTCCCTTCAATCTAGTAATATTAGTTGCTGATTTTATTTTTGTGTTTTTCAAAATTATCATTGATAATTGTAAATTTAACTAATTATAAAAATGGGTCGACTGTATAATTACTCTTGAAATTATAAATTCTATTAAAAAATTATAACTAATTATATGTTTCATTTGTTTATTTGAATATATTCAATTTATCTATTTAATTAATTTTATTTGATAAAAAATTATATTCAATAACTTACACTTAAATCAATATGTCTAATTAGTTTTATTGAGATAATATATATTGTATATAATACGTTTATGTCTAGTATTAAAAATAAAAAAGCAATTCATTGAAAATTTTTAGACTATATTGAAAATTAAGAGGAGAGAGGGACCAAACACGTTCGATTTTGTTGACTATATTTGTTTGACAATATCATCATGCATTCGTGTGCATAGCACTAGCAGGAACAGACCAACGATCTTAAGGTTCATACTGAGACAATGCAAACTTCAGGGCCCAAAAAAATATAGGTCAAGACTCAAGAGGACAGCCTTCAGGACAAATTAGTCCTAAAGCAAAACTTCAGGGTGCAAAATGTAATTTCCTTAAACTTCCTTGCCTGTGTAGTCGCTTCAGAGGAGTCTGTCGTTCTTCTTCTTCTGCAGCTGCTGATAGCCCCCCTGGTCCATATCCGAAGCTCTGAAAATGGCTTCCCTCTATGGTTCATCTTCGGCAGCGGCTTCCACTTCCTTCGTTCCCAAATCAAAAACCCGGACTTGTGGGAAATTATTTTCTCCGTTCGTTGCTTCACCTGCAACCGTCGCTCCTCGCTGTTTGAGGTACTTGCTGCTGTCTCATATCAAGTCTGTTTCTTTCTCACACTCTCGTGCAAATTTCTGCTGTGTGGAAGTGTACTTAACTTTGAGGTTTCTTTGTTAGAGTGATGGATTGATTTCTTCGAGTAAGAGGCGCTAATGAATGATTGATCAGTGGATACATGTACAGCAACTAATTTATCACTAATTTGAACAATCGAGTCACTTCATTAGAGATTGGTGCAGTTCTACTGCTGTTGGTGGATATTATGTGTACTTAAGTATTTCAAGTTCGTCTCTTTGTTGTGATGTTCTGTGAGACTTACAGATTCTGTCTCTCTTTTTTTTAGGGTTGTTTCGTCATTAGGGAGAAAGGAATCTCCTTACAGTGGCATTGCACCAGGTCTGCTTAATTTCCGTGGCCCTGCTTGGAGATTTGGTCTGCTTTATGTGTTTCTGGTCACCTCGGCTGAGAAAATTCTTCATCGATGTGCCCTTCTAATGGCTTTAAATCCATTGATCATTGGATTGACAGCTTTACTTCCACGTGGTGTTGCTTGTTTCAGCTTGACCTGTGTAACTCTTAGTGATAGGACAGAGAGTTTATGTTCTCCTCTAATGGCTTTATGACTAGTGACTATTGGATTGCTGACTTTACATTCCTCTGATGTTGCTTTATCTCAGCTTGATGTATGTAAAATCATAGTGATAGGAAAGGGATTCATGTTGTTAATTTTTGTGCTAAAATTCTACTAAGGGATATCGCGAGGGGTCTTAAGATTCGTCTGCATTTCCTTTGATAAATCTATGTACATCACATAAAATCCTTAAGAAGGAATTTCACGTCATGTGAGCTGCTGCTTTTCTTTTCTCCAATTTATCAAGAGCATACATGGTTTTAGGAGTAAGCTCATCTTTTGAATATGCTCATATTCATGTGTGTGCAAGGTGAGTAATGGTTTGCTATTGCTGTTGCAGGGTTATTTCATAAGTCACGTGGATTACCTAATAAGTTTGATAGGAAGGATTTGGGTGATTCCAGTCAGAGGTGAATTGCCTTGAACATCTTGCTTCAGTGTGCTTTCTTTAGATTGCTTGCACTGCTCATTCCTTAGATCTTTACAAGCTTTGGACAATAAAAGGCAATAAAGCTAAAGGGGAAGGAATGACTGCGTTAGGAAGATATTTTAATTGCCATGTCTTATCTGCAGTGATGGCATTATAGTAGCTAAAAAGGGAAATCCTCCAATTATGCCAGCAGTAATGACTCCAGGAGGACCACTGGACCTCTCAACAGTATTGTTCCGGAATCGCATCATCTTTGTTGGGCAGCCAGTCAATGCACAGGTGGCTCAGCGAGTTATATCACAGCTTGTAACTCTTGCAACCATTGATGAAGATGCAGATATTCTGGTCTGGGAAGTAAATTCTCTTTTAAATTCTGCAAAGCAGCCTACAGATCTCAATTTTGCAATCTGATTATGAAGTACTTCTTTGGTTTCAGATGTATCTAAACTGCCCAGGGGGAAGCACCTATTCAGTGTTGGCAATTTATGATTGCATGTCTTGGGTAATATTTTGTTCTGGCCACTTCGTCAAAATCCTTTCTGTCCAACTAAAATGTTCCAGAGCTACATAAAATTTGTGTGGGATTGTAGAGACCACAAATAACAGCCATCAAGGAGGATGGAGCTGAAAGAAAATCATGAAGGCTTAAATTATTGCTTCAGAAAAGACGTATTTGACTTTTAGAGCATTTATACTTGGAATACTCAATTGATACCTCCATTGTGCAGATCAAGCCAAAGGTTGGAACAGTGTGCTTTGGAGTTGCAGCTAGCCAAGGAGCTCTTCTCCTGGCTGGTGGAGAAAAGGGGATGCGCTACTCAATGCCTAATGCCCGAATTATGATACATCAGCCACAGAGTGGATGTGGGGTATGGGTTTATTTCTATTTGGTTGGGTCCTTAGTGGAAGAGGAACATTCATGCCATAATGACATAAATGAATAGTTACCCTTTCGTACTCACTTCAGATCCATTTTCCTTCTCTTGAGTATATCAAAGAATAGAAACTTCATTGAAAATATTGGTAGGCTCTTTTTTCTTTTTTAAGTATTCAATAAAGAAAATTCATTAATATCGCATCAAGTAGATGTGTAAAATCATATGCAAAGAAACTTTAGCTATACACAAACATGAGCCTACTCATAAATCACTAACGAATACTTAACTCTAAGAACCCCCTATACATTTGACTATACCAAAAGTGTATATCCCATGTCCACCTCTCCATAAACTGAAAATCATTTGTTTCTACCCACTCGAACACCCTCCTATTCCTCTCCTTCTGCACATACCAAAAGATGGAGAGTGGGATCAACCTAATGAATTTATTGGTAAGCTCTTTTATTCAAAAGAGAAAAAATGACTAATGCTGTCATTCAAAGCATGCGGACATGAATTTGAAGTTGCCAGAATTATCTTAATGTACATTAATGATTTGGATGTTAATGCTATTTTGACTTACTTGCAGCAATTATTTTTTAAAATACTTTTGCAGCCATTTAAGAGAAAAAGTTACATCTTTGTGGTTTCCTGCAATGAGTTGCATATTGTCAATACTTTCAAAGATGAAAAAATTGGTTTTGCTCATGTTCTTGTAGGGCCATGTGGAGGATGTGAGGCGCCAAGTAAATGAAGCAGTTCAATCCCGTCATGTAAATCTTTTCCTTAGTTTACCATGAAAGTTATCGGCATCTTCCATCTTTTTGATTGACCAAAAGGAAACAGCATATGTTATCTGCAATCTCTTCAGTTAATGGGTAGAAGTTTCATTTACTTCTGCTCTAAAACACAGTTCCTACAATTTATACTGATCTACTAACTGGTTTTTGTATTTGGCTTTACTTATTCTCTGGTTAAAAAAAGATGTGATTTGTCTGGCAAAATTTTTTGCATAATGACAGTCATCTCAAATTTTAGCATCTGATCTGATACTGTTCTGATCCTTTGGTAGAAAATTGACAAAATGTATGCTGCATTCACTGGCCAACCTCTGGAGAAGGTGCAACAGTACACAGAAAGAGATCGTTTCTTATCAGTTTCAGAGGTAATATTTACTCACTCTGATATCATTCTTGTTTTATGCTTTGAGAAAAAGAACCACGAGAAACCTATCTTTTGCCCAAGTGAAACTTCCTTTGATTTACCAAACCCATAAAAATTTGGAAGTTAAGCATTGGACTTCATCGTATAAGCAGACTGATATTTTTCTAGCGCTCATCAGTTGTATGTTTTCATAAGGTTTAGAATTCTATGCCTCACTAAGCTGGAGTTCTACTGTCTTTTTTCTTACTATACTAAGTCCCCATTGCATCCTCCTCCATCTGATTAGCACTGCAGATCGTAGGATGTGACAGAGTTTCACATCTCACTTGACCTTTTATTTGTTCCCTTTTTTTGGTTATCCACTGCAATTATCAAGCACTCAAGGGAGCTAATTTCATCTATTCGTGCAGGCAATGGAGTTTGGGCTCATAGATGGAGTCCTTGAAACAGAGTATTGAAGAGTTGAATTTTTCTGGAACAATTGGTCCCAGCTTCAACAGTAAGATCCTAGGTGCCGTACTGAGAAAGGGAGGATAAGTGTAAACTGGGCTAAATTCTTGAGCCCAAAAGCATGTCAGGCGATATTTAGTTCCTTTCTTCTTGGTTTATTTACTTCTGATGTGATAAAGAAGGCATAATACGGTGATATCTGTTCCATTTATGGTTATGAATTAGATTCCAAGGAGAAAACTTTGTGCACGTTCTTAGAGGGTTATGATTCATCTATGGCTGTCCCAATAGAGCATTTTATCAACTGATGCGTGATCATGAATAGAAGCAGCAGCTAGAGAAATGAGATGCCCAGAATCTATTGAATATTTAAGTACCCAGCGAATGCATTTGCTCATCTGTCCATGAGTGTACATGGTGTCTGGCAAGTATCCTACGGAAGAGATCCCAACAACGAACCACAAGATCCCCGTGGAAGAATTAGGCAAAGTCTAACTGAGAATGGCTTTTCATCAAACATGAATAGAAAACCTTGAATAGAGCCTACATCTCTTCCCCCTCCACATTTTAGAGCATTCTTTGCTAAGCACAGGACAGCCTCCTCCACATCTGCCACCTTCCTTGATCGGCATCTAGAGATGACGAATGCTCCTCCTCGAGGCACAACAGGGCCGAGCCTTTTCCTTAGGAACAACCATCTCTGAAAGGAGTGGTGGCATCTGCTGATGATAATTCGGCATGTCTTTGGAGGACTAAAGCAAAATTACCAAATGAGAGAGGTCGCGCAGAACGTGCCAATCTGCTGTTCCCACCATCCACGTCGATCCTATTTCCCTATAGCAACATAGGGGAAGTCCTCTGGATGTTGTCATGTTTTTAATTTAGATATAATTTATCTTTTCCATATTATTACATTAAATATATTTTCAAAATTTTGCCGGTGGCTTGCTCGTAACGCACCGTTTCGGCCCCTGTTTGTTAAAGGGCGCTGCTCTCGTCCTCTGCTCTTCTCTTCATCACCTCACCACGGTCCCGTCGGTCCTCGGAGCTCTCTCTTCATTTTCAGTTAGCTCAGCAAAGACCCTGACCCCACAGTGCACCTGCCTCCTCATCTGGGTCGGATCTCAGTGCTTCCTCTCCTCCAGCAATGGCTCAGCCTTTCGTGAAGAAGGACGATGATCACGACGACGAAGGTTCCCTTCTGGTTTCCCCTCTCGTGCTCGATCTGATCTGATCTGCTCTCTCTTCCTCGGGTTGCTTTTTTTGTCGGAGGAATGTCTCGAGTATCCCTTCTAGATCCGGCTGTCTGAATTGTTTCCAGGAACGGGACGGGTCCAATTCCTGGTCTCTCTAGCTCGATCCGGTTTAATTCTGATTCATTTGATCATCTCGTATTGATCAGAACGTTAAAACCCGATAGTTTCTGCTTTCTCTACTGAGCCGCAACGGAGAACTCGAGGACCTGCTGAAGATAAATGATATCCATGCTTGAACATTTCTTTAAATTGTCAGAATCTGAGTGGTGCCGTTGGAAAATCTTAGAAATTTAATTTAAAGGCTTTAAATGAAGCTAGTAGTAGATGTACTGGTGTCTTGCTGGTGGACTGATAGAGTGTTATTAGCAGATTACTTGCCGTATTGCCGTCAGTTTTGCAGGCTATATTCTTGTGATAGAGCTTGCTACTTAATGTGATCGTGAAAATTGAATTGTGCAGCTGAATACTCTCCTTTTCTTGGAATCGAGAAGGGTGCAGTTCTTCAGGAAGCTAGGGTCTTCAATGACCCTCAGCTGGATCCAAGACGGTGCTCTCAGGTCCTGGTCCTTGCTGTTTCTGCCATCTGTTTTCCCTCTATATACATTTGCTTTCATTGAATGTTTAGCTTCACTACATTGTTTACTAAATTTCAGGTTATTACAAAACTTTTGTTTCTGCTGAACCAAGGAGATACATTCACAAAGGTCGAAATCTTCAATCTCTTTTTGCACTGGGTTATTAAATCCAGTTCTGCTGTTTCTATGTGTCTAATTTTTGATAGTTTGCAATGCCTTTTACAGATTGAAGCGACAGAAGTATTTTTTGCTGTCACAAAACTTTTCCAGTCGAAAGATCTGGGTTTGAGGAGAATGGTTTATCTGATGATCAAGGAGCTTTCTCCGTCTGCAGATGAGGTTTGCTGCCCTGCTCGGACTTTTACCACTCATTCGAATCTCTAAGTTGACAGCAGATATCTGCTCTTAATATAAATGCTTGGAATTCATTTGTTCTACATGCAGGTAATTATTGTGACAAGCTCTCTCATGAAGGACATGAACAGCAAGACTGACATGTATCGAGCAAACGCAATTAGGGTCTTATGTCGTATCACAGATGGAACCCTTCTCACTCAGATAGAACGTTACTTAAAGCAAGCAATTGTGGATAAGAATCCAGTAGTTGCTAGTGCAGCCTTAGTTAGTGGGATCCATCTACTTCAGGTTATCATGAATTTTTGTGAGCAAAGATGTGACTACCTCAACATTTTCCAGAAATTCCCCCTTAATGCTTGTCTTGTATATGTAGACAAATCCAGAGATAGTGAAAAGGTGGAGCAATGAGGTTCAGGAAGCTGTGCAATCAAGGGCAGCCCTTGTACAGTTCCATGCACTGGCTTTGCTGCATCAGGTCTGTTCCACCTTCAGTTCCATTTCCACCATTTCAAGCTTCAAGGGATATATGTACATATAGTTATTTAAGATAAATTAAACTCAGGATATATGTACATATGTCTCTTTCAAGCCTAAAATTGTGGCCCCATTTACACAATTTGTTATCTTATATGAAGTTTGATTGCAAAAAGCAGTTGTTTCTGTGTTGTGGTTTCTCCTACTGTTCTTTCTTGCTTACACCTGACAAGATTCTATAGTAATTAAATTTCCCTTCAGATTTTCTGGAGATGCTTAGGAAGTTGGTCGAGTATACTCATTTCTGTTTCAGGCAACTGTTGAAGAGTTCATTTATGAAGTATATGTTAATAATTATTTGATTTTCCTAACAATGCTTTAAGAAGTATTATCCTCCTGGTAAATTGCAGATCCGGCAAAATGATAGACTTGCTGTTAACAAGCTAGTGACCAGCCTAACCAGGGGAACTGTTCGGTCACCTCTGGCCCAATGCCTCTTAATTCGCTACACTAGTCAGGTATGACTGCCTTGGAATTTCTTGTCCCTGCTTAGAATGGGGAAAAAAATCTTCATCTGTCATATCTCTATCCAGGTTATACGTGAGTCAGCTGGTAATGCACAAACAGGAGAACGGCCATTCTATGACTATCTTGAGAGCTGTTTGAGGCACAAAGCTGAAATGGTGATTTTTGAGGCTGCCAAAGCTATCACAGAGCTCAATGGTGTGACAAGCCGAGAATTGACTCCAGCAATTACAGTTCTCCAGCTGTTCTTAAGTTCTTCCAAGCCAGTATTGAGATTTGCTGCTGTTCGCACTCTAAACAAGGTTAGTTTTTCCCTGATGAAAAATTACTGGAGACACCTTTTCTATGGTATATTTTGAAAATAGGCACTTGGTGAACTTTCGATCTTGTTTTGTATGAGTATAAGGCTGATATAAAAGAGATAAAGTCTGCATTGTGACTTAGTATAATACTCTACAAAAGTAAACATGGTAACTGGAGTCAACTCATGTAATTTCATTTTGGACTTCCCTAGGGGCGTTTACTGATTGTAAGATTACTCCATCCCCTTGTTGCTACACTAATATCTTTATTGTTGGTTATGGATTATCAATTTTGAAATTAGGGGTTTGTATAAAATAGACAAAAAGGAGCATCATGAGAATGGTTATATTCATTTCTTTCAATTTTCCTGTATGGCTCTGCTTAGTTGTACATCTGCGCCTCATCCTTATATGGTATAGGGTTGATTATAAAGTCAGACCCTGGTAATTTTTTCTTTTTTATTAATTTATTAAGAGGAAACCTAGTTGGGATAAGTCTGGATATCAGAGTGCTACTTTACCTCTTTAACTTCATGCGCATGGATCTTTACTTTGAACAATTTGTGAAATGACTGAGGGTCTTTTATCCAGGTGGCAATGACGCATCCAACAGCAGTAACTAACTGCAATATAGACATGGAGAGTTTGATATCTGACCAGAATAGGAGCGTTGCCACACTTGCCATTACCACACTTTTGAAGACTGGAAACGAATCTAGTGTAGATCGGTTGATGAAGCAGATAACAAATTTCATGTCTGATATTGCAGATGAGTTCAAAATTGTAGTGGTGGAAGCTATAAGATCATTATGTTTGAAGTTTCCGTTGAAGTATAGATCCCTGTGAGTCATGTGGCTTTTACCATTTCTCTTTTAAACTTGGTGATTGCACACTTTTCTCCTGTCAAAGGTCAGTCATTATTCTTTCTGATATTTATTGGCAGGATGAACTTCCTGAGCAACATCCTTAGGGAAGAAGGTGGATTTGAGTATAAAAAAGCAATTGTAGATTCAATTGTCATCCTCATTAGGGATATACCTGATGCAAAAGAAAGTGGATTGCATCATCTTTGTGAATTCATTGAAGACTGTGAATTCACTTATCTCTCAACACAGGTTGCTTTACGTATTTTGTCTTCATTACATCTTTTAGGAGCGATAGGTTCTTCGTCCCTTTAGTTCCTAAGATTGATTAATTACAACATGCTACCAGATTCTCCACTTTCTTGGCATTGAAGGGCCCAAAACATCTGATCCAAGCAAATACATAAGATACATCTACAATCGTGTACACCTTGAGAATGCAACAGTTCGAGCCAGTGCAGTAAGCACATTGGCGAAGTTTGGTGCCATGGTTGATTCGCTGAAGGTACCATCAAATTATTCTCATATGCAAATCAATAATCATGAAATTGACTTTTGTTACTTACAAGTACTATGGAAACTCTGATGCAGCCGCGTATTTTTGTCCTTTTGAGGCGTTGTCTGTTTGACAGTGATGACGAGGTTAGTTCCTATGTGAAACACTAATTTAGATGGGAGATTATGCAAGTTTTCTGGTTATTGCAACTGTTCTTCACTGTGTCTCTTCCTAAGCAGTCGGAATCTTCAACATTTCTTGTAACATATAAGCTCTGATTTTACTCTGCCACTGCATATGCTAATAAGTGCAGGTTCGAGATAGAGTAACTCTCTATTTGAATACACTTGGTGCTGATACTGCAGTTCTTGAAACTGGTGAACCTGCAAGCGAATTCCTGTTTGGATCACTTAATGTGCCACTGGTCAACTTGGAGACAAGTTTGAAGAACTATGTAAGTTTTTTAAGTTCTAGTTTTAGTAGTTTCTATTTCTGTCTTTTTCTCCTTTTATTAATTTTTCTAGCTTTACTCTTATTCTGTTTGTATGCAGGAGCCCTCTGATGAACCTTTTGATATTTCGTCAGTGCCTAAAGAGGTCAAAGTTCAGCCTCTTGCCGAGAAAAAAGCACCAAGTAAGAAGCCAACTGGTTTGGGTGCTCCTCCCACTGGGCCTGCTGCCACAGTTGATGCATATGAGAGGCTGCTTTCATCTATTCCAGAGTTCTCCAGCTTTGGCAAGCTCTTTAAGGTTTGCAGACAGCTCTCTTTTTGAGAATGGCTTCAGACAGGTGGTGGCCTATTTTGTGTTTATGCTGATCACAGCTTACTTACAAGCTCTGCTTTCATGTCTTTTGGCCAGTCATCTGCACCTGTTGAGCTGACAGAGGCAGAGACAGAATATGCAGTTAATGTGGTCAAGCACATTTTTGACCAGCATGTTGTGCTTCAATACAACTGCACAAATACAATTCCAGAGCAATTGCTGGAAAATGTAATGTTGCTTTCCCTTCATGCCCAACTACTTAATGTATGGATCTTCCATTGCATTATGTAATTGATTGGGATATCTGCTTGCTGCCAGGTAACTGTCATAGTGGATGCTTCTGAGGCAGAGGAGTTTGCTGAAGTTGCATCCAAGCCTCTACGATCTCTTCCTTTTGATTCACCAGGACAGATCTTTTTGGCTTTTGAGAAGCCAGAAGGAGTTCCTGCTGTTGGAAAATTCTCCAACATCTTGAGGTTCATTGTTAAAGAGGTAAATATACTTGAATTTATTAATCTGCACTCCTCAAATATCCTTTAATAATTTTTGTTTAAGATGTATGTAATAAATTGTTTTCATCTAAAGGTCCTCTAGCTGATCCTTGTCAACTTGAGAGAACACCGATCAGCTGCAGGCATTATCCATTGCTTCTTGTTGCTAATCGTGTGATGACATATCAGGTTGATCCATCAACTGGTGAGGCAGAGGATGATGGTGTGGAAGATGAGTATCAGCTTGAAGACCTTGAGGTGGTTGCAGCAGATTATATGCTAAAAGTTGCAGTCTCCAATTTCCGCAACGCATGGGAAAACATGAACCCTGATAGTGAGAGGGTTGATGAGTACGGTCTTGGACCAAGAGAGAGCTTGGCTGAGGCTGTTAATGCTGTCATCAATCTTCTTGGCATGCAGCCCTGCGAGGTATTTTATTTACTCTAAGCATGTCTTTTCCCGTGTCTTCGTGGTTTTTATGTATAAATATTGAGAAAAGCTGCAAAGATCCAGGATAACTATGAAATTGATAATTAGTGGATTATGGGTCTAGGATGACTAACAATAAATCTGCCTCACTGGCCTTGCTAATCGTGAATTTCTATACTGGAGACTTGCACTTATTATTCCCTTGTATCTTACCTGGCACTTGCATTGGGAACTTTTCATTACTTAAAATCTTCATTCAGAGCTTCGAAATGAGTGTCTTCCTCTCCTGACATCTACGACCGGCTCTTTGTTCCTTTCCATGCCATTGCCTCTCCTTGCTCCTTGACATATGTGATGCTTGTGACTTTCCATTGACTTTTCCTGGTCTTTTGTTGTTTCAGGGTACAGAGGTTGTCCCAAGCAACTCGAGGTCGCATTCCTGCCTACTCTCTGGTGTTTTCATTGGCAATGTGAAGGTCCTTGTTCGGCTGTCATTCGGGATCGATGGTCAGAAAGAAGTTGCCATGAAATTGGCCGTTAGATCAGATGACGAGAACATCAGCGATTTAATCCACGAGATCGTGGCAAGTGGATAGCTTCCTTATCCATCTTTTACTCGGTTTTGCCATGCTTATTTTCTTCCACCCTCTTGTAGTGATTATAGAAAGGGCAAATCTAAGCCCTCGACAACGGGATCCCTCTCTATAAGAGATGTATGCTCGACAAATTTACTTGCGAGTTATGGCTGCGGTGCTTGTTGAGGAATGGCACCTGTAGCAGTGAACTTCCTGGGACGAGCTTCTGGTCAAACATTCTTTCTGCTGTATTGGCAACTGATTGTCACTCAGAACGGGAGATGGAATACGTATGCACGTTTTGCTCTTTAATCTGGGCATGGTTTTCACACAAGGTTCGGTCGGCAGTGGCACTGACTTCGGGTTTGATCTACGGTTACATTCCGAGCAGGGTCCTGTCTCTTAGGTTCGACGCGACCTTCACCTATTTTTTGGTACGGTATGATTGGTTTTAGTTTATTCGGAGTAGCGTCAGCTGATCATCTGCAGAGGGAAGAACCGCCATGACTGTCAAATGGATGTTCGAGATGTGGGAGGAAAGTGGAGCAAGGGGGTTTTAATAGCCGAACAACTCTTAGACCGGGGCACCAGGTGCCTGCCCTCCTTCTGTCAGAAGGTCACAATTAGTCCGTCTCATATATTTTTGTGCGGTGTGATTGGTCTACTCAATTAAATTAAAATCACTCGATAATTCTATGTAATAAAAAGTTCATGCACTATGTGTTTGCGGAATTGGTGTTATTTTGTGGGGGACGTTGAGAGCCGGAATGGCTTCCCCGTGTCAAGAAGAGAGGCAGACAGAGGTGGGAGGTGGAGGAGAGAGGCAGGCAACGAAAAGGAAAGCTGGTTCCCTCCGGCGATCGTTCGATTGTGGGCTTCGTCCGGATGAAAACAGCCCAAAAGAACGCACCGTAATCACGTGGGCCAGCAGAAAGTTCTATCATTAATATTAGAGGACACAAAAATGAGTACATATCACTTCCGTTGCCGGGAATCGAACCCGGGTCTCCTGGGTGAAAGCCAGATATCCTAACCGCTGGACGACAACGGATTGTTTTTTATTCATTTTCATGGTATTAATCATTCCTTGATTTATTTTCATTCCACCCCATCTCCCACCTAACTTGCAAAATTGAGGACCAAAATCATTGGGATGCCGAAGAAGACTTCCCAGTGGGGTAGAAAAACATAAAAGTTGATGGGTTCCATCCTGAGTTGGTTCCACAGATTTTAGCGATTGATGGGAGACCCTTTTTTTAAACACGGGGCGTGAGAGTGGACGTAAAATTCGACCCTCCTACAGGTTTACGAGGCTTGCTCCGTTAAGGAAAAGGATGAGAGACTCCCCCCTGCTTTGGATGGATCCATACAACAAGTCTTCCCCTCGAAAAAGCATTAGACAAAAAACATTATTACCCACCTTGACCAGACCACAATACATACATACAGAGAGGAATTATTCAGCAGCTTTAACAGCAACTCCTTCAACCCTAACATACTTCTCCAACCCCCCAACAAACATCAGCAGGAAGATTCCTCTTTTTTTTTTAATATGGTGTGGTGGGGAGGGAAGAAAAACGAGAGGAGAAACGCCTCCCACCCTCATCACATATTATATACATATATATATATATAATGCTCCCCCAACCCCATCCATACATACACATGATGTAGAGAGGATATAAGAGAAAGGGATCCTCTACAAACCTAAATCCATAGTGGTAGAAGAGAGATTACATACAACATGGGGCCACTATATGCATCATCATTACACTCTCACCCATTCCTCTTCCTTTATTATCAGGTATCGAATCCATGAGCACACTCTCCTCTTTCAGGTGCTTCCACCAGCAGGATAAACGCAACCCTTGTAACCTGTAAAGAGGTAAACGATAATCAGAATCGCCTTAATTTTTCCTTTAACTGCCACGGTGGAATACTTTATCACCACAAGGATCAGGTTCGAGGCTAGGATTTCAGCAATCTCTCTCTCTGAGCCCTTTTTCTTTTAAAAATCCAATAAACAACCAAACAAACTCCTCTTTTGTCGTTGGCAACGATCCGTAGTAGTAACAAGGAGTTTCCCTCAAAATGAAGATTCAGTATCTATGTGTAAGAGGGAAGAGCTTTCAACGTGAAAGAGACTCACTTGGATTGTTCAATGTGAATGTAGCTGTCTGTGAGAAATCGCAATTCCATGGGTTCCTTCCTGAAGTTTGGAAGTAGAGGTTCATGGCGTAAGCGGCGTGAGATGCCACAGTGTTCGGCTCAAAGCAAGTGCCTCCCGGTTGAATTGGACTGCAGTCAACGCCATGACCACAGGCATAGTCAAGACTTGCTTGTAGCTGATCATTGGGAATGCCTGACTTGGGAACACACCAACCCAGAGAAGTTGGCTTTGGTGATGGAGTCGCCGGAGTTTTAGTTGCCGGGGTCTAAACACCAAGAAGAAAGCCAGGGTCGTTCTCAGAGATATTATCGCACAAGAGGAGAGCCTCAAAGTCAAAGATCTCTCAATAGTTATGCATCAAACCACATGCAACAATTCTTCCATGATTATATGTACATTCCCTGAGTCTAGACTATGAAATATGAATAAAAAGAATGATGTTTTCTCCCCATGCAATAAAAACCCATTCAAGTAGAAAATCTATGAGCTTTGTTCTAGAACACTCATCTGATTAAACCATTTTTCACTAGGAGCTTTTGATAACAATGAATTTGAGATCAACACTACTCAACTGTCATGATTGATCGGGTCCTAATATAATATTTCTGGAACAGGTCCAAGAAAGTAATTTTCCCCCATTGTGTTGAAGAGCTTTAGAGAAAAGGCCACTCCAGAATCAGATATATCCTGTTGCTGGGAAAAGGATTAGAAAATCTCGAATGGCATCACCTGACTACTTTTTGATAGACCAACATCGTATATCATTGTCAGGTCGGGCTTGAAAAGCCCAAATGATCTCTCAGAGGCAGGTCCAGGCTTCAGATCCTCATCATAAAGTGCAAAGATGTATGTCTCCACGGACTTCCCAGGCATCAATGGTGTCCCAGCCATTGACCTGAGGTGCGAAATGAGATTCCCATTGTAGGCCTTAGCATTTTCAATGCTGGGCCCCACCTCACTGGGGTCGCCATTGTAGGGCCAACCGGTCTCTGAAACCATGATCTCGATGTCCTTGAATTCCATAGCATTGAGGGCAGAGTGCACAGCATCGACCTAAGCAACACATTATCAGGTCACCCACTACGATCACTAGCACAAATAAGCACAAATGCTGTGATTATCTTTCTTTTCCACCTTGAGTTTTCAAAATTCTTCTTCTTTTGGATCAAAATAATGTGACTGTGTCCCAAGTGGAACCCAACGCACTGAACTATTGCAGTTAAATCAGAACAATTAGATTGAGCTTGTAACGGAAAAATACTCTAAAAGGACCTGCTATAGAGGCATCCCATGCGTTTGAAAACAAATGATGCAACAAGCAGACAATACTGTGTTGCATTAAAAGATGCTATGGATCCTAGATGATGAAAGCGATTCGTAATCAGCACTATTCCTTTACCAATATCAGACACCAAAATCACAATTTGAATAAATTAAATCACCATTACCACAATTTTTTGTATTTTACCACCCAACAAAATCTAGGATATTGACATTAGGTGGTCCCTGTCCTGTTCAACAACTTTATTGCTTTTAAGTCCATTCTTGTACAAGGGCTCCTGCAATGATTTGACTCGACATATATGTAAGTTATCAATGGCCGGCCTGTCATCAAGCACCTTATGTCACATCAAATACATCTATCACAATACATGTGCTGATACATTCTGATACAACGGTTCATGAGCCAACATTCTTCCCGGTGCTAGTGCTTGAGGCTTTGCGCTATAAAAATTATTCATCCATATATGGTTTATCAACATATTGATCTTAGCCATTTCTACAGAGAAATTTACCCAAAAAAGCAGTCCATCTTAATGCTGAGACGTTAGCTAGCAAATTAATAATAAGAGGAAGGAGAAAAAGATGTAGGCTGCCATTGATCGTTCAAGACACAATATATTATCCATGTACTCACCTGAGCATCAAACATGTTCATGTACTTGATCCCAGTCCCCGAGTCAACCCTGCCTGAGTTAGGTTGAAAGAGGCAGAAGGCCAGAGTATCGGGTCTTGGGTCACTCTGGTAGGCAAAGAATGGATAGGGGTTTATGGCAAGAGGTGACCCATTATCCCGCTGGAACTGGAGCAGCATCTTCATCATGTCATCATGGGCAGGGTTGAACCGGCCCGAGGATGGTGGGTCAGATTGGATCAGCAGAGACATGGAGTGTACAGTGGAGACCCTGACCTTGCCTCCCAATGAGGCAGCATTCAGGGCCCTCTGCATATTCTGCATCGCAGGGAGGAGCTGGGAGATCAAGCCCTCGTCATTGGACATTAGAACCTGGAACATTTTTGTAAGTCAAAGTTAATCCATTTAATTGCGATATAAAGAGATTGTACCTTAATCCACTCTCCAAAATTGAGTTGAATTATAAATGTGAAAACAAGCAGACGGCAATCACACTACCAGCATAGTCTTGGATAGCACAATCAGAACAACATATACACATATACACACACTAAACACCAATAAGTTATGCATGCTGTAACAGTTAAATCATTGTCTTCATATGTCAACTGAAAATTCAATCTTGCAATAACATGTGGAATTTGAATAAACTTAACTTTTCTCTCTCTCTCTGAAAGGGAAGAACCTCTTTTTCTTTTTCCAGTTTTCCTTTTCCATTCACTACCAGAAAGTATCTTTCAGATAGGTCATTCATATGAAAATAGAAAAACAAAAGGAGAATAAAGCAATGTGACTCTTGGAAATAATCTTTTGGATAGATCATTCCTTGCAAGAGGGTTTCATTAACATAAGATTGATTCTTCCTGGGTCAGTGGCCAAGCCGTTAATGTGAGCCGACTGTAAGTTTGCTGGCAGTATGTCTACACTGGCTCAAATCCAGCTCTCTCCAAGGGTTCACAGATCCACCTCGAAATGATATAGAACATTCATTCTTCTTAAATTCCAGCCAATAAGAATAAAAGAAAAACTTCTCATGTATCTCTATCACTTTATCTGCTCTGTTCTATTTATATTTTCATACGATGATCGATCCATAATCTAAGTATTGTGAGGGAAAAAATCCATAATTGGAAAGCTCAGTTGGAACTTAGGATCAATAAGAAGATACATTAGGCATCTAGATAAAGAAACAAGGTTTTCCAAAATTAAAACTCAGAGTATATATATAAATCAAAACTAAATTGTCTCCCAAAGACTCAACCTTGGAGAAAACGAGAAATATATATATATATATATAGCAACTTTTGTTTTTAATAATCTTAATTGGATATTCTCTGAGCTAATCAATACCACGACCTTCAAAGGATCCCTGGGGAACGGAAAACGAAAGCGACGGAAGAGATTAGGTAAAGACGCGAACCGACCTCGTTCCCGACGGTGATGAGGGTGATGTTACTGGCGGGGTAGAAAGGGAGGACGTTCGAGTTGACCCATTGAGCTGCCGAGTTGGGGTCGGAGGCCAGCGCCGGAATGTCCCCGTTGGCTGATCCGATGACGATCCCGACGCCGGTACCGGCAAGCGCCTTGATGATCGCGGGGTCGGCGCCGTACAGCCTGACTCTGCGAATTGATGTCGACTGCAGGAGCTTCGCGGTGGCCGAGGGAGGCGGGAGGTTGTCCGCCACTTGGCCGTAGTTCACACCGATGAACGGCTGCGAACCTGCGCTAGGGAGTAACTGTAATCAGTCCATTTCGTCACTGAGCGGGGTGCAGATGACAAAATTATTGCAATATTAACCCAAAAACAAGAGCCCGGGGACCTATGTACTCTACTCAGTTCAGATCCCGTCGGCCGAACTCCGACGGCGACTCGGCGTCACCGAGTCAACTCGGTCAGTGGACCCTGAGTCAAGCCAAGCCAAGCCCAGGTCGAGAAAAAAGGAATCAAACCAAATAACGCCCACGAAGAAGCAATTAAACCATCCCTATCGGGACGCAAGCAACAGGCATGGTGAAGACGACTGTAGTCCCGTCTCGTCTTCGGCCATCGACCAGCGGCCACAAAGGGAGAGCAAGAGCTGAGAATCAAAAGAAGCAGAAGCGTTAAAATGAGCTGAACTCACGGGCGAAGTGGAGAGCCTGCAGCCACAGGGAGAGAATCACAACTGCTGGGCTCCGTGAAAGGGAAGCCATGGGAGCTGTACTCGCGGAGCTCTCACCACGGTGCGAATGAGAATCGCTGATTCGAGTGGGTTTTCACAGCGTCCTGAGGAGGAGGAGAAGGGCACAAGCAAGAAGGAAGGCGGAACTCTACACTATATATAGGGGAGAGCAAAGAGCATCAAGCAACGGTAAGAAAAGACGAGGCTGACGAGTGAGTGTCCTCTGCCAGTGCCACCAGCTTCTCACTTCCCAGGCCTCAGCACCTTTCCAGGGAAATAATAATAATAATAATAATAATTAATCGCATATTGATAATAATTCCGCGAGACAAGAACAGTATTAGGCAGAGGGAAACCTCGTTTCTCTACGAGGAAGCCTAGGGGTTCGAGGGTGCTTATTTTACGTACGTACGTACGCTCGTGTCGGTTTTGGAACGTTGGGTCCTCCGGGCTCAGGGGTATTTTAGGGCTTTTACTCAGCGGTAGTTGGGTGAAGGAAGCGAAAGAGCGTGGAAAACATGGGTGGCCTCGTGTGTGTACGTACCCTTCCCCACCCTCGACCGCTCGAATCCTCATCCCTTTCTTTTCTTGCACATATCTTCTTTTTTTTTTTTTTACATCATACAGTATTCCCGAATCAGCTGATACACATCTCGAAACTAATCTGCGGTCGAGCCGACATCCCTGAAAAAATTTTCATCGACACTCCCAATTTGATATTTGATCATTGGATCACCTATTTTCGAGCCTAATGAGGTAACTACTTATCCAAGTACAAGTTAGTTATACAATGAATAATATCATCATCATCATCATCATCAATACATGAAATCAAACTTATGATTATCGATATAAATCAGTCAAGATGATTCTCAAGTCCGCGTACTCCCCTTAAATTATAGACTCTCATATCCGAGTCTCGTAAACGGTTGCAATTTCATAATTATGAGGGTTCTATCGATTTCCATAACAACATAACTCGATTTGAATTAGCTAGATCCATTCCTATCTATCTATGTCTCTCTCTCTCTCTCTCTCTTCTTTTCTTTTTTTTTTTTTTGGTATGAAAAGAATTTTCAACATGTGTGTGTGTATGTGTATGTTCATATAAGATGCTCGATGGGAGTGGATGAATACTATTCCATGTTCTGTGCACTCCCCCATACGAGATAGATGCAGAACTTCAGTTCGGAATTAAGGTAACTTAGTAAAATATAACTAAATTCAAATAAATTTTACATAACCTTAGATTTTGGGTGGGGTTGATGCCTCTATCTTGGCCCCACACTAAATTCATCCCTGCCCCCATACGCCCATGTGATCTGTCTTCTTAAGAACCTGTGGTGATGAAAAAAGAGAATATATGCCTCCAAGGTGAAGTGGCCAGTAGGACTAGGGTTGTGTGGATCCATGACCAGCCTGGGAAACTGACTCTCCATCATCTCTAGACACCCACTCCATTCACTGCAGTCAATTAGCATCCACGCCCATAATTCCCCATTCGAAAACGACAAACTCAAGAGTTAACTGTTTTGTCTGGTTTATCTTTCTTTAATAATATTATAAATTCAAATTTTATTAATTTGGAGCATTCATGAATATATTATTTTTTTCCCTCGTCAACAGAAAAGTCCACTTGAAAATTAAACTAATCTTAACTTACTGAATTTTTAAAATATGCTGATGGATGGATATGATTAGCTTTGTTTGGCTCGTGAACAATAATTTTCAACCAAAATAAGTTGGTTAAAACGATTCGACGTCCTTTCCCCTTCAAATAAGGTTTTGGGTTCGAGTCATATAAGTGAAAAGGATTCATACCGGAGCACTTCACCACCAAGTACTATATACATATATATATATATATCTTTTTCCCTTTCTTTTGAGAATTCCTTAAGTGGAATGAGGGTTTACGTGGCGTTCCTTAATTACGTAACTTCTTGTTTCAAATATGTTGATTGACACGTGCCACATGGTGGGACCTACTATTTCTTTCTTCCTTTCTCTCTCCACACCTCTCTCTATCTCTCTCTCTCTCACTCGGCTCTCTCTCGCTCGCATCCTCTCTCTCTCACTCGGCTCTCTCCCCCTCTCTCTCTCACTCGCACGCTCTCTCTCTTTCTCGATTTTTATGTGGGGGCTTCACGATTTGAGGGGAATTAAAATTATATGAGAAGAGAAAAGTGAGAATGTTCAATTAATTGTCACAAAATTTTAACACGAGAGAGATAAAAAAAATATTTAGTATTAATTTTACTATATTATTACCAAATTTTAACTTCTTTTGAGTTAATTTTTTTTGAAGATCAATCTTGAGATCAATTACATATGCATTACCCTTTATTATACTATTATGTTATATTATTATCATTTTATAAAAAAAAGAAGAAAAAATCATAAATAAAAGACAGTTAGAAAAAATTAGATGTTATTATACGGTAAAAAAAATTTAATTGAATGTAGGTTGAGAGACAGAGAAAGAGAGCGAGAGAGAGAGAGCATGCAAGAGAGAGAGGGGGAGAGTGTGCAAGCAAGAGAGAGAGTGTGTGTGAGAGAGAGAGAGGGAGAGGGAGAGAGAGAGAGCCGAGAGAGAGAGAGGGAGAGAGAGCCAAGAGAGAGAGAGAGAGTGTGAGAGAGGGAGAGAGAGCCGAGAGAGAGGTGTGGAGAGAGAAAGGAAGAAAAAGATAGTGGGTCTCACCATGTGCTACGTGATAATCCATGTATTTGAAACATGAAGCCACATCATCAGGGAGCGCTACGTAGACCATTCACATTATCAAAAATTAACGGCGTTAGTAAAAAACTAATGGAATGTATTAAAGTGTAATATATTTAAAAGAAAATGTATTACAGAGTTATATTTTAAAAATTTTGTACCAAAATATTATATTAACAAAATATTTTATACCAATTATGTAATTTAACCTATGAATGGGTTGTTGCAGTCCTAAGGTGTAGGTCCACTTTTGATGTGATCCATAACTGCACCTGCCATTGACTCAGAAAGACCAAATGGTAGCCTTCTCTTCTTTTCCACAACCAACCTTCCCCGCGTAGCTACAAAGCAACCGCTCTTTCTTCCCCGCCCCCACTCCCCTCCCAATCCCACGACCGACCTTTCCGACACACTCCCTTTTCGACTTCTGGAGAGAACGTCCCCGTAATTTGCAGGGCAACGTCAATGCTCCTATGAAAGCGGCCAGGCTCGAGGAACACGTCCTAGAGCAAACGACACAAGTATCGATCGGCTAGAATGAGACTGCAGAATTCGGTTCGATGGTCACGTGTCACCCTCTCTTTGACATTTGAAGTACGGTGATGTAAGAGGATTGGGTTCGTCTGGGTCTGAGCGATCGCTTCCCAGTAGAGTCGCCATCCATGAACGACCAGGAACGTGGAAACGCAGAGCACCGCAGTTCAGACCACTGACAGATCCATCTCCGACTAGGTAGGTAATAATGCAGTTCACGCCCCACCGGTTCGGCCTACATAGGAATAGTCGAGTAGAAGGAGAAACTCGGAAGGATACATCCATGCATTTACCCCTGAATCGGAACGTGGTTCTTGATTGGACTGCTGGGACCTTGCCATCCTTGTCAAAGACCCCAAAGTTTCACCTCCGCGTCAAATTTAATGTGACCCCGAAGAAGACGAGTGGACGGGAGAATAGAACGTAAATATATATATATATATATATTTGGTAGTCGACTTTTTATTAGGTGACTGACTGAATCAATTATGGAAATAGAAATGCTTAAGTGTAAATTGATAACTAAATATATCGACAAAGTATTCTAAAACACGTTCCATGCTCTAAATATATAATATCTCTTACACTCCCTCTTGAAACAATCGTCTTGCATGATGAAATAATTGAAATTTGAGCATTTGATGGAGATTGATTGCGAGTGCGTGGTCTCTTCACAAGATAAAAATTGACTTGAACATTTTTACTTTAAAGGTCAAGAAACAACGAGTGGCTCCAGGCTCCTTACCTTTAGAGTTTGGATAAAATCAACTTAAGTTTTCCTTCTTTGACCATAGTGGCCGCGATAAACTTGAGTATTTGCCCCATCCTCATTGTTGCATCAACCGCTCGTCCGTCTTGCCTCGATTACAATTTTTGTGCAATAGGCTATCTGATACATGATAACTTGAAGGTCAAACATACGAGAGTAACATATAATTTTTTATTGAACGGTTCCTTAACAACATAAAAAAAAATATGCACATATATATACTATATAGGAATTACAAGGTCTGCGAGTTTTGTTACATCCGGGCTTCTTTGTGCCCACGAGTTTGACCCATCTGATTCTTAACCATCGGAAAACCGGATCGTGTGTCAGTGGACTACCAGAGCATCAGGGCCACCTTTACGTCTGTCCTAAAATAACAATCTTGCTAAGCGTCACACAGCCAAGATTGAAAGAGCAAGTCGAGGTTGATGGGTCCAGTTTCAGTGGCTTTATTCAGTTAAGGTGGTCGGTGTGGCCTCGGCTAGGCTGGGCAGTGTGTTCGCATTACAGCCAGACGGACAGTTTTGTACCAATCCATGCGTCTCGCTCTCCCTGGTCTTCCTCCGGCAATTTGGACGGAAAAGCAGTTCCAGACCGTTGTTTATTGTGAAACTGAAAAGCCGCCTCCAGCAGAGTTCACTGTCATCCTCGACCAGTGTATAAAAGTGGTATCCATCGGAAGAGAACCGGGTTTCCATTAATGAGAAGTGCATTTCACTTGTATACTTCAGTAAGATAACATATATATTTACAAGGCTTCTTTATGTGGAAACTAAACAGAGCTACACTATAAACAAAGAGCTATTACATAGAAGAAGAAGAAGAAGAAGAAGAACGGTAGACGACGGAAACTGTATACGCTTATGTTTGCAGATTCAAGAATCATAGCTATATCTCAGAGTAGTGGAAAAACTTATACGGCGAAAAATCACATGATCTCAGCGGCTCTGTTGGCTTAAGGGAGAGATTGGCTATCATCTCCATCGCAATCTCTCCTCCGGACTGCCAGCAACATACTTGGAGGGACGTGGAATCTTGCTGAGTTCAACTGCACGTGAAGGAGGGGGATCTTTCTCTCGAGCTGCTCTGAGTTCCTGCAGAACATGAACCCATACGAGCAGAGATAAGGCTAATATAGCACAATACTAGAACGAGCTTCAACAGGAAAAGGATTTTTTTCACTGATTGTTGCTTAGGAGAAGAAATAGTTAGAAGAAGAAAGCTCGGAAACAATCCATGATTCGATATGTGCAGGTTTTTAAACTTGTAAACAGTAAACGTTTCTCTCCAGTAGGAACCGCGGTTCAGAAAACCAGTAGAGCAGCAGCTGAATTGGCAACCATGTTTTCGTCGTGGATCAGGAAATATTTAATGGATCTATGAATTCCTAAGGATTAGAGAAGAACTCACGAAGCGGAAAGGGAAATCATCAGTCTCGAGCATATGAACAATTTGGCCCATCTTTGGTCGCTTACTGGCATCCAAGTCTATACAGCGGAGACAAACTAACAGAACTCGCTTCAGGGTTCTTGGGGAGGGCTGAGCTGCAATCCGAGGGTCAACAATTTCCTCCCCACGATGACTGGCTACCATTGCTTTAAACCAGTCAACCAGGTTCATCTGAGAAATACCCAACGAAGGCTTGATACAGTAGCAACGTCAATATAACATGGCACTTAATACAGATCTACCATGACATAAACTTTTACCTCCCCAGCTGGTCTGGAATAATCAATAGGACTCCGTCCACTGATTAGCTCCATAAGTAGAACTCCAAAACTGTAAACATCGCTCCCTTCATTAAGCATGCCAGTGCTCGCATATTCAGGCGACACATATCTGGTGAGCACAGACATGGTAAAGAAAAGCCAAGGCCATTAGCCACACAGGTAGATTAGCTAAACATTAGTTGATACAAAGTAAATTGTAAAACAGTTCTTTCTAAAGAACATACCCAAAAGTGCCCATCACACGGGTAGTCACATGAGTTGCCTCAGATCCCAATAGTTTTGCCAATCCAAAGTCTGATAACTTTGGGTTCCACTTTCTATCCAGAAGAATATTGCTAGATTTAACATCGCGATGCACAACCTTGGGTTCCAATCCTTCATGCAAATAGGCTAATCTGTCGAAGGAAAATGAAAGGGAAACAATCTTAATGCAAAACAAAAGGCGGATTCAGCAGCGTTAGCCTAAAGTGATATATGTTCTCCTGGCAATTACAGAATCTGGATTCTCCAAACATAACAATCAATATTAAACTACTCTGTACATAATCCTATATAATAGTTAGGGGTTAAAAGGTGCAAAAATTTGAACTTCAGGAGACTAAAAGGAAATTCTAGAGATTGCTGAAAATTTTTCAAATTGTTGAGACATATCCCATAGAAACATGAGCTTATCACATCCAATAAGCTTTTTCTGGAACATAAGAGGACCCTATAAGAAAAGGTCTCTTTTAGACTTCTTATAGGGCAAGGACATTGGCAAGTGATTCTCAATCTGTTAGATATGACAAACAGGGCAGTGCACGATAAAGATTGAGCAGCTTGGGGTCACAGCCTACAGTAGATCAGTAAACATTTTGGCTATGGTTAGTAGTATGTCCATGAAAGTATTGCATGAGAAAAAAAGAAGGATATCATACCCTTTGGCTGTTCCAACTGCAATCTTCATTCTAACTTCCCATGTAAGAGGGCTGATTGGCCCAACATCACCATGCAACCACTGCTCCAAATTTCCATTGTCGATGTATTCATACACTAGCATCCTGATAAGGCATAACAGTTGAAAAACAAATATAAATCTCATCAGAGTTCATCTCATTCACAAGGGAAGCAGATGCAGTAGAGGAAGCCTACCTTTGAGGACCCTCTGCACAGTAGCCTACTAGACCAACCAAATTTTTATGTCTTACTTTCCCAATGGCTTCTACTTCTACTTTGAACTCCTTCTCTGCCTGACCCCTACATCATCAAATGGTCGAAGTCATTAATCTATAGTTGATCAAATCATGAGGCTATGACAACCTTAAAAACCATATGATAAGAATTATTTTCAGGATTCCATCAGCAAAAATAACAAGATGACAAATTATCTGGTAGTGGATTGACTATATTCTCAAGTTGCAGTGGTATGGATCATATACTCACCTTACTGATGACAAGCTCAAGAACAATGCAATCAGGGTCGACATCCCATTAAGGTGCCACTTAATCATTTTTCTCTCTTTTCTAGTGACAACAAACTAATGGACCGTATCTAACAAGAAAAACATTTGATACGCAAGTAACTGGTTAACTCTTCTACCAATCTGTCATCATTCTTTTACACAATATAGACAAGTCCCACCACATACAGAAGAAACCAAGATTAAGAAGAAGACAACGTAAATGAAGTAATTCTTGTGCCAGCAAAACTTAAGGGAAAGATGAGAAGAACAAGGAAGCCTTTACATCCAGCTAGATCGTTCATCAGCTTAATCAAATGGCTTATAATCAATCAATTATGTGCGATAAGAAAAAGAATTCAGCAGTTTTACAATACTTAATGAACCGTTCAGACCAAAAAATTTTCTGGAAGAACAAAACAGAGTTCCAAGCAGAGCAACTAGCTACCATTATCATCGTGTACAAAATGTACAGCTATCATGCTATTATATGGTTAACATTAAGACGCCACCACCCCATTGCCGACACAGAACCGGCCATCATTCTACAAGACAGTGCCATAAGTTACTTTGTCACATGTGTTCTTTACATATATATATATATATAATATTATAAAAGACAAATAAAAAATTTTAAGTTATAGTAAAAACACAAAGCATAATCCACAGACATCGTCCCAAGAATTTATTCATTATTATTGCCAAAATTTTGAAAATTAATTAAATTATATGGATAAATTCAGCCATAGTCAAGGCAAACAATTCCTGTGTTGATCCGACGACTCTACGATGGGAGAAGCAAATCACGTAAGGCGCTCGCTTTTCGTTGTTATCTTGTTGTTGGCGGAAATCTTCCATGCGGTTTCTAAGGGCTCCAGATCTCAACAAGGATCATGGATAACTGATACACCATAGCAAGGTTTCTAATAATGTCGAGGTTTAGAGCGACGTTCTATCATTGTCAAGATGGGCCGAACAATTGACGTCTCTGCCAATGCTCTGCTCACAGCAGAGCTCCCAGGGAGAATGCGTTTTTTGTAAAATGGATTTTCTGGGAAAATGCTCTTTTCAGAAAAGAGGAAACGGACAGGGAGTAGTTTCCTATTTTGCATACGTACTTCTTATTGAGGAGGTTCTTCACCGCAGCTACCGAGCCATCGGGCAAGACTCCCCGGTACACGACGCCGTAGCCTCCTTCTCCTATGACGTTCTCCTCCGTGAAGCCCTGTGTCGCGATCTCGAGCTCCCTCAAGGTGTACCACCGCCCCCACCCGATGTTACCCTGAGCATCCGCCGCCGCCGCGTCACTCCTGCTACCACTCGACACGCCGTCGCTCTCTGCGCTCTTCTCGCCCTTCGCAGCCCCAGCAGGCTCGGTGTCATCATCAGTCAACCCGCACTGCTTAGTCTTCTTCTTCTTGTTCAGATCCACAATCCCGATCTTGACGTCGCCCTTCACTCTGTCCTCGACCGGATCCCTAACTCCGATCTCGGCGATCTCCTTGGAGACAAGCGGTATCGAGCTGGGTGCGCGCTTCACCAGCACCTTCCTCTTCTTCGAGCGCCGGTTGCGGCAAACACAGCAGAAGCAGGTCACGAATAGTACGGCTGCCACGCAAAGGACGATACCGCCGACGAGAGCGAGCAGTCTTGGGCTGAGGAACGGTGGCTTTGAGCTGACGGATACTTCGGAGGTGGAGCGGCGGTTGCTGGGTGCCGGCATTGTCTCCGGCGAGTAGACGGAGTGTTGGAAACTGAGCTTCCTCGGGGTCGAGACACTCAGAGAGAGAGAGAGAGAGAGAGGAGAGGGAAGCGTAACGTTGGGGAGCGTTTGTTGGGTGATGGAAATGGAAAATTAAAAATTAGAAATTAGAAATTGCACGAAAATTATGGGGTCTTGCCTTATAAACTGTTGGAACGTCCCACCAATGCTCGAGGCAATCACCTCTTTTCCCTTTTTTTTAATATTGAACCAAAAAAAATATCATCAGAAATTTTTTTATTTTTTACTTTTAATTAAATTATAATAAATGAATAGATATTTATTTAATCAATAAAATGATATTATCATTATTACTAATTTAGAATTTTATTTTTTTATTATTTATCTGGGATCGAGCAAGCACAGACAGACGTAGGGGGATGGATTGGGCGGGCCGTTGGTGCCAACGGATCCAAGGAAGAAAGGGGAAAGGGAGCAAACGGAAAGAGACAGATTAAATTGAAGTGTTCTTTTTCTTTATTTTGCTTTATTTTCTTTTGAGGATCTTTTTTTTTTAATGATCTTTATATATGGCATTATCTTCTTATGAATCAACCCCACCCATACATTTTAAAATCAGACTGAACTGAAAATCAGTATAGATATGGATTTATAGATCGGTCCAAGGGTTTAATTGATCGTACCGCATATTTAATAAATAATATTACTAATAAATTCACATAATATTATAATTTAAATATAATTTATAACAAAAATTATTAATATAACCATTATATTTAATAAAAATTTAACATAAATATAAATATAAGTTTAATAAAATAGAATAAGTATATTATAATATATTTTTATTTTTATTTTAAATTTTAAGTCGATCGGTTTTTCTACCGATTCAATTGAATTCATTGGTAGGACCAAGAACTAGCCGGTTCAATCGGAGTTTACTTCATTGAAAGTGCAATTGAATTTTTTATAGGAACCAGACCAGGTAAGTGGTTGATCTCTATTGAACCGATTGAATCGGCAAACCTGATTCAATTTTTAAAACTATGACCTCACTACCACACTTTACATGGAAATGGTGCAGTAAGAACCAAACTGATATAAAAAAGAAATTTTTGTGCTTCGCTTACACAAAATATTATAAATGTGTTCCCTATTAGCACAAATCGTTAAAATTATAGCAACGTTCGTTATAGCGAGAATATTAGTTTTTTTAACGGTACAAAAAATTCAAAAACACCTTAAATTAGTAGAAAAATGAAGTAATGTCGGTATGAATCTTATACAAAAATTATTTTTTGATGTAAAATAATCTTATTTCACACGGTAATATTTATTCGTCATATTCAATTATGTGGAAAAAACCACTCATGCTACTACCATTTACATCCTGCAAAAGGAAGTCAGATTGAAAATTTTTTTTTCTCTCATCATCTCACTCCTCACTCTCCGGGTCCACCTGTCGCCATCTAAGTGAATGTACATCCACAGAGATAAATTTAAAATATTTTGTATTAATTGGGCACAAAAGTTTCATTTTATACTGGTTTAAAATATTTGCAAAGATGGCTATAAATTTGTCCATGACAGACACGTCAGAGGGAGGCTAGCTGGGATTGCAGCCTCGCCGACACTCCGACGGCCATGCCCTAGGCTGAGATCGCTTATGAGAGTTGAACTATATATTGTATATAATATTTCCATGGACTTTGCCCACAACATGTTCTTTGTGAGACCCAGTGGCATTCCATTAGAAAGTTACAATCACCTCCCCTTTACTGACAGATTGCTCGATGGGATAGAATCGTTCTAGGAATATCGAATCATACAGATCTCAAAGTGTCCGCATGTGCACACAGCACCGGTGTCACTGTATTCATTCGTTCTTGCTAAGAGGGCGGAAAAAAAGGGGAAAGTGTTAAGACTTATCGAATGCTTTCTAAAAAGCACTGCTCGAGTAGGTATATCATATATGATTAATATGTCGAAGATAGGCTTTGTGATTTTTGATACAACATGGTAATTTGTTATGGTACGACATGAAATTAGATGAGTTCATGTTAAAGATAAACGTGTTTCATGTCTAAATAGGTTAAACTCATATAACATGTTTAAATAAATGTATTAATACGGGTTGAACCTATATAACCAGATATTATGCGATTAAATCAGTTTAACTATATGTTTTTAGATATATGTTGAACTTATTAACTCATTTAACATATTTAAATGTGTACATACATATTTATCATGTATATGTAAATGACATATTTAAACACATTTAAGTTATACGAATTAAATATATCAATTTATTATTATGTGGATCATATTCAAATTAAATATTTCTGATATATTTAATAAACAAGTTGTGTGTAGGTCAAAGGGTTTCTGACACAAACTCGTTTAGATACCATATGGATTGTCGACCCTAGCATATACTTCTCGTCCCTTTGATAATAATAAGAAAGTATTTAAAGGTCGATAGTTTGTAATAAAATAAAATGATAAGATCATACAGATAAATACCAAATTAGACCGTTTTTTAATTGGATTTCATATTTAAATGGACCAAACTCGAATATTTGCTTATATAAATATTTTAAACTAAGTTTAATATTTCATCGGTTATATCTTGTTTCTTACAAGAGCATAATCTCAGTGTTTTTTATAATATTTTTAGGGAATTTTATTTTAGGTTTTAGATTGTAATTTTTAGAATTTTTTTAAAAGAAATCATACGTTAGGTTTATTTTCTCACATATTTATTTCATCCAAAAAAAATTATGTCGAATTTATGAGTAGTATACATTTATAAGACCATGGTTCCGATCTCACCTCTCATCGGCTGTCGCATGCGAATATCGATATGATGACTCCCTCACAAGCATCAATGAATGACCAGATGGGGACTCCAAGTAATACTACTACAAGCCCTAGTTATAAAGCCCCAATTTAGGCACGAGAAGGATAGCCCATGCTGTGATCCTACAAGCTTTGATCCCCCAAATTTTGCATGCACCGACCAGACCCGTCGGTGGCCTTGCGTGCGACGCAATCAATTCATTCACAAACGAAACTAACCCGGCAAGCCGAACCAAAACCTACCAAACTCCATTCCTCGGAGGAGTTGTAACGTAGCCATTCATTCCCACATGTCACCTCCCTGTCTTGTCTTGACCCCTGATCGAGAAGAAGAAGACGAAGAAGAAGAAGAAGAAGAAGAAGAAGAAGAAGACTACTATGGTTGTTGGTCGGAAAAATGCCACATCCTACCTAATGAAAGAGCTCCTCTCTCTCCTCTCCCGTGTATGCATAGAGGGGCTCACCGAATTCCATTCCTTAGCGTCCCAAATTGAGTAATAGAACTTCAAACTCCCTTGCTCTTAGTTGGTAAGTTTCTGCCGAGATTGAATCATCACGCGGTCGGGCGATCGGTGGATCATATTCATGATGGCCTGTAGCTCATTCTGCGTAAACTTCTGTTTGAAGTCTCGGTTGCAATAACTCCGAGGCTGAGGGGGTAATGAATGGACGTCTGAAAGATTTCGTGAGTTCTGAGATCTGCATTGAATGGATTCCCTCGAGGAAGCGCGCTCGCGAAACAAATGCGAATGGGTCCCGGTCGTCCCTACAGAATGGAAAAGATAGACATAAAATCGCCCGGACCGATCAAAACTTCCATCCAATAAGAGCATAATACAGTACGGGGAGTGGGATCAAATTCGGGGAACGAAATTAATATAATCTCCTGAGTTATAGATTGATTCAAATAAAATATATATAATATTCCATAGATTTTCTTGAGTCCAAGTGAAATGGCTGTCCCACATGCTCTCATAAATCCATCGCTGTAAAATCGGCCATGCTCAATCAACTTAGATTCTAATGGGTCTATGAAAAGATAAACCTCTCATAATTATATAGATTTTAGTTGACAAATTTGAAAATTCAGATCTTATATGGGAGAAAAAAAAGTGTATGGGTTTGGTTGGTTACTTGTGGGAGGATCATTGTATATCTTAACCTCAAATTGGAGTGTTGGACGTATGCATGTAAACTTGGTCGGTCGATCCACCGTATATGGCTTTTATTTGCTAAACCGGATAACCATGAGGAGAAGAAAATCGAAGGAGGACCATTTGAATCACGAGACACGGAAACTGAGAAGTGGGTCTTTCACGAAATCATGCTCCTCAAATCGTGGCCCGACTCCTGTCTGCTGCTGCACAGTTGAGTCTCTCTGTTCGTGGCCACGGAGAAAGTGACCCTTTTATACCAATGTCGGGCTCGCCGGGATTACCGATTACTCCAACCTCCCTAATCCTTACGTCCACCCACCATCGAAAAGAAGACAATCAAACCAGGCGATCAGAAGGACATTCATATACCGAGATCGTCTTCGTATCCCGGTTTTGTCTCGGGTCGCTCGGACGCCCGACCTGGCTCTTCGATGTGCATCGTTGTCGTAGAAGACTAGCCGGTGTTTTTATTACACCTGTTTCCAGAGGAGCATTGCTTGTGCACCAAACCCACTATGGAGGTCACTGTCTCATGCCAAAGCGACCATTTGGCCGTCTGGTCCACGAGACGTCGTCTTCACGTTATCTGTAGGTTGATCCTACGCGATCTGGCTTCACGTTGGAATTGCCAACAATAATAATAATAATAGTAATACAGACGGTATTGATGTTGCATGCAGCTAGGCTGGTCTATGATGGCAGGCAACTGGTCACCAGGACATAAAAGAGTCCAGCTCAGCTGTTTCCAGAATCGAGACGGCCGATGAACGCAAAGCCCAGGCCCATTACGATTTGCAACCTCTGCCCATCATCCCTCAAAATAGTCAATCATATTCAAAATTTGCCAATGAATAATATTCTAAGGATTCCAGAAGCCAATGGTGTGTCATGCTCCCCCTCCCTTTTTCGATCCGTCCATCGAGTTGGTGCTGACACGTCGGAAGGCCGGACGGTCGATCTGACGGGGCACGTCACTCAACTCTTTGACGACGACAGAGAGCCATCAAGGGTTAAAGCGGGTCACATCCAAGAAGTGGGAGAGGGATTCTGGCCACGATACAGAGAACGAACGATGTCCATCGATGGAGGGATGTGCGATCCGACCAGCTCACCCACACACAATTATCAGATGCTTGGAATGAGGACCTAAAGCATCTGGCTGCACAGTGATCGTGGAAGTGGGCTAGTGGGTTCGTTTGATGTGAATGCAGTGGACGGTAGTGAAGTCAACTTTGGGTGACAACATGCACCCATCTAAGAGGACTGCAAGATTCTTATCCACCGAAAATTTATCCTGTACACTAAACTGGGTAAATTCTATTGATTTTTTAATATAAAAATGATAATTAATTTCATACTTTATTTGAGTAAATTATACCGTTAATAACTGACGTGGAAAAAGAGGAGAAGAGCAGACTCAAGCTCTTAACTTCTTACTTAAAGTAATTTTGTCTAACTATTACGTTAAATTTAATATATGAAATAATTTATTTTATATTTATTATATTTTACTTTTTCTTCTATCTTATTCTTCCCAAAATCCTACGATGAGAAGTCCCCTCAATGGGTGGGGGAAACCGATCGAGGCTCCCAATATTCCCCTCCCTCTCTTACGAGGCCGCCAGTGGCCGGTGGACCTCCGATGACATTGCCGAAATGGGAGAGGGCTAGCGGAGATTTGTTAATTAACTTTCCCAAAACACTAAAACGAAGAGTCGCTTCCACGAGTGAGGGAAACCGATTGGGGCTCCCAATGATCCCCTCTCTCTCCTATGAGGCCACCAGTGATCAGTGGAGCTCCGATGACCCAGCTAGAATGGGAGAGATTTGATGGAGAGTCGTGAATTAGCGACTGATTGGGAGCCTCGATCGGTCCTCTCCCATTCCGGCTAGGTCACCGAAGGTCCGCTGGCCACTGGTGGCCTCGTCGGAGAGGGAGGGGACTGTTGGGAGTTCCGATTGGTTTCACTCACCTATGGAGGTGACTCATGGTCCTAGAATTTTGAGAAGAAGAAAATGGAAAACAAAGTAATACATAATAAATATAAAATAAATATATTTTATATATTAAGTTTAGTGTAGTGGTTAGATAAATTTACTTTAAATAAAAAGTTGAGGGTTTCAGTCTCTCTCTTTTTTAGTTTTGCATTTTTTTAATTTAAAATTATTACGAATACCATGTCATAAATTGTTACACATATCATCAAGTCAGCACTCACGTCATACTACCACATCATATACCATTAACGGTATTAGTAAAAAATTAACAAAATATACTAAAGTATAATATATTATAAAATTATATTTTAAAAATTTTATATTAAAATATTATATTAATAAAATATTATATATAATTTATATAATTTTCAAGCTTGCCTAGGCCCCAATTCCCGTCGTGGTGGGAATTGGACACGTGTGAACACATATATGACGAAAACGAGAGCAACTATTCACGGTTGACTCTCCTCACATCATGACCTGAGCATACAAGTCAAACGTAGGTCCTCCACACGTTATTCTGTCGCGGATGAGACCCGCAGTGCACTCTTACCTGCAAGTGCGGGAACTATACAGTGCGGCATTTTCATAATCCATGATGTACGGCAAAACGGATTTTGCTTAATTAAGCCATTAAACGGTCTAACGTTCGTCCGAAGAATGTCGGCTTCCGATATCGTAGAGCACACCGCACCGAGCGCCTCGTCTCTTGAGGGGCCCCCAAGAATTTGATCATCAAGAACTGTCTGAAAGGTCGAATGCCTTAGGCTGAAAACAGCACTTCCCATCCCAAGCCAAGAGTTCAACTCAAACATGGCGATGATGTGATCTCCGCTTTAGGCTGTCCTGTTCGACGTATCCACACAGAGTGGGAACACCGACCATGGGATCACCATATTCATATCTGCACCACGTTCTGTCCACGCAAGATTCCAGATTTCCCCATGAAAGAATTTTGGGTCATCTTCCTTTACATGCTAATGGCATCATTCTTCCACGTCAGAAAATTGAAAATTCTTTCTTATTTTATGTTATTCACAGATCTGGTCTATAAATAGTTTGCAGGGTACAGGCAAAAGTGGCGGAGTAGGGTATCTCGTCGGATTAGTACGAAGCAGACATGAAGTCTCAGTTAGCCCTTCTTCTTACTGCTTTCTCTCTTCTTCTGGTAACTGTTTTAAATGAAAGCCGCCATGCTGTCGATTGAAATTTACGAATATCGGACATGTTTGCGGTCGTCCTCTGCTCGGTATTAACCGAGAGTGCGGTAGTATATCCTCGTCCAAGTGCTGAACTGATCGATGTTGTTTCTTTGACAAATTAAACTTCGCAGCTGTCCCGCTCGAGCGACGCGAGGAAAGGCCCTGCAGCAGAGGAGTACTGGGAGATGGTGATGAAGGGCGACCCCATGCCGCAGGCGATCTCGGGCCTCATCGTTCGTAGTGGGGATCGGGAAGAGCCCTCCGCTGCTGTCGTCGAGGAAGACATCGAGAGCAGCAGGTCAAGGTTCGTGAGGGACTTCGACGTCAGGCCCAATGTCATCATATATCACAACCACAAGACTCGAAAGAACGAGGAGAAGGGGTTCTTCGACGACGGGACCGTGGGTCGATCCTGAAAGAAATCGGTCGAGCGCGCCGGCCCTTGGCCGTGTAGAATACGAAGGGAACTCACTTAGATGATAATCGTCAGGGTGTACGTTGTTGTCTTCTGTTCTCCTGTTTGTTTTTCGGATGTGTTCGTTTCTCCTGTCTGGGGTTTCAGATTGTCTGTGTGATCACGAGAATGTTGTCTTGGTTTGAAGCTCTTCTTCTGCTAGGTTGCACGCTTTTCTGCCTGAGGCTCTCAAGCTAAATCCAGCTTCCAGGTTTTGGGCCGACGAGGATGGTCCAGCTGGGCCTTCTGTAATCCGCGTGCGTTAAAAAAAATCAAAATTAAAAAAAACTGTCAACGGGTTTGGCGGTCAATACAAACTGAAAAGTGAAAACCAAAAAAAAAATCTGAAAAGAAAAATCGATTTTCCAGCTGACTCTCAGAACTCGCACGTGATCTATCCGCGATCGGACCAAACGACGCCGCAGAGGCTCCGACCAAGAGGAGCCTCTCCGGACCGAGGGAGGGCACGATCCGACCAACTCCAACGGAAAAAATAGCGTCGGGGAGAGGCGTGTGTGTGTATTTTAAATTAGGCTGAAAACAAAAGAAAAGTAAAATAACTGTAAAAACCCGGGGAGCGAAAGCAAGGTATCGAGCTCTCTCTCTCTCTCTCTCTTTCAACGGAATGGCCCGCGAATTAACGGAACCGGCGAGGGCGAGGCCGCCATTGCCAGCTCCTGAAAACCCTAATTCACCCCATCCCTCGACCTTTATTGATGGTCCTTCATCTTCCTTCAGGCACGCTGGCAGCCTCATTTGAAGGAGTGCCGTGCCTCGATGCATGTCGTATCGGCTCCATGTTGGCTGATCGAACAGCTTGACTCGATCTTTGAGGATCTTTGGCGGAAGATTTTGGCTTTTCGGCGTTCTGGGTGCGTTTAGGCGGTGGTTTTTTCTCCCATTTCTGGGGCAATGGAGACTTTGATCGAGCTGTGCGACCTGATCGCGCGGAATCCGGGGCAATTTTCCGACAAGCTTGTCTGGATGTGCAGCCGGTGTCCACAGCCCGACTCCTTCGGCGGCGAATCTCCTAGGGTCTCGTATTCCCAGCTCCATGCCACCCTTGCTGTTACCCGCTTCCTGTCCAAATCGGACTCTGCCTCCGATCATAGCCCCAAGTCGGCGGTTCTCGATTTTCTGCGTTTGATTCCTTCCTCTTTCAGACGGTCATTTTGGCCGCAATCATTTAAGAACGAATCTGTTGGGTCTTTCTTCACTGATTTTCTTGGATACCTCTCAAAGGCGACAGAATTGTCTCCAGAATTCTCCACTGAAGTGGCTGAACTGGTGGGAGACATTGTCATCTCCGCAATCACATCCAGTGGAGACGATACAGGGATTTCTAGGCTTTTCTTGCTTTCTTTGTCGCAAAATTTCCCGCCAATTTTATCTTCTGATGCAGATAAGCTCGTCCACTGCCTTCTCGATCAATTCACTACTCCAGTTGTGGTGCCCTCGTCCCATAGAGACCTAATACCGCTTACTTCAGAGCTATCTTCATCATCACCGAGTTCACCCGTCAGTGTTATCACTAATAGCATGAATTTACAAGAGGTTTCAAGTCCAATTTTAGCTAGCCAAGTGTCTGCTGGGTTGGCAAGTGGAGCAAGTTCGGGGTTAATGGATGATACACCAAGTGCGTCCTCCTCCAGGGTTTCAGGGTTCATGAATGGTGAAAGCAATTCTGGGATTTACGATAAGGTGGCTTTGTTTGAGGAGTCGTCCTTGGAGAGTTTGGAGAAGCAAGAAATTGCTTATAAGTTAATCGCTCATATTATAGATAAGGCGGAATAAATCCTAAGTTGTTGGAGCAGGTAAGGTTAATGTCCAGGAAGCATGTACAGTGTGTTCCTGCATTTTTAAAGGTAAGACTCTCATGACACAAATAATGGAGGTCTTCCCATTTGTTAATGCACTTTTCTCTTTGTATCTGTTTTTCTAATAGGAACTCGAGCTTCTAAGGAACTAATTCTTATTGTCTTATTGCTGGTACATTGAAGAGATTACTAATTAAATGCAGAATGTATTCGATGTTTTTGATTCCCAGTACCCCAAACTCAGTCTCCACTGACGCAGCTGGTAGAATGTTTAGCTTGGAAGGTGCTAATCATTGTTGACTGGTTACATGGACAGATAAGGAAACAGGAGTGGAATGAGCAGGGTTCCCATTTGAAAGCCAGAATTAATGCAAAGCTATCATTTTACCAAGCGGTTGCTAGGTTGCAAATAAAGTGTTTGACTTCACTTGATTCAGATGGAAAATCTTCGAAGAAGTTGTGGCTTGAGGCTCTTGTACTGTTTACTGTAGCAGCAGAGGCTTGTCTTCTATCTGTTTGGCGGAAGTTTAGAAGGTGCAAAGATTTATTCAGCTCATTGTTAGAAGGCATGACAAAAATTGCCGTGACCAAGGGAGGTCAACCTCTACGTGTTTTACTCATTCGCCTGAAGCTCCTTGTGCTGACTGCATGTGCACAGGTGCATTTTTCAGGACAGATACTTACCATCATTTATAATTTTTTTTGAAATATTATCATCATTCATAAAATTATTGTGCGCATGTTCCTCCTTAACAATATATTTTATATATAATATAATTTTACAGACTATTGCTTTTGGCAGGCAGATACATGGGCTAGCAGCCCAGGAACCATGGTTGATAGTGTCATGAAGACAAGCCAATCACTGATCGATTATGGCTGGAGCAGGGAGCGGGCTCCTGTGGACACATTTATCATGGCACTGGCAGCAAGTATACGTGAACGAAATGACTATGATGAGCAGGTTATTTTTCTTAGTATGAGCTTATCCTCTGTTTTGCCCATAACTAGCTCAGATTCTTTGTGTGAACCACATCTTTTATTCTTACATACTTTTTATTTTCATCCAATTGTAGGTTGAGAAAGAAAAGCAATCAATCCCTGTGGTGCAACTTAACCTGATACGATTGCTAGCAGATTTGAGTGTCGCTGCTAACAAATGTGAAGTGGTAGATATGATATTGCCTCTTTTTATTGAATGCTTAGAAGAGGGGGATGCCTCAACTCCTGGTTTACTGCGACTTCGGGTATTAAACCAATTTCTGTTAGACCATTACTGGTTGCTTGTGCTGTTAAGAGCCTATCATTTATAACATAATTTTGATTTGTAAGATGCATTTTTCAGCGGCCTCTGTTATATAACTATTCATCATAAAAAATGGCTACTTAAATTCCAGTGGTACACATTCTGAACCTTTTGATATTGCATTTCTGCAGCTGCTTGATGCTGTGTCACGTGTAGCAAGTTTAGGTTTCGAGAAGTCGTACCGTGAGACTGTTGTTTTGATGACAAGGAGCTATTTGAATAAACTTTTGACTTTGGGATCTGCTGACAGCAAAACTTTGGCAGCAGAAGCCACTACAGAACGTGTTGAGGTACGTAAAATGTTCTAACCTGGGGATCATTTATTGTACTAGGACTAATTAGTTGAAAACATTTTTAAGGGAAGTCTACTGTGTGACTGTGCTATAGACTCTTCCTGCTGGATTTCTTCTGATTGCAAGTCATCTCACCAACCATAAGCTCCGGTCAGATTATCGGCATCGCCTGCTATCTTTGTGCTCAGATGTAGGGTTAGCTGCTGAGAGCAAGAGTGTGAGGTGAGATTTAGGTTTTGTTTGAGCTGTTGAATGATATTATTACACCTGAGAAAAGTTTAAATAGAATTTCCTCTGTCCTTGATGGATCATGCCCTTTTCTTTCCCAAACCATTTTCTTTTACTTGGATAACCACCTGAAAAACATGCCTATTCAACTCTTGCAGGACTGGAGCTGATTATTTAGGGCCTCTACTTCCAGCTGTCGCAGAGATATGTTCAGACATGAATCCTACAGGAGATGTAGAACCATCACTTTTGAAGTTATTTCGCAACCTGTGGTTTTATATTGCTCTCTTTGGACTAGCACCACCTGTAAAGTCTACTCAGACACCAAATAAATCGGTTTCTACTACAACAAATAGTGTGGGAAGCATAAAAAACATTCCCCTTCATGCTGTGGGTGGCCCTTATATGTGGAGCGCAGAGTGGTCTTCTGCTGTTAAACGTATAGCTCAAGGAACCCCTCCCCTTGTAAGTTAATTGGAGAGTACCTATGAAGTGCACTTCTACTGGTATATTTAAGTCAGAATGTAGTTTAACATAAAAAAATAGAGGTCAGATGCAATTTGTGTAGTTCTCTGAATTCCCTACTAGTGCCTGCCATGTTTTGTTGCAGGTAGTAAGTCTGGTCATCGATTTAATTTGTCTTCTACTCTGCGTCATTCTTAAATCCTTGTGTTAAATTCGTTGTGAGCCCATAAGGGATCAGGCCCATTTCCACTTAAAAGCTCAAGCTGATAGGTGGTGGTACCCAAACCTTCTTATAAGCCCACAACGTTTTCTTTATTTAATCGATGTGGGATTGTATATCTCAACACCCGCCCTCACGTGGCAACGTGGTCCACTTTACCACGTGCCATTAAACACCCACCCTCAACAACTATCTACAAGCCGGGCATTCTTCTTTCGGTCTCAAACGAGTGGACAACTGGCCACGAGTCGGACAATTTTCTTCCGTACTCGGGCTTATATCAACTGACCACAAGCCAAGGTTCTAGACTCGGGTCGGGCAAGGTGCGAGCCCACTGGCTCTGATACCATGTTAAATTCGTTGTGAGCCCATAAGGGATCGGGCCCATTTCCACTTAAAAGCTCAAGCTGATAGGTGGTGGTACCCAACCTTCTTATAAGCCCACAACGTTTTCTTTATTTAATCGATGTGGGATCGTATATCTCAACATGAAATGAAGCATTCAATTGCCTCTCAACTGAAAGGATAATCCTGCAAAGGCCTGAATTAAGATACCTTCTCTGTTCTGGATGTGGTGGTGATGTAAAACCTCCACCTTTTGCGGTGACAGATGGTTGACTTTAGATTTTCCTTTTTTTTTTTATGTGCTCTTGAACCTTTATTTGTCTTTCCATGTTGATGTGATGGATCCACAATATAGTATAAACATCTGAAGTTAGTCGCATCTGACATTTAAACATGTTATTTTCTAGGTTGTTAGCTCTGTGAAATGGCTTGAAGATGAATTGGAACTCAATGCTCTTCACAATCCTGGAAGTCGTCGGGGGAGTGGCAATGAGAAGGCTGCTTTGAGCCAGAGAACTGCTCTTTCTGCTGTTTTAGGAGGGAAAGTAGAAGTTGGTAGCATGAGGACAATATCAGGTAACTAAATCTATGTTATCGCAGTTGATGCGATGCTCTTGTTTTACTTTTAGTGCATTTGCGTGTAAACATACCTTTTCTAAGTGGAATTAAGACTTGCAAAGAACTAGATAGTAGGATAGATTTCACCTAGACAGTGTTTTTTTTTTTTTTGGTCTAGTGTAATGTTCTCTTTCACTTTTGCAGGAGTGAAAGCAACTTATCTTCTTGCTGTAGCCTTTTTAGAAATTATCCGTTTCAGCAGCAATGGTGGGATTCTCAATGTAGGAACAAGTTTGACTGTTTCCAGAAGTGCATTCAATTGTGTATTTGAGTATCTAAAAACTGCAAATCTTATGCCAGCTGTGTTCCAATGTCTGACAGCTATTGTACACTGTGCATTTGAAACGGCTGTAATGTGGCTGGTAATTTGTCTTCTATTAAACCACAATCTCTCTTATTTTTGTATTGTCTACTAGTTATTTTGTTAATCCTTAAATTGAATGCCTACATTATATTTTTTCATAAAATTGTGAGAATTCCAGTATTTTTTGCTGTCTACCTGTCAGATGGACAGGGTAGGATGAACCAGTTATGTGGTGAACACTTTTTTTGGATGTTACATTCTTTTGCCTTCTTTGGTCAATAAATGTGAATTTGTCTTCCTCAGCATTTTGACTTTTGGTTATTTGTTAATCCTTTTGTATTTTATAGTAAAGTTTCTCTTTCTCCTCATCTTTTTTCTTTTTCCTTATCTTAGGAAGATCGAATATCTGAAACAGGCCATGAAGCAGAGATGCGGGACTCTACTGTCTGTATTCATGCTGCTTTTCTCATAAAAAGTTTGTCCCTGAGGGAAGAATGCATTCGTGATATTGCTGTGAACTTGTTGACACAGCTCAGAGATAAGTTTCCTCTGGTAAAAGTTCATCTTTCAATATTTTTGCATTTTTTAACATATTGTATTTGTTTTTCCTTGTAAACTCACTATATTGAGTGATGTGTATTACCTCAGGTTCTTTGGAATTCATCTTGTCTAGATTGGCTCATATTCTCAGTGAATACTGATTCATCTTCAGCTCTTGTCAATGATCCTGCTTGTATAGCAGCTGTTAAATCATTGTACCAAAGGGTCATCAGAGAGTGGATTGTTAAATCACTTTCATATGCTCCATGCACAAGCCAAGGTCTTCTTCAGGTTAAAACTCATGTTCTTGGAAGCTGCATTGGAGCATAATGTTTGTTCATAGTTTTTTTTCCCCCTCAAATGTCTGTGTTGCTTTCAGTTATCACTGAACATGTTGTAGCATAACACAAGGGTTCCCAATCCCATGCGTCATCCCACCTCCTAGCTAGGGGTGAGAGTGCAAATTAGTGGGAAATTGACTGACAAGATCTCTTGTGCTTAGTGATCCATGATACCTTTTCTCCCTGCTACCAGTATCAAATCTTTTTTCTTTCTTGGTTGAAACAACCTACACGCAACTCCTTATTGATGTAGTTGGAGTAAATAATTGTGATCACTTGATTACTGTCAGTGTCTTATGCTGATGTTGAGGTACTGCTAACACCTGCTTTCCTTGTACTCTCCTGACCTTTAGGTTGTGCTGATGCCAGTTTCTGTTGAAAAGAGAAAGTTCTTAGCCACTTGAATGATGAAATTGCCTTGAGTATTCAATTTCTAGGTACTTGTTCTGATTTCTGATGGATAGATCTGCTTTCTCAGGAAAAGCTTTGTAAGGCAAATACATGGCAGAGAAATCATCCTGCTAGAGATGTGGTTTCTCTTCTATCTGAGATACGGATTGGTACTGGTAAAAATGACTGCTGGAATGGCACGAGAACTGCAAATATCCCTGCTGTCATGGCAGCTGCCGCTGCAGCTTCAGGGGCAAACTTAAAGTTGACTGAGCCCTTCAACTTCGAGGTGCTTAGTACTGGTATTGTCAGTGCAACAGTTAAGTGTAACCATGCAGGGGAAATTGCGGGCATGAGAAACCTGTTTAGCAGCTTCGGTGGCTTTGAAAATACAGGGAAATCCATCAACACTTGGTATGGGTATCCAAAGGTTGAAATCTGGAATATTTCAACAGCCACAGATTGAGAATGATTCCTTTGATAAGATTGTGCTTATGAAGTTTGTTCAGCAGCTCCAACAGTTTGTGAACATGTATGAGAAAGGTGGGGAGATTGAGAAGACGGCGTTTCGCCAAACTTGTTCACAGGCTACTGCCTTCCTTCTATCGAATTTGGTAATTTACAAGACAATCTGCATTCTTTGGCATATTAAAACATACAAAATAGAAGAAACTGTCTTCACTCATGCTTTTTTATTTCCTCAGGAGACTAATACAAAGTCAAATGTAGAAGGTTGCTCACAACTTCTGCGCCTACTTTGTTGGTGTCCTGCCTACATTTCCAGACCTGATGCAATGGAGACTGGTGTTTTTATTTGGACCTGGTTGGTCTCTGCTGCACCTCAACTCGGCTCACTTGTCCTTGCTGAGCTTGTTGATGCTTGGTTGTGGACAATTGATACAAAACATGGTCTTTTTGCATCTGAAGAAAGGTACTCTGGTCCCAGGGCCAAACTGAGACCTCACCTTGCCCCAGGTGAACCAGAGCCATTGCCTGAGCATGACTGTGTTGACCAAATAATTGCTCATAGATTGTGGCTGGGTTTTTTTTATTGATCGATTTGAGGTATGGACCTCATTATTCTTCTATCTTTGGAGACTTGGTGTTTCTTGTCCAGTAAATAAGATCACATTTTTCAGAGCATTAGGTGGATGTTCATGTATATGTTTATTGTCCTGTGTGTTGTGCTTGGTTTGTACCTCTTTTTATGCCCTAAACTGCTTTGACACTGCACTTCTTACTAATTCTGTGTGCTCTGTAACTTTCTTCAAAGTATCCCTCTTCTTTGCTCTTAAATAAAGCAGTTGACCAACATTTTTAGTGCCTTTGATAGATTTTGTGGTGTTACATATAGTTCGATAAAATCTTGCAGCAATCTCAATGACACCCCATTTTAGTGCTGTGCATAAGTTCCTGGGTTTTTGTGTTTCAATGTTTTTAAACCTTATGTATATAATCTGATTTAGCTTCCTAACTTTGAACTCTATAGCATACCTTAAGCTTTTTTTTCATCTTCTTACCCAACTCTTTGGAAAATATTTGTCCTCACATCTCCCTTGTAAGTCAAATTTCAGTTGCCAGTCTTATATCTTCCAAGATAATCATTTACTTGGAAAAAAATAAAAATTGGTTAAATTCCTGTGCTTATCCTTTTGAAATTGCTTTTACTTTCTCCAATCAAATCACAACTGTAATCTAATATTTCAATACCACCCTTTCTTTTATTTCTCCATTGATTTAGAAGAATTCCTTTATGACATTTCTAAGGCTTATGTAAGATCGGATTTCCCCTGATGATTATTTCCTATATTAGGTTATCCGCCACAGTAACGTGGAGCAACTCTTGCTCCTTGGTCGCATGCTGCAAGGAACTACAAAACTCCCTTGGAACTTTTCACGACACCCTGCAGCTACTGGTACATTCTTTACCGTAATGCTTCTTGGGCTGAAGTTCTGTTCGTGCCGATCTGAAGGAAATTTGCAGAAGTTTAAAGCAGGACTCCAGTTGCTAGAAGATCGAATATACAGGTGACAAGTGTCTTTATGTTCAATTTCTAAATCCTATATTCCTGGGTTTCTTTAGTAAGCTGGGATCAATGATTTGTTCTGAAACAAGTTCAACTGAACAGATGATTAATCCAATCATGTTGCCTAATTATATTTCTTGAAACTAATGGTGAAACCAACTTGACCCAGTCAAACGTTGGAAAGTGGATCTTTTCTTTCCCAGTTTGTTTTATATGTTTTCTGCTATAAAATAAAACTACTATGTAACTGCTGGGTTAGTAAGTATTATTGTATTACATTGCACTTTATTTTCCCTTCCTCTAAGATGAGTTGAAGAAATGGGATTGTCAGCCTTGTTTTGGCTGGGCTGCAGGAGTTTTTCCTCAGTGGGATATGTAGCCTCTGTTTGTATATGGAGTAGATTGGTCTTGTCCTGATCGAGATGGTTTCTTCCTCATAACCCAACTCTTACTAAACTCTATGTAAATAAATAACTAGATGGATCCCTCAATGAATACAGATTGTTATACCGTTCAAGTTTCACTGTAAGCTTTTTCAGCTGCATATTATTATCTTAATTTCTTTTAAGAATCATATATTCTCTGCAACTTTTAATTGCCAACTGCAATGGAATTCCCTTGTGAAAGAATTGCAGATTTCTTTAGATATGTCAGCTTATCAATTTAAATTAAAATTTTCTTGATATCTGAAATTGCTGTTTAAGTTCCCTTTTATGTATCTTCAGTTTCCTCCAGAATTACTTGCACTTTCTATGGATTTATAATTCTCACTTTCCAGTTATTAATTCATAACATTAAGTTGAACCACTGGGCTTCTTGTTTTTGGGCTCGACAAAGGGTTAAGTTTTGAAGACAAATTTAACTGTTCTGTGATCTATCTTGTAGTATATGTGCTATTGCATCCCTGGAATTGGGTTTGTTTTAGTTCATTTTCTGATTATGTAGAAATTGCTGTATTAAAAGGCAGACTTTTGTTGGAAAATTTTATTAGTTTTTAGTCTATCAAGAGCATTTAGGACTTGGATTGAGTAGATATCTTCTTCAAGTACATCGTATTTCATTATGGGCTGAAAGTGGTATTCCCACATGTTGCAGGGCTTCCTTGGGTTGGTTTGCTTATGAACCTGAATGGTTTGATATAAGCGATATGAATTTTGCCCAGAGTGAGGCTCAATCTGTGTCCATATTTGTTCAGTTTCTCCTCAATGACCGAGGAGATTCTATTCAATCGAATACTAAAGGATCTGGACAAGAAAATGAATGCAATTTTATTGATGTGGTAAGATGCGTATAATTACTACTTCAACAAAGTTAAATATGACATCCTGAAACAGTGTTTATGGTCCATATGTACCTTGAATTTCCTCTTTTCTACAATGCAGAATTACATACGTCATCCCATCTGGGGTCACACAGAGAATTATCCTGTGGAAAGGGAGAAGCGGAAGCAGCTGCTTTTAATGTTATGCCAGCATGAGGCTGATAGGCTGGAAGTTTGGGCAACGCCCACCAACTCAAAGTATGTTTTTCTGTTGATCAGAAATTTCCTCTTTTCTCATTGATGTTTAATATGTTTATACCACTGCACCGGTATTATCGTAGTATCTTTTAATAATTCCACTAATTTGCAGGGATAATGGTTCTCGGCCTAAAATTAGCTCAGACAAATGGATTGAGTATGCCAGAAGTGCTTTCACTGTGGATCCTCGGATTGCTCTATCCTTAGTCTCAAGGTTTCGTGCAAACACTCATCTGAAAAATGAAGTAACACAGCTGATTAAGGTGAGTTTGTCAATAGGCTTAGAGATGGACAATCATTATCTTGATGGAAATAGAAAGAAGAGATACAAAACTCTGAGCATTTCATTTTGCACGGATAATTTTCCTCTCCTTAATTCTTCATTTCTAGAGATGGTGTGATTTAATTACAGTATTGTTGTTATGCTATTGTGGCAATGAGGAGCATTTACTCTGTATAGTATGGATGATGGAGTCAACATATATCCAATGTTAAAAATCCCTGTCGGTTCTTTTTCCCCTTTTTTCCCTTTGTGTTTTTGCTCTTTTTTTCCTTTTGAAAATTTCTTTCACTGCATCTATCCAATCTGATGAAGTATTTTACTAGAAATCTGAGCAGTTACCAGGCATAGTCTGAAGCATCTTTTGTGCCTGCAAACTTTGCTCCCTAATCATTAGAACACTTCTTTTTGTAGTCCCACATATTAGAGGTTCGCACCATACCTGAAGCATTGCCTTACTTTGTCACGCCCAAGGCAGTTGAAGAGAATTCAGTTCTTTTGCAACAACTGCCACATTGGGCTGCTTGTTCAATCACGCAAGCCCTAGAGTTCCTTACTCCAGCATACAAGGGCCATCCACGGGTCATGGCATATGTTCTCAGGGTGTTGGAGTCTTATCCTCCAGAAAGAGTGACATTCTTCATGCCCCAGCTGGTTCAGGCCCTACGATATGATGATGAGGTGAGCAGGCTCCATGATGGCTTCTTTTGGACCTTCCTTGGTTGCTTTGTTTGTCGATATTGGATGTTAGCTGCTTTTGAATTAGAAACTAAACGGACTTTCCAGCACTCTTGATGCTGTGAAAGTCTGGATCAATCACAACTTACCTTTATATGGGGAGCTCTTATTTCCTCATTAGGGGGTCCCGAGATTATTTTGCAATATAGATGCACATCTCCCCTCTCAAGCCCTAATCCAACTCAAAGATGAAAAAAAGATGTATACTAGGAAAAGTGGTCCATTATTTTTCACAAGAATGGCCTTCTTCTATGGTCTTTTTCTTACAGGTTGCTAACAGTTATATTTCCTTTTGGCAAGAGAAATTTTTGAAAATTCAGCCTTCGGCTTTTGTTTCTTTAACATCATGAAGCTAAAGAGCGTTTCCTCACTGGACATTCTAATCCAGTGCCAACACTACATCTTATCTCAATTTGGTCATTTTGCAGAGGCTGGTAGAGGGTTATTTGCTTAGAGCTACTCAGAGGAGTCATATATTTGCTCACATTTTGATTTGGCACCTGCAGGTTAGTGAGGATTCAAGTCCACTTTGAAATTCTTTCAATGTGCAACTTCACCGACAGACATACATGATTTATTTGATTTAATTCTCTTTATTATGGTAATGTGCAGGGTGAGACTTGTGCATCAGAACCTGGGAAAGACCCTATAGTTAATGCAAAGGTATGGCTACATCTTTCCTCCTTGCACTTAAGGTCATAGGGCTATGCATTGGTTTGTGCATGATACCTGCGTCATCATCAAGCTTGGCAGAATTTAAACATATTTAAAGTAATATGAATTTATTGATTTGTCCTCAAATGAATTAGAGAAATAGGATGTTGACAAATATGTTCATTCAGAACTGGTCAGCTGACACTTACATATATTTTTTTTCAGAATGCTGCTTTTCAAGCTTTGCTGCCAGCTGTTAGGCAGCGCATAATCGATGGTTTCAATCCCAAGGCCCTGGACTTGTTCAAGAGAGAGTTTGATTTCTTTGATAAAGTCACATCAATTTCTGGCGTGCTTTTTCCATTACCAAAGGAAGAACGTCGAGCTGGTATTCGCAGGTGACTCCTCATCCTCACTCTTCCTATAGTTCTGTTATTGTTTGGTGTCCACCCCTCACCCAAAAAAAAAAAAACAAATTGTACCTGTTATTGTTTGGTTATTTATGGATCTGATGGTTGAGGGTGTTTGGACCTTTTTTCCCCATCAGGGAATTGGAGAAAATTGAAATGGAGGGCGACGATCTCTATCTACCCACTGCTACTACTAAACTTGTCAGGGGTATTCAAGTAGACAGTGGAATACCTCTGCAATCAGCAGCAAAAGTCCCTATTATGATCACGTTTAATGTGGTTGATCGTGAAGGTGATCCTAATGATATTAAGCCCCAAGCCTGCATGTTTAAGGTGACTTAAGTCTCTTTCTGAGGCAGTTTGTCTGTGAATCTTTCATCTCTTTCGAGGGTTGATATGACATAATATTTCCCAATCTAGGTTGGAGATGATTGTCGACAAGATGTGCTAGCTCTTCAAGTGATATCACTTCTCAGAGACATTTTTCAAGCAGTTGGGCTTAATTTATATGTATTTCCTTATGGTGTTCTCCCAACCGGTCCTGAAAGGGGAATTATTGAAGTGAGTTCAGATCTTCCTTCGAACTTGGGATTAGTTGTCCGTTTGTGCCGTTGCCTGGTGAAGCTTTCAACAGATCCAGGTTTGTTTTGAGTTTATGGCAGACAAATCCAAATGATATGTATTTTTCCCTATTCCGTCCGTCCTGCAGGTTGTTCCCAACACACAGAGCAGAAGTCAAATGGGGGAAACAACTGATGGTGGTTTGTATGAGGTCTTCCAACAGGATTATGGGCCTGTTGGCTCCCCAGCTTTTGAAGCTGCTCGCGAGAATTTCATCGTCAGTAGTGCAGGTTATGCAGTTGCTAGTCTGCTACTTCAGCCGAAAGATAGGCACAATGGCAATCTTCTCTTTGACAAGTATCGGGCCCCTTTCTCTCGCTCTCTTTATCTCTTTATATCTTATTCCTCCCTCTCTGGATTACTGACTAATTGAACCTTGTTGGTTTTTAAAACATGCAGTATGGGGAGACTTGTGCACGTCGATTTCGGCTTCATTCTCGAAACTTCGCCCGGCGGAAACATGCGTTTTGAGAGTGCACACTTCAAGCTGAGTCATGAGATGACCCAGCTGCTTGACCCGTCAGGAGTTATGAAGAGTGAAGCATGGCATCGCTTTGTGGGGTAAAAACAGCAGTATTTTCCACCGCCTCCCCTGACAGAATGCTCCAAAAGCAGAACCGCTACATAAATTAGGAATCATTTTTTCTCCAGCAACTCCTTTTCTCTTTCCCTTTTTCAGCTACCATTGCCCTGAGCTCTGAAGCAGAACTAATTGGGAATCTTAAGAATCCTAATTGTAACCCCAAAAAAAAAAAATACTTCTATTTGGAAATTCTTGGCCTTCAATCAAGTGAAGCTTTTCATGTGTAGTGGTTTCCATGCACAGTTTAGTCCAAACATTAATTACGTGTTGATTGGAAACCCCAATTCACTGTTTTCTACATTGTCTTTGCAGGCTGTGCGTTAAAGGATACTTAGCCGCTCGTCGATACATGGATGGGATCATAAGCACTGTGCTGTTAATGGTAGACAGCGGCTTACCTTGCTTCGGTAGAGGAGACCCAATCGGGAACCTCCGCAAGAGGTTTCATCCCGAGATGAATGAGAGGGAAGCTGCCAACTTCATGATCCGAGCCTGCATCGACGCGTACAACAAGTGGACTACTGCTGGCTATGACTTGATACAGTACTTACAGCAAGGCATCGAGAAGTAAATCCTCTTCGTCCCTCTCCACCATACTACTGCATGAGATCAACGCGTACATGAATTGCTGAATTCAAATGTAAATTGACCGATCGAAATCCATAGGCGGTCGTTTTTTTTTTCCTTTTTGTAGCTACCAGTTTTCTTTTCCGAGCGCTTGTAACCATAGAAACGCTGAGCTCTGTTCTTGGCCTGACAGTTCGGTTCCCTTGTCGGATCTGTACGGTAACAAATCTTGTATCGAGCTGTTCATATCCGAAGAGTCCGTGATTTTCGGTGTATGGATTGTTTCCCTTGAGCAGAGCTGCCCGGTCGATGCTACCTGCTTTACTCTTGGAAGAACTATAATTTTTTCTACTCTTAGTGGATGGATTTGGGGAGTCCCCGGGTGATTTTAACACTGGGAGTTATTTCTATGTGACTTGAGAGTCATCCCCTGCTCCCTCAATCTCATAAGCGGGTCGATGTGGATGGGGGAGTCCTGGATGAGATCGCCAGCTACCTGTCGATATCTCTGCCATTTTGTTCGTGTTTCACTGGGCTTGTAAAGCCGACTAGCCGACCGGACAATTATATCGTGCCTTGGGAACTCCAGCTGAGGCTGAGTGGCTGTCCTGTTTCCTCCAGGGAAGCACTCGCAGCAATTTTGGACACCGCCGGAGGCAACGAAATGGGACTCGGAGATGAGGTGAGGTATATAAAATCGGAGCCCGATGCTCGCTTGAAGCAATGAACCGGGGGAAGGAAACCAGTTGGGTAACCGGTCGAAGGGAAAGTGAGGAGGACCCATCAAAATGGGAAATGCCAGGGGGACAAAAGGCCAAATTCAATCAATGATTGGACCATACCTTTTGTCCGGTCGATTATGGGCCGGGGTCTCTGATGAGCTTTCGAGGATGAGGTGAGGTCCCCATCTTTCCTCCACTCATACTTAGGAGGGCGACTCTTCGGGCACGGCAGTGACCCGGCACCCAGTGGATGCTCGTGGTGGTGGCGAAACCAAAAAGAGCCACTCTATTGGATCCATTTGAGAATAAGAGAAGGAATTGTGAGTTTGTGGCTTACGGCTTATGGCTCTTTCAGGAAGACAAACCTTTGGGTGGGTATCTGGGTATCAAAGATTGATAGTGCCAAATTGATTTTCTTTCTCAGTCCAACAGACATTTTTAGAGATCTCCTCAACAAGCATGCCCTTTGGGTAGGGTTCTCTGGATGCCACCAGAACATGTACATGATCATCCCGATCGTGCATGTAACGGAGTCCAATTTTTATCGAGTCATCCGACATCCTTAAATTATAAATTCTCCCGCAAAAAGAGAGAGAGAGAGAGAGAGTTTAGAGACATTGTCTTCTCTGTATCTCACGACCGAAAATGAATCTTTTTGCCTCTCATAAATCTTTTCTCCTCCTCCTCCTCTCCTCCTCCTCCAGTCGATGAACCTTCTCACTCACCCCCACCAGCTCTCTTCTAACGTCCTTGACATGTCATCCATGAAAAAAGACCCAACATGTAAAGGGATCATGAAAATACCAAGTGGTCCCTCATTGTAATTTTTTTTAGTACAATAATATCATAATTAACTTAACAAATAAATAATCAATTTAATTCTGATTATAAAACTTTTTCTTTCTTTCTTCTAATTACTCAGTTTTACAGCGACACAGTTTTACAGCGAGACGAAATTGGGTCCACGAAAATGAGATTGGATATGTGGAGGTATCATTACAGTGATGTGACCAAGGGCAAATATGTCATTTTAATCAGTTTTTTTCCCATAAATTTTCTTTTTCCTCCGAAAATCTTCCCTTTTTTGTGATTACGTTTTTTCTTGATCATCGTTATCGCTATATAACCTTAGATTCTAGGTAGCTATACTTACCGAAGTGCCCTTCCCTAACCCTGCCTATTACCATTTACACCCTGCGCCATCTGGACCGCGCCGTTACCATCAGTGGCGCCGTCAACGTTACCGTTGACCGCCTTCTTTTCCTCTGCCTCGAACTCCCTCAGCGCTTTCCTCCACCGGCAGTACTTCCCGAAGACTTTCTCCATCTCCTCCAGCGTCCTCCTCTGCGTCTCCGGCATCAGCGTGTAGAAGAAGACCCAGGCGACGGAGGCTATGGAGGCGAAGAGGAAGAACGCGCCGCCCGTCGTGATGGCCTTGGAGAGGGAGAGGAAGGTCATGGAGAAGACGCCGCTGGTGACCCGGTTGACTAACACCCCGGCGGCGCAGCCCTGTGCGCGGAGGCGGAGTGGGAAGATCTCGGAGCTGTAGACCCAGGTGATTGGGCCCATCCCGATGGAGAAGAAGGCCACGTAGGACAGCGTGGAGAGGATGCAGAGGACGATGGCCCACATCAACTTGGAGGAGCTGTGGTCGATTATTGTCAGGCAGGTCCCCAGGGAGACGAGGGACCCGATCATCCCGCCGACGCTGCTGAGGAGCAGTCGGCGGCGGCCGACGCGGTCGAGGAAGAAGGTGGCCACGAGAATGAACAAGGTCTTGACGAAGCCGACAGCGATTGTGGCGATGAGCTTCATATCGGACGAGGTGATGCCGGCCTTGCCGAAGATCTCCGGGCTGTAGAGGACGACGGCGTCGATGCCCGACGACTGCTGGAAGAAGTGGATGCCCACGCCGGCGATCAGAATGTGCCTCACCGCCGGTGTCGGGTGCAGGAACAGCTCCCTCCATACGCCCGAGCCCCCCTTCCTCTCCTTTGAAATCTGAATTCATCAAGTGGGACCCCCATAAAGGCAATCATTATTTTGACTGTTAATTTTATTTTCTATTTTATTATTTCTTTTTTTTGTTATGTTATAATAATGAGGGTGAAAAGCCTATGCAGCCGTACTCTTACGGTCTTACCTGAACGATTTCGTCTTCACACTCCGGGGGAATTCCGGCGGCCTCCTTAATGTCGGCGAGACGCAGCTCCGCCTCCTCCTTGGAGTCGGAGGTCTTCTGGAGGACTCGCTTTGCCTCCCCAAGGCGGCCCTGCATGACGAGCCACCGAGGAGACTCTGGCATGGTCATGATGCTGAACCCGATCAGCATCGACGGGATTGCTGCAATCCCGAGCATGAACCGCCATCCGAGGTGCAACGGCAGCTTCGAGAAGGCGTAGTTCGACACGTAGCCGAGTAGTATTCCGGCGTTAATGAAGACCTGAAAAAGCCATGTCATTTGTTGCTTTTCTGGTCATGATCTTGTGTGATACTTGAGGACCAAGAAAGTCCTGCCAGGAGGAGAGAAGAGATACCTCCGGGAATGAAGTGAGGAAGCCCCGGGAGGAAGCCGGGGCCACCTCTGCGGTGTAGACGGGAGCGATCATGAGGGCGTAGCCGACGCCGACGCCGGCGACGAAGCGGCCGAACATGAGGAAGGCGTAGTTGGTCGCTAGGCCCATCAGGAGGGCGCCGGCAAAGAAGATGGCCCCGGCTAGGACGATGGTGTAACGCCGGCCGATCCAGTCGGAGGTTCGGCCGGCAGCTGCCGAGCCGAGGAGCGAGTAGACGCTGAGTATCCCCATGAGAACCTCCTTCTGGACGTAGTTGATCTTGAGGTCTTTCTCTATGAAGATCGCCGCCCCACTCATCACACCGATATCTGTCCCAAAAATGATTTTTTTTTTTTTACATATTCATTTTTTTAATTTTTTTGCATGAACTTAATTCGGAAAAAGGAAAAAAAATCATTTTTCCACAGTTCATCGAAGAGTTTTAAGCGAGAAATCTTCTTTTCAACCCACCCCGACAATTAATAAACTCCAGAGAGAGATCTCACTCGTTCCTCGTGGTCAATTCATAAGAAGAACACTTCCTACGTTACATATTCATATCACGGGTCACGTACCGTAGCCGAGAAGGATCGAAGTCATGGAAGCCAGGATGGCGCAGGCGAAGGCGTACTTGTTCCTCTTGGGCTTCTTCGGCGGATCGAAGTCCTCGATCGGTCTCTGGTAATTAGGACTCGCCGCCACCGCCACGGCTCTTCCGCTCTCGGCTTCCTCGTTCTGATCCGCTGCCATCTCCCTTCACTAGCAGAGCCGCCCTTAACAGACAACGATAGAGAGAGGGAGGGGTGAGCTCGCTCTTGTGAGTCCGCGGAGCTGTGAGTAAGAAGCAATGGACGATATATAGGCCAAGCGTGTGGACAGATGCTTACGTCATCCCTGGCGTATCCAAACAAAATAATAATTGAACTAGTTCCCTCTTTTAGGTGGAGTGGCGCTCATTTATTACTAATCTGCCACCACTCAGTTTCATGTTGTCTAATCGTAACGCACCCAATTGCCTTTGGATTAGGCCTTCAATCTCTGTATCAACCGATGAACACCGCCGGCAGAGCTTTCCGACTCCATGGCATGCATGGCAGGCGTATCCTCTTTGGTTTTTTAACTGGTTGAATTCGACGGCCGGTATTACATCTTCTTATGTTGTATTCCATATAACAACTAACATATATAGTCAGTACTATTCGGGGGTATCCTCAACCAGTGGACGTACAAAACTCTTTTATCAACTATCAAAATTATTTTTTTATTATATAAGACACTTATAAATTTAGAATGAGATAAAAAATGTATAGTTTTAAAAATTAGATTGGACCGGCCAGTTCGATCGGAGACCGTCCACTCACACTGTCTGATTTATATAAAAAAACTCAATTGCACTTTCAATGAGGTCAACTCCGGTTGAACCGGCCAATTCCCAGTCCGACAGATGAATCCAATTAAACAGGTAAAAAAACTGACCGACTTAAAATTTAAAAAAAATAAAAACCCCATTATAATATATCTATTTTATTTTACTAAACTCATATTTATATTTTATATTAAATAAAAATTTAATATAATTGTTATATTAATTATTTTTGTTATAAATAATTTTCAATTATAAGATTATGTAAATTTATTTGTAATATTATTTATTAAATATGCTGTTCAACACATTAAACCCTCGGTTCGACCTATGAACTCATAAACTCATACCTATAACAATTCCTGCTTTAGTCTGGTTTTACAAAGTATGAGAAAAATGGGGAATAAAATGGTAAGAAAAGTTTTAAGATGACTATACAACCTTTTAGTTGTTAGATCGAAGGCGATATTACTGTACTAAAGAGGCATGAAAGTTTTATGATAAAAATTGAATATACAACCTTCTGGTTATTAGGTTGAGAGTAATGTAACCGCAGGGGGTTGTAAGTTTGATTTTCATCGTAAAACTTCCGTCTCCTTTTATTCCCCTCTTCTTCTATCCCTTTATAAGGAACACCTTGCCCTCTCCCACTTACTTTTTTCGGATGATCTACAAAATCTATCACGTGGAGGAGAGGACGGTGTGAGCTATAAAAAAATGTTTTGGAAGGCTTTTGTAACATCTCAAGTAAAAAAATCAATATTGAGAAATCAAAAGTCATGTTTTCACAAAACACAAGACCCCAATGGAGGAACTATGTGACAAGGAGCTTGAATATCAGTGAAACTACTCAGCTAGGCAAATACTTGGGCTTTCCCATGGATATGAGGGGATCTAGGATAGCATCATTTGAATTTATCTTAGATACATTTAAAGAGAAGATGGCAAGTTAGAAGTCCAAGTTATTATCTAGGGCTAATAGAGTCACGTTGATAAATTCTGTTCTAAGTTCCCTCTCGACCCATATCATGCAATGCACCTTGTTGCCCCAAAAAACATGTGCTGCCATAAATAGAATGACAAGGAGTTTTTTGTGGGGATCATCAGAGGACAACAGAAAGATTCATCTAGTTAATTGGGATACAGTTACCTTACCCCAAGACAAGGGTGGCCTTGGCATCGTAAGGGCTGATGGGCGAAACTGAGCCCTTCTTGGGGGGTTGGCCTGGAGGGCTAGGAATGACAATCGCCCATGGGCTAGGATAATTCAACATAAGTACATGGGCCCTAGAATGGTAGGAGTGGTTAATCGGCTCAACATGCGGGCAATTAGGATAGGGCAACAACTATGTGACATTGGGTCAAGGAAACTACTAGGCTCAGGAGACTCAATTAATCTGTGGATGGAAGATTGGAGTGGTAGAGGTAGCATAAGATCCTTGATTAGTGGACCATTAAGGGAGGATGAGATGAACTTAACAGTGGCAGCTTTGGTGAATGATAAGGGGGAATGGAACCTACATAATTTATCTATATGCATCCCAGATCAGATTTGGGACTTGATTTGCAACTCCCTTAGGAGCATGTTAGGTACAAGACCGGATAGAATCATTTGGAAGTTTGGCCCAAATTGAGAGTATGACACAAAATCTACATACAATCTTGCTTGTGGCCGAGATCCGAGTAATAATACTACACATTGGAGGTGGCTATGGAAAAGTGCTGCACATCCAAGAATATTGGACTTTCTATGGTTGTGTTGCCATGGGAAAGTTCCCACTGCTTCTCACCTCAACCATTGGGGCATGAATATAGATGCCCATTGCAAGACATGTGGCCACATAGAGGATCTCTAGCATGTCCTGAGAACTTGTACTACGGCTATTACATTGTGGAGGGAACTTGGAATTCCAAGGACAGAGAGGGTGTCTTTCAATGTTCCTATCAATGCATGAATACAGACAAATTGTGAAACTTATGAGCTTCATACCAGTAACATCCCATGTAAGTTCATATTTCCGATGGCAATTTGGTTGTTATAGAAAGAAAGGAACCGAATCATGTTTGAACATTGTAACCCTTAGCATGATCTACAAAAAATATGCATTCGAAGGGCATGTGAATACTTTGGCCTTCAACAACCAAAATAGGACAATTCAAAATAGGTGTTGAAGGCTGTGGCTTGGGAAGCACCACCAATGGGATGGTGGAAATTGAACACAGATGGGTCAGCTTTAGGATGTCTAGGTCGAGCAGGAGCGGGAGGCATAATCAGGGACGATTCCGAATGTTGGGCTAAGGGGTTCACAAGGTTCCTTGGCAAGGCGAACAACATGATAGCAGAGAGCTAGGCCTTGCAAGATGGCCTCATCTTAGCAAGGGACTTAGGCATCCAAAATTTACTAGTAGAACTAGATGCAAAAATTATTGCTAACCTCTTTCATCATAGTGTTTCTATGAATCATCCATTGACTTCTATAATTTTGGATTACAGGATTGTCAGTCAGACTTTTAAGAAATTTCTGCTGAGACATGTCTATAGGAAAGCAAACAAGGCTGCAGATTACTTGTCAAAATAAGCGACGGAGCCCAGAGGACGATATGGTGACATTTTGATTTGGGACTCCCCTGTGGGGGAGCTGTTACATATTTTGTTGGGAGATGTGTTAGGAGCCACCACTGATTGGGATAGATTTTGTAGACAGATGACTTCTAATTTAATGAAATGAATCACTCCTTCTATACAAAAAAAAACCTTACAAGATAATGAAAATTTGTTGTTTTTATATAGAAATTTTTAATTGAATGAAGTCTTACTAATCAATAGAAGGATTTGCAATCACAGCACCCGTAACTAACGAAAATTCGAACTTGATCAATTCATTGCAAGTAGCATTTTTCTTTTTTTCTTTTTTAAATTAATCGAATAACACTTTTTAAGTTGTATATTTAATGCATTCAAAATTTTGAATAATGTGAAATATTAATAGAGTGATTTGATAATTTCATCTCCTTTCTCATGGCATGTTTCCTCCTCTCTCTTTTTTTTGGAATGAAGTGTGAATTTTAATTGAAGTGAACTGTTCTACGCAATTCACTAACCCAAAAAAAAGAGAAAAAATAGTAATATTAGGGCATAGAAAACCATGTGCAACTGTATGGCCTACTTCACCGTCCCTACTTAATGACAGCTGGGCCTGTGCTCCCAACGGACAAGGCTTGATTAATTTAAATATATCTATTATTAAACTAATTAAACATAAATTTAAGCACGACCATCCACACTGCCGACAGGCAACGGGGCAGGCCCGATGTCTGTTTTCCAATGTTGCTCCGTTTTTAACAGTCCTGCCCGCTGGCCTGACACGACAACAAGTGAATAATTTTTCTCCTGCTCTTCCGACCGTTCGTCCTTTGTCTACCATCACATGAATTGAGCTGAGGAAGAGTCTAATAGCTAAGAGATTGTTAATGAGTTTTCTATGTAATAATAAAAAAGAGTAAAATCCGAGCCATCTATGTAAACTTGGGGTTTGAAGATCTTTTGGGCCGTGATTTTTCACGATTACAATGCAATATGAAGCCTAAAACTAGAAAAAGAGGCAATCGGTACTGATAGGATTGGGATTCGTTGGCGTGTTTGATGCACGTCTTCTTGTAAAATCGGGTTTGTTTTCTTTTGAACTCACAACGAATTTAACACGATATCAGAACTAGTGGGCTCGTGCCTCGCCTGACCCGAGTCTAGAAGCCTGGCTCGTGGTCAGTTGATAAAAGACAGAGTACGGAAGAAAATTGCTCGACTTATGGCCAGTTGTCCCCCTCATCCGAGACCGGAAGAAGAGTGCTCGGCTCATGGACAGTTGTTGAGGGCGAGTGTTTAATGGCACGTAGCAAAGTAGACCACGTTGCCACGTGAGGGCGGGTGTTGAGATATACAATTTCACATTGATGAAATGAAGAAAACGTTGTAAGCTTATAAGAAGGTTGGGTACCGCCATCTATCAGCTTGAGTTTTTAAGTGAAAACGGACCCGATCCCTTATAAGCTCACAATAAATTTAATATGGTATCAGAGCCAGTGGGCTCGCACCTCGCCCAACCCGAGTCTAGAAGCCTAGCTCGTGGTCAGTTGATATATGTCCGACTACGGAAGAAAATTGCCCGACTTGTTACTAGTTGTCCCCCTCGTCCGAGACCGGAAGAAGAGTTCCTAACTCGTAGACAGTTGTTGAGGACGAATGTTTAATAACACGTGATAAAGTAGACCACATTGTCACGTGATGACAGATGTTTAGATATACGATCTCACATCGATTAAATGAAGAAAACGTTGTGAGCTTATAAAAAGGTTGGGTACTGCCACTTATCAGTTTGAACTTTTAAGTGGAAACGGAACCGATCCCTTATGAGTTCATAACAAATTTAACCGTTTGTGCTGGCCGATTTGAGTCATGAAGAGTGACCCTCTCCTCTTTTTTATGGAAAATTTTAAATTATTTAAGACGAAGATTTTTTTAATTGAACAAGCAGAATTTGGCCGTTGATTTGCATCATTTGTGGAGGGCCGGCTCTATCTAAGTCGATTTTACAATAGTTTTGTGCTGATTCCAGGTCAAACCAGCCTATTTAACATCTCTTATTGTCATACGATCCGGATTTATTGGACACCACTCTACCTTCCCGAACGGGCAGTGGACAGTTTCGGTTCCACGGATGTGTGGCTTTCTACGTGCACTGCTCTCGTCAACATCGGTTGTTAGATTAAAAGAAAGTCTAAAGAGAGACTGAAATCACCGCATTTTCATCGGATGAGATCCGACATAAAGAATATAGCAAAGCCTCACGGACTGCATACACGACGGATCACCGCCCTATCCGTATGTTTTGTTAAATTATCGTAACCTATGTCGTCTTTATCCTCGTTCTTTTCAATCACCGCGTCGAATTCTCACAGCATCCTATCCTCTCGTGCGCCCGACCCCGTAGGTTCGACTATCCTATACGAGGGTTCCCCGTGGGCGCTGGGCGATCCGAGACGGTAGAGCGGGAGGGGCTCTCCCGAGTCCCGAAGTAGACGGGTTTGGTAGCGCAATGATGCCTAAGATGCTCTGGTAAGTCCACACAGACACGCAAATTGTTTGTTCAAGGTCAAGAATGACGTGCTGATTTGATTTGATTCCGATGGTAGGCTGTCCACCTCTCTGAGGACTGGACCACCACCGCCGCCGCCCCCACAGCGCGTCTGCCTCCGTTGTCGTCGTCGAGACTTTAAAGAAAATAGTAATGAAAAAAAAGGAGATAAATTCGAAGAAATTAAATAATTGCATTAGACTCATCCCTGCCTGCTAAGACTATCACTCCAAGTTGCAGCCACGAATGTACGTACGTACGTACAATGCTTCTTTTTTCTAATTTGTATCACATAATATTCCGAGTAAATTGAAATATATCTCAAGATTAATCTGTGGTCAGATCGGGATCCCTGAAAAAATTCTTATCAATTCTTCCAATTTAAAATTTGATTATTATACCACCAATTTGAAGATTTAGTTAGAAAAATACTAATTCAACTCCAGATTGTTAGGTAAAATGCTTCTTCAATTATTGTCCTGTCCAATTTTTTTGGTCGGGCTTTCAAACCAATCTTAGGGCGTGGGAAAATGGCGTTGATATTATAACTATTTGGTTCTAACTTTTTTTAATATAAAAAAAGTTTGGGTAATACTGAAATTACGGATTTTGTGGATAAACATGTATTAATTAATTAATTAATATATCAGGAAAATGGAATCTTTGACTCGTCGGACTGTTTCAGTTTGACGAGAGAGAGTGAGCGCAAGAATTATTTGGCAGTGTGGGGTTGCCTTTCGTGACATCATTAGGGGATTTTTGATAAGGACACAATCTATCCGATTATATACACTAAAGAAATAGATGGTGAGGGAGCTTAAAAATCGTCCACCCAAGCGACTGTGAAACATAGTCTTAAAAAATTGGATTGGTGTAGCTAGTTTGACTGGGAACTAGTCATTCGTCCTAGTTCTATTCTCATAATTAATCAAGTTGTATTTTAAATACGGCCAACTCTGATTAAACTGTCGATTTTCAGTTGAATTGATGAAAAAATTGGTTAAGTTAAATTTTAAAAGATATAAATCTATTATAATATTTTTATTTTATTTATTAAATTTATATTTATATTTTATATAAATCATATAGTTAATATAATGGGTATAATAAAAAATTTTATTATAAATTATTATCTATTTATAATATTATATTAATTTATTAATAATATTATATTCAATTCGATTAATTAAATTATTAATCTCATCCATAAACTAATAAACTTATATATTGATCAATTTCTAATTGGACCAAGTTTTAAAAATTATGCAGCGAAATTCACCGATAAATGGGATTTACGCTACAAAACGTACCAAAAAATCCAAAATTTTCTGAGGTTGCGACACAGTTGCTTCATGATATTGATAATGGATCAGTGGACGTGGTTGTGCGTGCTGCCATGGGATGGACGGACTGAACTCGGTGGTTATCGGCGGCCCTCAAACAGCGGTGGCGACCGGCGGAGAGGGCCAATGGCCAGCTGCTCTTATTACCTTCCCTTGATGCGTCCTCGAATTTTATTTCTCACTTCCATCTTTTTAATTATAATTTATAAAATAATAATGCTTTTACTATTCGCGCAAAGCATGAATATTCCGATCCATCCACAAGTACAAGAAAAAGGGACAGAATATTCGGAATATTTAAGGGGGAACCGAACCCGACCGTTGAGCGCTGTGACGGGGCAGACCAAGCCGTGAGGTGAGCTTCCTTCTTGTTTCTCTACTTTTTTTATTTTTAATCAGATTCTCTACTTTTTATTTTATTATTTTTGGGTTTGCATTGTCTGACTTAGCCCTATACCCACCATTATCTTTTAAACATTTTATAAAAACATATAATAGGGCTAAAAAAATTAAGAAAAATAATCTCCCCAGCCAAATTAAATAATGGCAATTACGATACTAATAATGATGATGATGATACCTTGAAAATTCTGTCGAGGACTCAGGTGATACATCTTTCAACTTCAACCAGTTGAGCTGTCCCCCACAATTCATTTGCATGGAATCCTTTTTTTTTTTTTAATTTTTCCAATGAAAAATAAAATACCTTCAACTATATATATATATAATACATCTATATGTAAGTGTATACATCTATTAAATATATGGTTAATTATTATGATATCAAATATTATCAATATAAAAAAAATTATTCTTTATTCTTCCTGTGAACTTAGTAGTGTCATTCTATTCTACGACTCCTGCCTTCTTCCCCTCACGTAACTTCACTTACAGTATTATTCTTCCACGTGAAATATTTTATATATGTGTAATATATATATATATATATATTGGTGGACTAATTAACGGGAGGCGGAAGCCTTAATTGAGGGATTTGAAGGGAAAAGCATAGTTGTTAAAAACCGGACTGGCCAGCCAGTTCAACCGCAACCAACTGCTTACCCGATCTGATTCCCAGAAATAATTTAATTGCACTTTAAATGTTATCAGCTTTGATTGTTACCGGTCATATCAGCAAATCCAATTAAACATATGAAAAACTAGTCAACTTAAAATAAAAGGATAGAAATCTATTATAATATACTTATTTTATTTTACTATACTTATATTTATATTTTACGTCAAATTTTGAATAAATATAATTATTATATTAATTATTTTTATTATAAGTTATAGTTAAATTATAATATTATATTAATTTATTAGTAATATAAATGAGATATTTATTTGATAAAATTAAAAAAAAAAAGAGATTAATTATTATAAAAAAGATGAGATCTTACATAATAGTATTATTATTTGTATGAGATTAAAATATTTCTTAATTTTGATTATCATAAGTGAAATTCTTATACTTTTTATCCTACCTTCCATTTATCAAAAGAGCACGTCTTCTTTGTATCCAATCGATTACTTGCTAACCTATCATTGCAACTCACGTGCATAATTATTGGATTTATATGTATAGAAGGTGAATTTTGTCTTTCTAGTGATTTCTTTTTTATTACCGCAATTGAACCCCAACAGTAATCGTAGCTCCGTCAACACGAGTGTTAACAAGATATTTTAGGGTTTTTCTTTTTTACAATTTGGTCCGTGGAAGTTCGTCAATGGCTGTGTACGAGTCATCACTTTCAAAGTCCGTGTCGGTTAGGATGGACGGACTGGCCGGAACGTTTGGAAAGGCCGGCGACATTCGAGATCAGGAGACCGTGAGAATCATGTAATGTATTGCTTGCAAGAGTACGGTTTAATTAGACTGTACCACTTTCTCGGCCGACCTCCTCGTCTGCATCGATGGAGCTGAACACCCCGATCGAGACTTGGGACACTCACGAGGTTGAGGGTTGTGCTTGCGTGTAAATCTGATCCTGTCGACGTTGGTCGCTTCCACTTTTTGTATTCTATGACTTATCTGCGTACCGTCGCCGAGCACCTTCTCAAGTTGCGGGTCATGGACGAGTCCAAGAGGTCAGGTGGGCAGTCAACAACACATGGTGAGCTGTTTGACCGCCTGCCCTTCGCGCAGAGGGGGTAAGTGCCAATATCGGCAAAATCAAGATTTGACCGACTACACATTAAATAAGCAAAGAAGGGACATATTACACATTTTAATTCCGTCGGGTTTAGCATAAGATTAGGGTGGAAAAGAAATACTTGGGCTTGAGTTCACGTGGCAAATCGATGATGATGATTTTTAACTTTATTTACGATATTAGAAAGCGAACTCCAAAACCACACACCAACATGCTCCCCGTTTAAATGATTAATAGTGACATGCCTCCAAAATCTGATGCAGACCACAAACGAGAGGGTACTAATTAATAAGTAAGATCAACCAAGCTCTGCCGTCAACAAGCAAATCTCAGCACAAACTATCATCATGCCCGCCTAGTCGTAAGTTGGGTATATTAATGTGCAGGGTACGACGGGTCCCGCTTGTAACACGTGTTCAGTCCGAAAATCTTACACGACCGACGGTTCTTGCTGGCCACTTTCGATCGGGTTATTTAGGAGTCCAAAAGTCCAAACTCGTGCCTTTGATTTTTGTCACCCCGTGCCCACATTCTGTCCCCTTGCCGTACTTCCTTCTTTAGTGTTCCCAGCACTATTTAATGGCATTTGACGGTTTATCAGAGGGGGAAAACAAGGGGAAAAAGAAAAGGAAAAAAGAAAATGCATCGGACGACGCCGTACTGGCGATCACTTGCTATTATCTTAATTCTGTCTCCTTCCGTCCCGTGATTTTCCAATGCCTAGTAGATGTATGATGCAGTATGGTCAGAAAGAAGCTCCGCGTGGCCGAAGAGGAACCGTTGCACTGGGTTTTTAAACCGGTTCTGATGTTCGGATCGAAGATTAGACAGAGGAGTGCACGGGTCACAACTTAACGGTTCTGTTCAATCGATCGCCCTGCTCAGATCCGATCAAGAGGTTGTACGTTCGATTATTATAATAGGACTCTCCGCACTCCTTTATCCATTTATTTTTCTATCTAAACAAAATCTCCATATTAGAATTTCATTGATGTCGGCACGAATGGCATCCATGAATGGATTCGCCTGGTGGGCCCATATAGGCATATTTATGTCCAGATCATCAATCCAGAAGGCTCTTAATGGGCCTCATTCTGCCCATCGGTAGGCCCATTCAGGAAGAGCCGACACCATTCCCCCCCTTCCCCTCCCAGGTTCAGCTGCGGCTGCTTGCTTTGTGGAAGAGGACTGAGTTCGACGGAGACTTCAGTCTCTCTGTCGCCACCTTTTGCAATGATCTGATGCAAACTCTGCTGTTCTTCGCCAGGCGATGATTCTACCGATCTCGCTTCCTGTTTCCGATTGGGTTGCTTGATTGGGCGGATGTGGCCGGGTGGTGGTAGCGTTTTCAATGTATTTCCTCGGCAGTACTAAATTTAAGGTATTGCAGGTGCTCGGGAAGGATTCCTTCAAATTATAGCTTTGAGGATTCATCATGGATTTCTATCGGATTTTCGTGTTGCATGATGGTTCTAAGTAGAAGCGATTGGTAAGGTATTGATTTTGGTGCTGTGTGGATGTGGCAGCATATCAAATAGTGGATAACTCGGGGGATGCATGTGACGAGGGGAGAGCCGCCCCTTCCTCAACACCGGGAAGCTCGGAATGCGGATTTTTTGGCTGGCATTCAACGATTCACCGTTGCATGGGCGGTGGTCTTGGTATGAGTTCCGCGATTTCTGATCATGAGCTGAATCGTTTTATGGCCACATTCTCATCTGTTTATTTATGAACTGACTAACTGGTTCCTTACCTGACCCCCATTCATGGGTTATAATGCAAACATAAATGGGTAATTGTAGCTCTCCTAACCGGGAGAAAGACTGAGTCGAGTAGCTCTCTCTCTTTATAGCACATAAATGCGATGTCCAATGCTGTCTTTTAGCTCAAAATTGTTTTACTTTTGTGTTGGTAATTTTGACTAGCACTGCTACGCTAGCGGTGTTATCTTTGGATTTCTGAGATGTCTTTGTTCACTCTGTAACATTTTGTTAAAAAATATATATTTTTTGTTCAAAAACATTTTGTTAATAAAGGAGTTGCTGTTATCAGGTGCCGTAATGGCCTCAGTTTGGGATTTAGCTCTGAACCTTGAGACTAGCAATCCGGTTCTATATGATGAGGCTGGCCAATAAGAGGCCCAGCGCACACAAAATCAAAAGAAAGAATTTCTATATGATCTGGAAAGTTTGCTCGATTTAGTAAATTTATTTCCAGTTGGCAAGTCGGAGCAGCTGCCTGTTACTAACTCTATACAAAGCTTTGCCTTTTGCTGTCCTATAAATCTTGGTCGCCTATAAGACATCATGAATCAAGTTATAGCCGATCTCAGTTTGTCATTCAGTCGAATATCATATGGTTGTCATTTTTTCCCTCCTCCAATGAAGGTTTCCTTTGAAATATGTGAATCTTACCAAAGTTTTTAATGTGAAATCATGGCATTCTGTGAGCTTTCTACAGCCTCGTCAGTTTTGATGCACATTTACTTATATTGCTGATCCTTGATTTTCTTTCTGCTCAGCTGCTGATGTTTCATCGTGCAAGTGGTGGCATGTTTCTTTTGGCATCATTATTGTTGCTGCAGCTGCACGGGTCACCTTCAAGCCATCTGGATTATCATTCTAGTTTGTCTGTTCAGATCATGCTACTGTTCTTGCATGCAAATTATGGGCTTATCTGAAATAAGTATGATTTGCCAAACTTTTGTTGCTTCATATACTCCAATTTACTGTGACAGTACAAGAATCAGTGAAGCTACTATTTCAAATTTGAGAAAGAGCTACCGGAGTTAGTTTTATCATAGCCTCATAGGAGATGGTTAATAAAGCAGCAGCATAATTTCATGTTGAAATCAATAGTCTATTGCTTATGGCCCATGATAGTACTATCGGGAAAGATTTTAGACTGTTCTTCAAGGTCAGTTCAATTTATATTCATTAAACATTAAGAGTGCAATCTCATGACTATAATGACTTGCCGATCAAGTCACTGAAATTCATTACAGAATCTCATCTTGTAAACAGCCATAAGATGAAAATTGTGATACATAAAGAATGCCTAAGGCTTTTGGTTTCATCAATTTTGAAATATGGCCATTTAGATCTTCAGAAGAGGGGGAAGAACAACCGCACAAAAATTTTTCTTGACAAGTTGAGTTTCCTAACACTTGCAGAATTATTATCTGACAGGTGGCTTTTGTCTGCCGTTGGCAGCTCCTTCTGATTCTTCACTCTGGCATATGTTGGTATGCTTTCACCTGAAATGCTGCATGTGATTAGTTATAAAGTTTGATCAGCAGACATTATTGTACTTTCCTTCCTCTTTTGGATACTTCCACCTGTTTCATTTGAGTTTTCTTTCTTTCTTTTACATCTCAAACTTGCGACCTGTGTACGTTTTACAGGTGTCCTTCAAACATATTCACCTCCCTGCTATGACTTCTACCTCCTGATCTCTTCTTTTATACCTCTTTTGCTTTAATAGATATTTGTTTTTATGAACATGGGTTTTCCTGTTGTCATGCTTAACTTCATTAACATGTGTTAAGCTCTGAATTGGCAGTAGGTACCATAACGTTATCCATCATTGTCCCTGTTCTGTACAACAGACATGGAGCATTTCTTTATATTCCATAGGAAGTTATCAATACACTGTAAAATAGTAGGTGTAAATTTCATCGTGTGACTGCCAAGAAGCTCATCTTCAAAGGAGAAAAAACATTTGTAATCCTGCAGATGGGTCCCTGATTCCCCGTGCTCTGTTACAGCTGTTGGGGAAGCTGAGTGAAGATTTGAAGCTGGGTCCACCTAAATCTGGCCAAAATTGGAGGGGCAGAATCAAAATCTGGGTAGAGCCAGGTTGTTTCTTAGCCTTTGTACCGATAGATATCGGTAAATATATGAAATTATCTAGGTGGTGCCTTCCTATTTCTTTTGCGTTCTGGAAACCATAGGAAGATTAGGTTACCCCACGATGATAGATGGGACAGCAGAGGCTGCAAGTTGCAGCTGCCCATGTATGATTGTAGACATGTTTAAGACTGTCTTCATAATCTGGATCATTGGGTGGGTGGGTATTACTAGTAGATGATTAATAACCAATTAAAATTAATTTAAGTGGGAATAAGTGGTCGAAGGCGGAAACGGTCTTCCACCTTTATCATTACAAGAAGGGGGAGAGAGAGAGAGAGAGAGAGAGAGAGAGAGAGAGAGCGGGGGTGATACCAAGATATGTCCCTTGTGCTTGGAGCCTGGAGCCAGATAAAGTTAGTTGCAATTTGCAAGGAAACAGACAAGTGAGAAAACGATGGAAAACAGGTTCACATGTCTGTCTGGCCCAGGATCAGGATTTCAAAATTCAAGCGAAAAGGGGAAGAGAGAGAGAGAGAGAGTCTGGGGCTTGTGGGGCCCGGCCAGTGACTTACCCCACCACCAGGGAGCCTCATTTCATGGCGTGGTAAAAAGCTTGTGTTGTCTTCTCATGGTGAGAGCAGAGCTCCATCTTCTTCTTTTTTTTTGCTTTTATTTCCCCTTTTCATTTTGGTAATAAATAGAAGATTTCTGATTCCCCGTCATATCGGAGGCCCCGCCACTTTGAATTTATTTATTTATTTTAAAAACTATTTCCCTTGATATCCTTCCAGTTATTTTTTAAATAATATTTTTAAACTTCTTAATTCCTCTCAGTCCATTTTTTTCCCATGTATAATTGGATCAAATAATTAATTTTAATTGGTTTCAGTTCATTTCACTTGCGGTGGTCACCGAAAATTAACTTATTTCAAGGAAAATATGGCGCCCAAGAAAAAAAACTTTAAAGAAAATTAATTATTCGTTCACCAGAGAAAAACTAAGGTTCTTGAAAAGTCTTCACTTGTAATTAAGAAAAGGTGATTGGTTTATCATTCGGTATATATAGTAATGATTAATTTCTACTAATATTGACCCTCTTAAGTTACTCTCATTGGAGGAGTTATTTTTTTTCTTTTCTGATTATTTTCTGGTTATTTTATTCTTCATGAGTTTCTTGATAGTAGGCACTACAGCAATTTAAATTGATTTTTTTACAATATTTATTAATCTAATAACTGCTGCACTGTCCATATAGGAGTATGTGTAATATCAGACTTGTAAATAATTTATTCAAGAAATGGTACCCTAATAGTTAAAAGAATTTAGCAGGACGATTAAAAAGGTACGGGGAATGTGAAATGACCGCAACCCCCGCGGACTTTAAATTTGATTAGATAACAATATGTAATATATATCTATTATTTATTGCTTAGCAAAAATAAAAAAGTTTCAGGGACAAAAGTGCAATTAGAAGAATTCTATTTGCCTAGCACATGATGACATAATTGGTGGAGAAATATATCGGCAAATTGTTTCACAAAGGAGGCTTAGTTCGGATGAAAAATTCTCGTACCGTTTGATTCTCGATCTAATGAACGAACATTCCTGTCAAAATTTTGTAGAATTGCATGCCAGTGGTTTCACACCAGATCTTGTAAGCAGAATCTTCAAAAGATGTCTCAAAAGGTGGTCAAAAGACAAGGTAAATCTTGGACCCAGAAGGGAAAGAGGGGGGTGGGGGGCATTCAACATTGGACGTGGTCTTGATTTCGTGTCCCTCCCTGCTAAAGATCTGTGCTTCCCTTTACTTTCTTTCTTGTCCCATTACTGTTGTACTGTGTCCCACTCTCACCGGACCCTCCCCTTTATTTTTCTACCAGAGAAAGGGCCTTGGCACTTGACAGTGGCCATCCCTCTCTGCTGCTTGAGACACGGAGGGCTTCACAGCAGTGGCCTCCGCTGCCTAGTTCTCTGTGGTCGAGAAAATGACTTCATTTCTTTTCTAAGTGAGGCACCCTCCTAAGTTCTACTCTCTGATGGGCTCTCTTTTCTCCATGAAAGTGAGTGAAGCTCTCTTAGTACTACTCCCTCCCTCCCTCTCTCTCTCTCTCTGTCTCTCTGGAATGTTATTGTTACTCATCTATCTGATTCCTCCATTGAAAGCGATTATTTTTTTTCCCTGCATATCTCATGTGCCGTTTCTGCCAGCTCTGCTCTTCTATGAACTTACCAGTTTTGATTTGCAGATGGGTTATAATATGTTGTGTCCTCATCATAATCGTGGAATTTTACGTTTGAGAGAGTAATGTTTTGCTCGGCTATTGGAAGTGCAGTGAGATGGATATGACTATAGAAAAGGGAGTAGGATTATTCAAAATCTTGTAGAAGTTATCCGGATGCAAATCGGCCTTTTGGAAGTTCTCAAGCATTGCTTTGATCTCCTGATAAACTGATAGAGTAGTTTAATCTTTTTTTTATAATGATTGAATAAAGGCTCAGAGAGACCTAACAAGAAGCTTTTAACTTACAAGGCATTGCATACAACGGATCTGTTTATGTTTATGAACTGTGATTTGAGCTTTCTGTGAAGCAGTAAATGTCCAGTTGGATTTTATCATTTAAATTATTGGGATTGTGTCACCAACTTCAATTCTTAGCTTCTTTCCAGTTAAATGAAAAACCACTGATGCACTCTTGTTTGCAACATTGGCAGGACTATACTACATAAGCCGAGCAGTTCCACCGTCCTGAGTAAATGGGACCTACACAAAGAAACTTCTGGAAATCTGTTGTTTCCCGTCGTATCAGAAGTAAACCTGCAAACAACTTCCGCTCTTTTCAGAGGGTAAACTCGGTCAGCTTCAACCAAACACCAGTCTTCCTGAATGTGTATGACTTGACACCGGCAAATGGCTACTTCTACTGGGCAGGCCTTGGGATTTTCCACTCTGGTGTGGAAGTATATGGGGTAGAGTACGCCTTCGGGGCCCATGACTACCCAACAAGCGGTGTTTTTGAGACTGAGCCTCAAAAATGCCCAGGCTTCAAGTTTAGGAGGTCCATACTCGTGGGAACGACGAGCTTGGGGCCGATGGAGGTCAGGGAGTTTGTAGAACGCATGTCAAAGAGCTATTATGGCGATACATATCACTTGATCGTCAAGAACTGCAACCACTTCTGTGATGATATGTGCTATAAGCTTACAGGAAATAGAATTCCTGAGTGGGTCAATCGGCTCGCAAGAATGGGTAATAACTCTGTTTCTTTGCTTGTTCAATGCTCTAGTGCAGAAAGCCAAAACTGCTGCCGACAACCGTCGGGCAATATTTTTGACCACTTCATATTTATATAATGTTAACAACTGGTTCATTTTAGAGAACTGAGAAAAGGTTGAAGAACAAAGAAATCAAGGCAAGAACATCTTGCACCGCGTTTCATGAGATTCTTTCTAACTCAGCACATCTTCTTAGGACTAATCAGTAGGTTTTCCTGTCTATTTTCTATGCTTCTTCTCAATAAGAGAGATGGAAATTTGAAACTTTTTTAAAGTTGTCTATGATAACAAGTAGACCAATCATTTCAGATCAATCATGTAAATTTATACTTGGTTTGTGGCATGCCACTCCATCTGCAGCTTCGCTGTGCCAATGCATTCTTCCACAGTCTGTCAAGGTCTCTGCTGTTGGGGTGAAAGATGGCAATTTCCAAGAACGTAAAGCCGGAAAGAAAAGACCAAGAACGACCTCCATCGGATGCTTGTCTTCAATCTCATTGCGTCGGAAGAAAGCCTTGATGTCTTCATTATTTCTACCTTCTCATTACAAGATTTGCCTTCCACCGCAGGAGATGAAGAGATCAAAGTCGAAGAGCCGATGGTTGCTAAAAGACACGGTATAGTTCTAATTTTTTGTTCCACATTGCAACGCAACTATGGGGATCTCATCATTATGATGAGTGGAGTTTGGGATGGCGTGTGCATCATTGTTCGGGAAATTATGCGAGTGTTATGTTCAGAATGCCAATGGAAGGGCTTGCCCATTGGCCGCTTGTCGGGTCATACATGTTCGTCAATTTCGAATGCTGTATTATAATTGTGGATTGAGCCTTGCTGGCGGATCCATATTCATGGGATAATTTTTTGTTGCAGAAGAACCAACTGAAGTGGATCAATGATTTTATTATTCTCTACTCTACTGTTCGTTGATATATGTAGCCGAAGGTCACCTCTTCTTTCTTGGCTTCGATTTATTATTGCTTCCTATTCATCCCTGTTTTTCCCTTGATAGTCACGTGTCGAATAACAAACTCTCTGTAACATAAGAGAAGAGACCCATCGTATCTCCCTGTTAGTTGCTTCAAACAATATCCGCTGAGATTACGGTCGACTCCGATGCCATACATGCACAGCAACAATTAATCTTGCCTATAAGCGAATCACGTTGACCGAATGAGACAACTTGGATCGAGCTGGTCATTGTGTAGTGAAACTGTACGAGAAGCCAGCTGGAAGATGAAACGAGGTCGTCTGGGTTGCTTGTTCCGACATGGACAGCCAGAGTCAAATGCTCAAGCTCTCGACCAACTTAACTTCATCAAAGCTGTTTTCACTTCAGTTCACAGGACAGGACATAACCCATTTGTTCTTTTCAGCTTCTACATCCTCCCCATCTATTGAGGAGACTAGAGCACCTGTTGAGTATGAAAATCTTATCTTGTTCTTCATCACTGTCAATCAATTCCTGAGATCAGTCACTTTTTACAGCTCAGAGGAGCGCAGAAGCTCTCTGAAGCTGTTCCCAGTTTCGCAGCTAATTTGATGGGCAGGGGAGGCGGCTGCTGCTTCTGCTGCTGCTTCCCAGGCAAGAAGAAAAGGGTTCCGGTTGATACTGCCGCCGATCGAGGTCCCCCTGATCGCGACAAGGATAACCCTGTCCCTGCTCGGAATGAAGAAACCCCCGACAACGTCGCGCGATCGCCTCCCGATGAGGAGGAGGAGGAGGAGAAGAAGCTGAGGATATTCATCATCTTCTACTCCATGTACGGCCACGTGGAGACGCTCGCGAGGCGGGTCAAGCTTGGGGTCGACTCCATCGATGGGGTGGAGGGGGTTCTCTTCAGGGTCCCAGAGACGCTGTCCCCAGAGGTTCTGAAACAGATGCGGGTCCCGTCGAAGGAGGATGATGATGTTCCCTTGGTCGCGGTGGAAGAGCTGGCGGAGGCTGATGGACTGCTGTTCGGGTTCCCGACTAGGTTCGGGTCGATGGCTGCCCAGATGAAGACCTTCTTCGAGGGCACGGAGTCACTCTGCGCTGAACAGAGGCTTGCAGGGAAGCCTGCAGGTTTCTTCGTCAGCACTGGGACGCAGGGCGGCGGGCAGGAGACAACTGCGTAAGTCGGAATTTTAATTCCCTCTTCTCATTGAATTACAGTGAGGCGCTTGTAATGCAAGTTAGGTAACATTCTAGGAATGTGCAGGGGCAACGTAGCATTGTTTCCTTTGACACCACATTAGATAACCGGCAGGGTGCTGTCATTATTACTGAGGAACTGGAAGAGGCAGATGAATGTTGGAAGTATCATTTGCAAAAGATTTGTGCAACGTGTCATATTGGAACCTAGTGGACACTCCGAGGATTCAGCCTTTAGGATTTTACTGAGTTTTCTGAAGATTATGCACTGCCAAGCACGCTCTGCACTTATTGGTAGCTATTGCTACACGACTGTGCTGCATTTTGAGCAGTCACAGTTGTCGTGTAACACTGGTGGCTGCTTTTTGATGTTGCCACGATGATAAGCTCATTTTTTAGGTAGGATACCATGATGATGCAACTGGTCATTGCTGCCAAAGTGAAAAGTCAATCTATTGAACGTATTTATGACTGTAATTAGTCTGCCTAGTCAAGTCTCAACAGGTAGCATCTTGCAAAGAGGCTAAGACCATTCCATGATAAGATTTCTTCTAGCTAGTAACAAGGTGTCTCTCTGTCCAGGAGGTGAAATTGCAGAGTAATGTATATTTTGAAACTTTGTGCTTTACTGATGGTTTGCTAACATTGCACTGACTCTATAGCTGCTGCAGATATGACTTGTTAGAAAACACCATTAATGTTGTGGGAAGACAGTAGAGATAATTGAAATGAGATAGCCCTCCCTTTCCCTTCTCTGGCTGAACATGGCACCATTACCCCTTATGGGCTTCTTATTTGCCAGTTTCAACCTTCAATGATCTTGGAGTTGTGTTGAGCATAGATAGGCCAAAGAATGGAAGCACTTATAGTGAAAGATCAAAGACTGGTGTTATTTGAGTTCAAAGCTTAGCAGTTTCTTCTTATGCCATCAACTGGAAGTCTCGAGTTCTCGATTTTACGGTTGTCTGCTTCCTTCTCCACCTTTCCCATCTTATATGATTGATTGCCTCCAGGAGATAATTGCTAACTTCACCGTCATACTGATTCTGCTGGCAGGGATCGAAATCCCCGTGTCGGGTACTCTTAATGTAGCATCGACTGAATCATTGACCTATGTTTCTTCATTGCAGATGGACAGCAGTGACCCAACTGACCCACCATGGGATGATCTATGTCCCAATCGGATACATGTTTGGTTCGAGGATGTATGGATTGGACATGATCAGGGGAGGTTCTCCGTATGGTGCAGGAGTCATCTCGGGCGACGGCACGAGAGAACCCAGCGAGATGGAGCTAGCCCTTGCGGAGCACCAGGGCAAGTACATGGCCTCGATCGTCAAGAGGCTCAGCCCGGTCGCACCCTCCTAGCTCGGTCTGATGCTTGTAACTTTACAGTGTAAAGATGTCCATCTGATTCTTTTCTTGTTATATTCCGGCGGCGTTTGTATGCCTTGTGACATATTTCATTCATAGTTCAATGTCACATGTGCAATATTTGTCCATGCCATTGTTCAATGTAATGTTTTACATGTTTGGTTGTATTGTCGGTTGGGAAGTTAATGGTAATCAGTTATATGATTTTTGTTTTTTTTAAAAAATAATTTTCTCCTTGAGTGAGCCCAAAAACGCGATAGTTTGTAGTCGTTTCGTTCCGGCACCAAAAAACGACACCGTACTGTACTCTCTTCTTCCTATGTCTTCGGTCTCCCCCGCACTTGCTCTGCTCTTCAACCTGTCGAGAGAGTCTCACTCACTGGGCGGAGCCAAAGATTCGGCCTAAACCCTAATTCCTCCGCCCCGAAAATGGCCAGATTGCCACTGATTCTCGTGGTCCTGATCTACCTCATTCCCCTCGTCTGCCACGCCTTCTCCCTCGAGAGCCCCACCAACCGTAGGGTCCTCGTCCTCGTGGACGACTTAGCGATCAAGTCGTCGCACTCCCTCTATTTCAATTCCCTCTCATCTCGTGGATACGAGCTGGATTTCAAGCTTGCGGATGACCCCAAGATCGCCCTTCAGAGATATGGACAGTACCTGTACGATGGGCTTATCCTGTTTTGTCCGACAGTTGAGCGTGAGTTCTGATAATTATGTCCTTTAGCTATGAATTGCTCATTTGATTAGCTCAATGGAGAAAAAATGGAGTTTTTTTGGATTGATCTGTGGTTTTCTGACTTTATTTGACTCAGAATGTTCAGGGAAACAGAAATTACTTGCATTATAAATTTGGTCTAGTGTGTCGGACAATTGAGATCGGGTTTTAATCATTTTGTCTTTTACTGTGAACATATGTCGGATATTTTGGAGAACAAGCTGTTCGTCGATTGATCTGCAATCGTTGGGTTGAACGGCATCAGTATTACTAGATGATGATATAGCTGTTTGATGAAGCTCTCTTTCCCTCTCTGTATCTGAAAATCTTCTCTTTGATTGTGAGACATGTAGGTTTTGGAGGATCTATTGACCAATCTGCCATCCTTGATTTTGTCGACTCGGGGCATGATTTGATTATTGCTGCTGATGTGCAGTCTTCTGATTTAATTCGAGAAATTGCTACTGAGTGTGGAGCTGATTTTGATGAGGTTCCCTTTTCATTAGATTCCTTTGCTTAAAGCTTCAAGTAAATGTCTAGTTCACTCATATCTACCTGTATCTGGTGCAGGATACTGCAGCGATGGTCACCGATCACATTAATTATGCAAATCCAGAAAATGAAGGAGATCACACAATGATTGCCAGTGACAATTTTATCAACTCAAATGTGATTTTGGGAAGCTCTAAAATTGAGGCAAGGACCAACTTTGACCAAAATTTTTTAGCTGTATTCAAGTGTATCCCAGTTTCTGCTTTATTTTGTGCCCCAGTAGTTGTTGGATTATATGCTTTCAAACAGCAGTTATATCTTGCACTGATAGTGTCTTGAAGCATTACATACTTTTGTATCATATTTTGGGGGAATAAAGAAAACCTTCTGTAGTTGATATGTTCCCCTGCTGAACCTGTCTTATGGCTGTGCTGGGTGGTTCATTTCCTAACAAGTTTCTTTCTGGCTTATGTCAGGCTCCTGTACTTTTTCAGGGGATTGGACATTCATTAAATCCTGCTAATAGTTTGGTAAGGTCTCTTAATTTTTTTTCACGTGTGATCTAACTGACACATTTTTGCTAAAATGTTCAGTTATCTCTGAACTGTGAGCTCAGAGTCTTTTTCCTTTTTTGCGGTATGCAACTTTTCTAGGTGTTCAAGGTTCTCTCAGCATCTCCTGCTGCCTACTCTGCAAACCCAAAGGCCAAGTTGTCAAATCCTCCAGCACTCTCTGGATCAGATATGTCTTTAGTTTCAGTTATGCAGGTAGCTATTTGCCACATGACGCACTGTCTGTTTCATATATCTGTTTCTTTCTTGTTATATAGGCTTTCTTCAGTTGCAAAGTTTTATATGTCAAGGTCTTGTTTATTGAAGGAAAAAAAATAAAGATAAAAATATAAAGGAAGTCAATCTTTCTCCTTTCCTGGTATACCTGCTGGATATTCTTGTGATTGACAACCGGAACTTTTAGGTTTGTGGCATTCACAAAAACAGAATACAAATGATGCATCTGAAATTGTTTTATCTGCATCCAATAAATATGTTGATAAATGTGTTGTCATCATTGCTACAATAGAAAACAGTGTCCTGGTATGTGTTTGCATTGAAATTTGCTTTTATTCCCTGCATGCATGTTTTGTGTGTTTTTACCTGTGGCCTCTCAATTCTCTTGTTAGGGTTGTTGCTTGTCTTTTCTTGACAGACTATTTGACTGGAACATTAACATGAATGATGGTTTTCACTGGGAATATACTGAGTTTATATAAAATCATTACACTACTGTTCCTTGCTGTTTCAGGCAAGAAACAATGCCCGTATATTGATCTGTGGCTCGTTAAGTATGTTTAGTAACAGGTATGCAAAGGCTGTGCTTGATGCAAGTTTCTAATGCTTTTGCTTTTCCATTACTAAATCTATTTGTCCTTGCAGATTATTCAGATCAGGAGTGCAAAAGGCACGGAGCTCAACAAAGTGAGTTTGATTTAAGCTTTGTTTGGTCTTCTACTGTAGTAAATCATGATTTCCTTTTTACTCATACTATTTATCATATCGTGATTGTAGATGGTTTGGATGTTACTTGGTGTTACTATCCAACTTGAAACATGTTTTGACTTGTGTTGCACATGCAAAGTCTTACAATTAAATTTCCCAATTTTTTGATGAACTTGTCAGTTAAGAAATCTTGTTATTAAGGAAAAGTTGTATATATTCTTGCATTAATAACCAGTACCTACATCAAAGAAAATCAGTTTGGAATCCCATTACTAATGTGTACTTCATGAATGGCATACATGTCCTTGAGATATTCTTGTTTATTGGCACAACTCCACTTCTTTGATTCATGAGGAAGATGGTTATAACATTATGATCATTTCATATGGAGCACTTGAGCTATTTTAGATAGGGAGATAAAAATTTTCCAGTTTGGTCTATTAGGTAAAACATGGAGTGAAAGTCAAATTGCATCTGGTGAAACATCTGTATGCAACAATGTTAAAAAAATATATATGCAGCTAATATTAATGGTTATGTATATCCTTGCATTTTCATAGTATTTTATCATATTATCATGTGAGCTGTTGCAGGTTGCAATAAGTAATGCTTTACGGGTGACTACACTGTTCCAAATTGGATTGTTTTTATTATTACTATTTTTGGATGATTTAGGTTGTCCTAATTGTTCTGCTTATGTTTTGGCCTTTTATTTGCTAAAAAAATGTTCCCTCTTGTTGAACAAACTTTTCTGGTCTGTTATTACCAGGCATGAAAAATCAGGTAATGAGCAGTTCCTGACTGAAATAAGCAAATGGGTATTCCATGAGAGGGGTCATCTCAAGGTGAGATCCCTGTGAACAAATTAAGATTCTTTTCCACGTCTGCTAGTTTGTTGGCAAGCAAACACATGCTGGTGTTTTGTTTTTGAGAAAAAGTAGAAGTTTTGGTTAATGGCAATATTTTGCTGCCTCAGTGTGCCCTTTTGTTTCTGAGAAGTTTAAAATTGGTTTCTACAGGCTTTGAATGTGAGGCATCACAAAGCTGGGGAAGAAGATGAACCTGCAATTTACAGGATCAAGGATGACTTGGTAATTCTATTCACCCATATGATTTAATTCTGTAAAAGCTCAGGCTTAAGAGTAATTTTGAGCTGTGCTCTTGATCTATTATAGGAATATTCTGTTGAGATCTACGAGTGGTCTGGAACAAGCTGGGAGCCTTATGTGGCAGATGATGTTCAAGTGCAGTTCTTCATGATGAGCCCTTATGTATTGAAAACCTTATCCTCCAATGAGAAGGTGATTTTATTTTTAGTATCTCAAACAAAACAATTGGGTCGTTGTTAGTGTTCAAGCTGAACTCTTGGCCATGGTATATTCCTGCAGGGTGTGTATTCTGCTTCATTCAAGGTTCCAGATGTTTATGGCGTGTTCCAATTCAAGGTTGAATATGAAAAGCTTGGCTATACCTCCCTCTCCCTATCAAAGCAGGTAAAAGAGGTTTGCATCATCCAGTTCATTGAATAGTTGAGAGTCTTGTCTTAATAATTTACTTAGTGTCTCAGGCACATTGCTTTTTATTATCATTTCTTATTCTAATTTATTTGATGCAATGACATGGACGCTTGGTGAGTTTTTGAATGAGCTTTTTCATTATCTGCCCAAAAGAATCTTCTTTGAATCCGTGTCTATGCATCATGCTGTGCAAATAAACACACTGAAAGACTCTGATTGGATAAAAGGCACGCTTGAAGAGTTCTTATTTTGGGTGAGTATTTGAAAGACATACTAATTTCAACTCTTATCTCTAAAAACTTGTGCAGATTCCAGTTCGGCCTTTCAGGCACAATGAGTTTGAAAGGTTTATTACCGCAGCCTATCCCTACTATGGTGCAGCATTCTCTATGGTATGCCATCTTCACTTGCTTTGGCTATTATTCTTTAATGCTTGTTGTACCACCATGCTTTTGTTTCCAAATCAGCGGTGGAGAAAGTGGGCAAGGTGATGTTGTATTTAGTTCATAGTGCTGTTAGCTTTTTGGATATTCTTCAATGACTTGGTCAGATTTCCTGGAGGTTGAAGGTGGCCATTTGGACTTATGGGCTTTTGTTTTCTGTTGTAATTTGTGCCTCTGGGAACTTCTCACATCTGCTAGTTCTGATGAAACTGTTTGCCGTTCTCCTTTCAATGCAGATGGCAGGATTCTTCCTCTTCTCCTTCGTCCACTTATACAACAAGTAGAGCTGCCCGTCTTTCTTAGAGAATCAGAACAATTTATTGCTGGTAATCACAGAATTTTGTAGCACTGACTTCTCATACTAATCTACGCCATGGGGACACTCTGGTTTAAGTAGAGACTAGCTTTTGAGCGGGCAACGTGCCTTTTGAATCAGTTCTTGCTTTTCACTCCAGTGGCTTTCTTGAGGCACTTGAAAACGAAATTCTTCATGGACAATGAGCTTTTGCTTTCAGATCCACTATTGACAATCTTAAGTCATTAGCAGCACGACGGACAACAATAGCACATGTTGACCCTAGAATTTTAGAAACTCGATCGTGGCCCTAAACTGGCCAAGTGTGGCCCTCATTTGTACTTTTTTATCCGTGAATGGGTCACGGAAGCTATTAGGCAGCTTTGTCGGGCTCTCCCATCGGCAATATAGTCACCAGGACCAAATACAAGCTAGACAAGGCCAAGCCTAGTAACAGGCTTCATCGAGACAACACGGCCGCACCAAAAAAACCATCCTTTTTGTAATTCTGAGTTTGTGAACGTTTCCTTTTTGGTGTAATGGTTCGACATTAGCTGGGAAGGATTGGGCCTCCAATTAGACGTGTTCGTGAGAAACAGTTACCATAAACAACACAGCATGGCCTGCTCATTGGTATTGGCATGGTATTTTATTGCTGAGATTACTACCAAACGCCCCTAGATGAGGGGCATCTATCAGCGAAACTCCCCAGTTTTCCTCTCTGTCTACCATGAGTCATACAAGCACAGACCCTTAGCTCATCTAGGGATTATCATCATTCTCAGAATAAGTTAGAAAGGATCTGATTACCACATTCAGCAAGCCTGCAATTTCCACCGGTTCAACATTGATATATCTGAAGGGAAGCCAAATGCAACACTACCCTATAGACTACAAATACTCATCATCTAAGGCGATACATCACATTCCTCACAGTACGGGATCCACTTCAACGCATCTTTTTTTACTCTCGAATTGTTCATCTCTGTCATCAGTTTCCCTCTCAGCAGCCTCTCCTCCATCTGCTGCTTTCAAGCTCACTTCACATCGCTTCCTCTGAGGTATCACTTGAAAAAAAGACTCCTTCCAGTCCTTTGTCTCCATAAACTTGAGCAGGATCTCCATCACTTGATTCACCGTAAGCACCTGCCAACCAAATTTATGGAGAAAAATGTAAACATATCAGAAGAAGCCCACTCTTCATTGGGGGATTCACTTTGGAGAGAAATCTAGCCTGACGTCTAACAACTTCAAAGGTCTTGCAGATGATGATCTGATGCCTTAGTTGCTTCCTATGTCTTTAAGGAAATATGGAAATCAGAGCAAACAATATTTCCTGGCTTTCCAAAATTAAAACAGAGCCTGGACTAGAACTAAATAGAGTAATACCTGAGAACTAGACATCTTTAAGTAACTCCCTATAGGCAGTCTTGCAGTCTGAATTCCCTGATCTTGTGCTTTCTTCATTGTAATCCCTTTCCATCGATTTCTATCCACTAACCCACCAACAATGTATATTTTGTTGATATCAAGTTCATCGAGCACAGTTTCAGAATCAGCAGTGAGGTACACCAAGTTACTCTTTTGGGCCCGCAAAGCCTCAATGTATGACCTTTTTTCTTTTTCCATTATCCACTTATCGAACCCTGGCAGCCTCTGCAATTGGCTTCCCATGTCCCCATCACACCCTGTCAACCACAAATGGGCCGGAGTTGGACATCTTCCATTCACCGCGTAGCAATACATAATCTGTAGGGCTGTATCAGTAAGTTATTAATAGTGACATTGAAAGGAATCTCATTGTAGATGAGAACTATTCGCATAAAGCCAAGCAAAAATACGAGAAAAGCATAAAGCAGATGTAGGTAAAAAAAAATTATTTGAATAGGTAGAAGGAAATGCAGAATTGGATAGGATGAGCATTCTATATTCTTATTTATTCACCTACAAATTCTTAGTTCAAATATTTACAACATTTCTTGAATCTTTTACTTTACTGAAGATAGCCCTTTCAGTGAAACCATATTGTCACTAACCTGTTGACACAGGCTGTTGATCTCATTGGAAGACATGAGGTGAGAGAACTCAAGATCAATAATAATCTTCTGCCCATTCTCTTTTGCTTGGGTAAGCCTCTCCATCTTCTTTTCCTTCTCCTCAGACCGCTTCTCCATCCCTCCCTTCCGAAGCTCTTTTCGGGCCTCAATTAGCTTTATACGCTCCTCTTCGGGTACACTTTCAAGGGTATCCTGCCATTCCTTACGCTTCCGTTCGACTTCTCTCTTCTTCTGCTCTTTCATAAGGGCCTTCTTCTCTGCCTTCTTTGCCTCAAATCTTTGTTGTTTAAGCAGCTTCTTTTTTGCACTCTTTGAGAGAGGTTGCTGCTGGGAACTAGAAATATCTTCTGAGGTGTTTTGATCCTTTTGCTCTGAGATATTTTTGTCCTTTAGTTCCGAGGTGTTTTGATCCTTTTGTTCTTCATTTTCCATGTTTTAAGCTTAAATCCTGAAACTTCACAGGTTTCTACAAACAGCTAATTGGTGAAGTCTTTCATCGACTTACCCTCCTCTTCCTGACAATATCTTATTCCACCTAGATTTTCATGGAGAGAGACAATATATCTGTGAAATCAATCAGTCTCAGCTAACAAAACTGAAAGGGCAAATGACATAGAATCTTACAGCAAATTAGAAAGAGACAAACCTTGTGAGAACAAAGTTAGTAAATCCCAAAAATCATTGTTCTAGACAAAGAAGATTGGATTTCAAGTTCATGTAAATTTTCATCACATATTTCCACGTTAAAGGAAATGCATTCAAAAGCTTCAATTTTGGGAAATAAGGCGTCTGGGTTCTTATATTTTTCAATGCCTCATCTCCCAACACACACACACACACACAGAACATCAGTTTCCTACTACTAGAATAATTCAAGGTACAAGTGAGACAATCACAGATAATATTACCCAGAAATATCAGAGAACTCGAGCTTCCGAATTATAAAATTAAAGACTTTTTACAGCAGAGCCATCGAAATTTATAACACCCAGGAGTTAAATAGGCGAAAGTCGCCAGCTAGGAATGCTTGCGATATACAATGATGTGTGGCAAAGTTACTAGTAAACGCCCAGAGAGATGACAGTGAACAGGGCATCATCAGCGAAACTGCCAACAGTCTCTTTAGGCCTCCCATGAATCAGACAAGCACATCATTCTCAATCTTATCTGGGATTATGAAGGCCGATTTTACCATTTCTCAGCAACAAAAGAAAACCCAGAAGTGAATTTCCTGTACTCTTCATCACATGGATAGAAGAAAGAGGAAGTCGGAGCTCCAGAGAAGCTGCATACCTCAAGTCCTGTAGCTCTCACGGAGGAGAGAAGGGTCCAGCAAGAAAACCTGTAACTCAGCGAATTTATAGTCGGCTGCAGTGCAAGAAACCCTAGCTGATGACCCTCTTGTGGGGCCGCTTTCCGGAGGGAAATATATATTTTTCTGTATTTCTTCTAAGCTCCTCAATTTCACTCGTATATACGTTCGTGGTCCCGCAACTCTTGATCTTGATTCTTGCTTTACCAACAGAAAACGGGAAACTGAAAATCGGGTGCTGCCAAGTGGACCAAAAAATTCTGATTTTTTTTCTTCAAATTTTCAATTATAAAAGAGAGATATGAATTCTGAATAAATAAATAGAAGAGATTAGAGTTAAGTGTTCAGATGGGCAAAAAATTCAAGATCGAAAAGATGTTTCATTTGATGAATTGTCGGAAACTTAAATCAAGACAACGTATTAGTCATCGAGGCAGTCGGTGCATACCAGTTGAGATATATAAGATCTCAAATCCAGATTCGGGCGGATCGGGTGAAGCTCTTACGAGAATCGGACTATTTCAATCCACCTGTATTCCCCCCCTCCCCGCCAGTTAATGCAGCTCTTTCTGTGGTGGGTCATGCTCTGTCGAAGAGCCAGGAGGATGCATTCGAAGGACAGGAGGAGGGTCTTAGATGTACGCTCGCAGGTGAAGAACCACAGGCAATAGTAGTAACATGCATCCCCAAGTAATTTACCGTTCTAACACCAAGAGCAATAATATCAGGCTAACAAGGCCACTGACTTGGTCGATTAATCATCCGGGCATCTGTGCCTTCATGACCTGGACACCATTAGGCTCGTAGAAAGCTTGAAAATGACATCATCAAATGATCGGTGAAGAGAGCTGATCCCACAGTGGATCAGGAAGTATTGCTGTTGGGATATAACTAGGTGAGATCAAGAAGCACCCATGGGAGTTACGGAGTGTATCGAACAATTATGGGTTCGGGCTGGCTGCTGGAGTGGCTGTTCTTTGGAGAATGATAGAACACCGCAAGAACTGAAATTGCCAGTTGCTAAGATGTAAGTCCAGCAAAGGCAAACTTAAGCCGCTAAGTTTGTATGTGTACACAAAACATTAATGTTGCCTGTGATGGACAAAAACAGTCAATTGTGGGTTGGTCTCTTTTTTTTTTTATGTTACTGTTCCATTTAACTTCTAGGTGCTCGAAATTATTAGGTTTGGAATTTAATGCAGTGCAAAAGTAGAACAAAATTAGTTGAAACCAGGCAAGCAAAATACTAACCAATAGAAATGGTTTGAGATTTGTCTATTTGCTTCATTTTGAGAGTAGAGTATTTTATCTGTAAACACGGGTAAAATGGAATTCCTAGCATTGTCAGGGCTAAAGTAATAAATAGATCAAATATGGAAGGTGCAAGAGAACCAGGGTGGGGGCAGTTGTAAGAATGGAACTTCAAAGCAAAATCCAATAATTTCCTTACCATCTACAAGGCAAGTCAGGGAAAAAGAAGAAATGAAATGAGATTGAAGTGCATGTAACATATCTGTATTACTCATGAGACTAGTTGCAACTCAATCTTAACAGTTATTGTGTCAATCATTGCACTGCTTGCAACTACTACCCTCTTTCATAAACAGAGAAAGAGGGCATGGCCGAATGTTAAAATAGGTCGCAAAGGCCAGGTAGGCGCAGGCAAGAACCACATAAACTTTAAACCAAATGGATGAGAAGACTGTGAGATATGTACATATACCAGTCAAGAAGATTACTGCTAAGGCGTTAAATAGGCACTTCAGAGAGGAGAGCTCTCCTTCAATCCCCTCATTTGGGAAGTGGCCCTGAGAGTGGAAGTCGGAGAGTAACTTGTCCTTAAGGGAGAATGTGTCCATTAGCCATGATGACACCTCATTCTCAGAAATTGGGATATCATCAAGTTTGATTCGCCTGATGTGAATGTGAACTTCAGAGGGGTCAATCCCAAAGACATTGTCCAGGAAAGAAGGGCACCGGTGCTTGTAGCCAATTGTCACATCATAAACTGTGGAGAAGAAATAAAAATACTCAGCTCAGTATGTGTTTTTGGGTACTTTGCTTAGAAATCCAAGGATTCCTACTTGGTCATCTACTGAAAGGGTCCATTGTATTCCTTAACACTAACCAAACAATTCAAAGTGGTCATAGATCAAAACTTGAAACAACCTGCATTGACAGAGGCCCGCAGTTCTCCCAGGCATGCATAAAAGCCCTTAGTCTTGGGAAGAAGTACATATGTCAGGATAGGTAGGCCATTTTTAGTGGCATATTCTTGACTCCTAAGGCATTTCTGCTCTCTACAATAAGAAAAAATACAATAGAAATCGAAACCATGACAAAAATATAAGAGAAGTCAGTCCATCTTGTTAACGTATATTCAATAATAAAGGCACAACAAAACATTTAGATGTATAATGCTATTGCACAGGCAACTCACAACACATTCCACATATTAATTACATTCATTTCAGCCTTGTCTTTCTTACACAGAGCCAGATAGTATAACTCTCTCTCACAGTAATAATGTATTATAACATGTCCTCCTCGTAATGTAAAAGCAGCTAATGGTCAAAGGATGTGTTCCCAGATTTCAACAACTGGCTACTAAGGTATTGCCTATAGAAAGTACCTCAAAAAAAACTTTTTTTTTAGTAGTCAATAAAGAAACTTCATTAATATCGCATCAAGAGGATGCGGAAAATCATATACAAATTTTTTTTTTAACTAGACAAGCATAATCCTATCCATAGCATCACTCATGAATACTGAACATTGTGAACCCCTGTACATTTGACTATACCAAAAGTGTATATCCCATGTCCACCTCTCCATAAACTTAAAAACATTTGTTTCTAAACCTTCAAATGCCCTCCTGTTCCTCTCCTTCCACACGTGCCAGAACATGGAGAGTGGTATCAACCTAATAAACTTCTTTTCCTCTTTGTTACCACAAACCCCAAACCATGCTTTAAGCTCTTGATTAATTGTTCTTGACGTAGTCCAATGTACTCCTATTAGCCGAAAGGCTATCACCCACACTCTATGACTAATTGATTCTTCCTCTTCCTTGCATAAGAAGCATCTATTAATCATAATCTTTCCTCGCTGCCGCAAGTTGTCAATAGTTGAAACCCTACCCCATGCCGCCTCCCAAGCAAAAAACATGCCTTTATGGGGGCTTTACTCTGCCAAACCTGTCTCCATGGGAAGTCATCGCCTCCAGTTATCGGCAAGAGTTGCTCATAATATGACTTGACTGTGAATAGTCTTGTTCTATTCCCCTTCCACCTTAATATATCCCTACCTCCATTTGGTGTAAATTTATATATTAAGTCAAAAAAATTCACAAATGACTCGAGCTCCCAATCTTGAGTTTGTCAATTAAATTGGATCTCCCACACACCCCCTGTTTCTCCCTCTTTCCACAGCTCCTTAACTAGAGCATCCTTCTCTCTTGCAACATTATATATATCAGGAAACAGAGAGCATAGAGTCTCGTCAGCACACCAAATGTCATGCCAAAAGCAGGTTTGGCCTCCATCGCCCACAATGATAGTTGTGTTTCCCCAATAATTATGCCACCTTGAACTATCCTTCTCCACGTGCTTGTTCCTATGGATTCCCTACTTTGATGCGTTATCCACCCAACACCCTCCAACCCATATTTTGCTGCTACTACTCTTCTCCAAAGCCGCTCTTGTTCGGTGTTGAATCTTCACAACCATTTCCCAAGTAGAGCTTCATTAAAATGATACAAAGATTTTATCCCCAAACCTCCTCGCTTCCTTGGTTGCTTCACTATTTCCCATTTTACAAGATGATATCTCCTTTCCCCTTCCAAGTCTCCCCACAAGAATCTTGCTTGAATAGTCTCTAATCTCCTCACAACAGCTTTTGGCATGTGATACAGTGACAAGTAATAAACCAGAAGGTTTGATAGAGATGCCTTAATAAGAGTTAATCTGCCACCCTAAGACAAATACCTCAAAAACAACATTTACTTAAGGAATACCAAAAATTGACCACTTAAATGAAGTAAGCACATTAAGAAAGAAGATAAGAAGCTCACGTGAAATCTGTGCCTTCAGGGAAAAGAGCCAGCCACAGGGGATCTTGCGGATGTTTAAAAGAAGATAGCATTTGATGCATAATCGGTTCATCAATCTCCCACTTTCTTTGCACAGGAATAAACTCCAAAATTTGGAAGGCCCATCCAAATACTGGAAGCTTCATCAAACTGCTCTTGAGGACATACTTTATGCAACCCAACCTTCCCTTTCTCAAAGCAAGGTCCCATAGGTACATCCAGTCGACTTCTGTTCTATGGTTTGAAATGAGTAAAGCACGTTCCCCAGCAGGAATAATTTCTCCAGAAAAAATCACCTTAGTCTTGTTTATCTTTTCAAAAAGGAAAGGCCACATAGCTAGCCACATGGCAAAAAAGAAGGATGTGGTCTTCCTGCTATAGTTTATGCTGAAAAACCTCAATGGCACAGCACTGAGGAACCCAAAATAAACCAGCATCATAAATGCAGTTGAAAGCAGCATCAGTAACCACACAACACCTCTAAACACCTTCAGTGGGGTTAAGGAATTTTGCCTACTCCCATCAGCTGAAATCATAGGCTCAGAAGCTTCCATTTGCTCCAAAAGAATCTTGTCAAAATTTCACGTGTTGTATATAACTATACTATTTTGCCAAGGCCAAAAATATAGTACCTTAGCTGTTTCTCGAAGGGAAGATCAGTTGCGAGTACTGTAATGTTAGGATAACCCCTGCTAAAAGGAGAATGAAGACACGGGTTACTGCAAACATAAATGATGCAATGGAAAATTTCAGAATTCAGCCAACACCAACTTACAAAACAACCGATCTGAGACTGTAGAATAAGAGTAATGACCAGAATGTGAAGGATTTTATATTTAGTATTTTTTTTGGCCATATTTAGTATATTGAGAAGAAATCTAGGTGAAAATATAAATGCTGATAATGTCAGTACAAATGTCTGGCTAACGCTTAGACAGGGAATTGAAGGATGTAAACGCCAGTCGCAGGAATCAACCATGAATCACAGATTCATCTGAGGAAAAGAAAATTAAAAGACTACAAGTTAGCTGGGCACCCATGTGATCTCTGAACGATAATGGTTTTAGATGCACCTGCAAGTCCTACTCATTCAAGAAGAAGAAAGCGCGACGCCAAATTTTCGCCATCAAAAGTTCTCTTTTTACAGAAACACATTATCAACAATTCATTGCCGATGGCTTTTTCACTGCTTACAGGCAAATTCTTAAATGCCCTACCGCACTAGTAAAAGAAACTGAGCTCCCGACTTCCCTCCAGAAGAACAGAGGCTGCTAGTTCCTCAATCTTCCCCCAGAAACTTGAGAATGCGAGCATATCGAAAATAATCAATCGAACCAAGAAAAATATAGAAGGCTCGAATCACCTTCGAATTAGTGAAGAAGATTGGATCAGCTCCTCGCCTTCCTCGGCTCTCACTTCATCTGAACACAGAGAAGCGAGGCCGGATCTGCTGGGCGAGGATCGGTTCTACGGCTGACTCCGTCCGCAAGATCAATGTACCGTAGCCATATAAGAAGAAGAGGACGAGTGCGCCGGACCTCGGACTGGTAGCGAGAGGCGGTTAATTTACGGTGGAGGGGATAAGGAACCGGTGGAATTACAGATTCTGCCATGGGAATACGGTCTACAAGTGGCCCCCGCCTGCTACTGTGATCTTATACGGGATCTCATTTCAGTATCAAAGTACTATATTTATTCTGCGACTCCTCCCTCCTTATCTGAGTTTAGGATTAGATTAATTTGGTTCAGATATTATTATATTAGTAAAATTATTAAGATTATGAGAAATCAGCCCTGGAGATCACTTGGAATTGGGGAATTCGAGGATTCGGGAGAGGATACTGAAGAGGAGGAGGAGGACGTGGTTGCAGAGGATGCAGGGAGAGCAGCATTGTTGTGGTATTGAACGGAAGTAATTTAGTCAGCTTTGCTTTCTATAGCTGGAAATGCATCAGCCGAAATGGGCATCATTTGTGTGGCGGTTATTAATTGGGTGGAGGAAGGAGATAAGGTCAGGACTTTCCAGTCGGAGGATCCTGCTCGTTGGGGAAAACCATGGGAGATGTTCTCGGAAGCCGCTAAGACCCACAAACTGTCTCTTCCAGTTTTGGCAAGGATGAACTAGAAAAGGCCATGGTTTTTGCACCTCACACTGAGCTCAAGTAACTCTTCTCCCATGGAGTCTCTTCACTCAATAAATCGCTTAAACCCATCTTTGCCCAAGGCCTCTCTCCTCCCCTGCAATGCCCAGATTCGCAGTCTCTGTAGCAGAAACAGAACCCTCCACTTCACAGTGTCTTGTAAGCTGAAATCATCCCAGGTTAAGAGAAAGAATGCGAAGCTCATGCCGCAAAAGGTTCTTCTCTCTGAGGAGGTCCCTCCTCCGCTGGCCGAAGGAAACAGTAATCTTGCTGGAGATGGCCGAGAAGAAGCACGAAAGTCGGGAACAGCTGGCGGGGCAGGATTCGTTAAGAGGTTTCCCAGAAGGGTTTTAGCCGTTCTGTCCAACTTGCCTCTGGCAATTGGAGAAATGGCCACAATCGCTGCTCTCATGGCTCTCGGTACTTCATATAATTACTATCGCTCTTCATAAGTAATAATCAACACCGTCGCAACTCCAACTGAAATTTTGCTTCTCTTATGAATTGGCTCCGCCTAAAGATTCATTTTTTTCCGCCCAGTTCTATAATATCAAAATGGGGTCTGAGTACTAAGAAGGCCATCTGTTCTATCTTCATTACTGGCACGAACAGATACTCTTGTCTTATCGGTTCAAAATATTGAACCTACAGTTGTTGGTATTCGACCAATTTTCTCCACTATGAAACACATGGATATTTTTGGTCATTGCATGGCAAAAGGTTTGGGTTTTCCGTTTGCTTGTTTTTCGGTCAAAGAGCTATGGAGTTGTTTTATATTCAGTTCTATGGGTTTGCAGTGTGTTGAATGCTTTCCACTCTGTAGGCACTGTGATTGATCAAGGTGAGGCTCCGGATTTCTATTTCCAGAAATACTCGGAAGAAAATCCCATCTTGGGATTCTTCACATGGAGATGGGTGCTGACTCTGGGGTTTGACCACATGTTCTCATCTCCAATTTTCCTGGGAATGCTGGCTCTTCTGGCTGCTTCTCTCATGGCCTGCACTTACACCACTCAGATCCCAATCATTAAAGTTGCAAGAAGGTTTGATTCAATTTTGCAATAACAAATGGACTTTATCTACTAAGATTCATGGAAGCAACATCATTCACAGGCTTTATTTGTATCCATAGGTGGAACTTTCTGAGTTCTCCAGATGCCATCCGCAAACAGGAGTACTCAGACAGTCTGCCTAGGGCATCGGTCCAAGATTTGGGAATCATTTTGATGGGAGCTGGATATGAGGTTTTTGAACTATTCTTGATATATAATATTGCTTTTAGCTCTGACCAATTTTAAGTTTTTAGGAGAAACGGTTGCTCGTAAAGCACATGTCTAATTTTTGGTCTTGATTATTTATCTTGTTGAATTCTGTTCTATTTTGTTCAATATCTATAAGCATGAAGCAAGCTCTGATTATATGGGGCAAGGAGCATGAATCTATGTTTCATGTGCATTATGAATCAATGAAAGTTGCTGTAACCATAAGGTCTCAAGAAATTAGGCCAAATAACAGTATGCCACTAATTCGCATCCTCAAGGACAATTCTAGTGTTAGTATCAGTAGCATTTCCATTTCCATTGTTGGAGATACCTGTAAGGTAATCATCCTGGTGTGTAGCATCTTAAAGGTTGTGGAACATAAAAATTTATGCATTTCAGTTACTTTATGGGTTTGTGTTTTACTTTACTCGGCAGAGTAATGTTATGGGTACATTATTGGCCCTTGTGTTTCCTAATACTTTCCAACTACATGCTTTAGGTGTTCCAGAAAGGGCCATCATTATATGCTTTCAAGGGACTGGCCGGTCGATTTGCCCCTATTGGAGTACATTTGGCAATGCTTCTGATAATGTTAGGAGGTACTGTTAGCGCTGCAGGAAGCTTTAGGGGTTCAGTAACAGTTCCTCAAGGTTTAAACTTTGTAGTAGGAGATGTACTGGGCCCAAGTGGGTTTCTTTCAACTCCCACTGAAGCTTTTAATACTGAGGTTCATGTCAACAGATTCTACATGGACTATTACGACAGTGGAGAGGTAACTTTCTACTTTTCATCAGCGAAAATAAGAAATTTTGTTATAGTCTTGCTGACAAAATAGGAAATTATTACTATTTATCAATCATTGTTAGTTGACCACGTCACATACTGGTTCCACAAATATATGTAGGGGCTACTTAAAATCATAGACAGTACTGAGTATTCTAAATTTGTTTTGCCGTATACTGGATATATATGGAAATTTATTGGATTCATTGGAGATTGTGTTGATTTTGTGATGCTTCAAATAGTTCAATTGTCAAGTTTGCAGAGCAGTTGCCAAAAAAGAATGTTAACCAAGTTTACCTGCGCTGTGGCAAAATTATAAAATCCTACTATTACTTGTGCTGTGGCTCTGTTGATGGGCAACTCCCCCTGGTATTTTTCTCCATGTTATGCAGGTTTCACAATTTCACACTGATCTCTCACTATTTGACCTCAGTGGAAAGGAGGTGATGAGAAAGACAATTAGTGTGAATAATCCTTTAAGATATGGAGGGATTACCATATACCAGACAGATTGGAGCTTTTCAACCCTGCAAATGCTCAAGGACGATCAAGGACCATTCAATCTGCCCATGGCACCCCTGCAGATCAATGGAGACAAGAAACTGTTTGGGACATTCTTACCCACTGGAGATGATGATTCCCCTAAGGTCAAGGGAATGTAAGTGCCATTACTAACTGGATGTTGGATTTACTAGCTTTCTTATATGGATGGTAAGGATCACTATGAGGAGTGCATGGACTTGTTTTCTTCTTCTGTTTCCAATCTCTTCCTTCTTTTTGAGGAAGATGGTGGGGGTATGTGATGGAAATATTCTTGATCTTTTTCTTCATAATTCTCAAACTGGGAAAGGCAATTCTTTTTGTCTTTGAAGTTGGTATATAATCACAGTATTTTGAAAGCAACCCTTGTGAAATGCTACATGTTTACAATTATAGTGTTTTCTAAACTTAAAAACAGGCCTGAGCCGGAAAACTGAAAATTTGGAGCCTAATCTCTAAGTTGGCAATACTATGCTTGTCACTTCAGATCGATGCTTGCTCGTGATCTCCAATCAGTTGTTCTGTATGACCAAGATGGGAAGTTTGTGGGAGTAAGACGACCTAACTCAAAGCTTCCCATTGATATTGGTGGTACGAAGATTGTCATTGTAGATGCCATAGGCAGTTCTGGTCTTGATTTGAAGGTAATGAAAATACTATCCTAAAAAGCTTTACTTCATATTTATCAGAGCTAAAGGTCCGACTTGCATGCAGACTGATCCAGGGGTACCCGTTGTTTATGCTGGGTTTGGAGCTCTGATGCTCACAATTTGCATCAGCTATTTATCTCATGCTCAGGCGAGCTTTCTGCTTTACTCCACGTTAATCTGCTTCATATTTTGCTATGCCAACTACACAATTGAGCCAGTAAATGTGTTTCATAAACATAAATTTACAACTTTCTACCTGTGTTCTATCATCAGGTATGGGCGTTGCAAGATGGAACCACAGTTTTCATTGGAGGGAAGACCAACCGAGCCAAAGCTGAGTTCCCCGAGGAGATGAATCGATTGCTTGATTGTGTGCCTGAAATAGTTGAATCTGCAGATTCAAAGAATCCTGAAGGCGCGGGCAGTTGAGTTGTAAGGCGCAAACACGTAATCCTCACGTCCATTCCACTGTGTCCGGCGTAGGAGCTCTCAGCTTGATCTCATAGAGCCAGTTGCCCTACTCGGCAAAACAGCTCCGTCAATTCTTTTCTTCAGTGCAGTCAACAGCAAAGTTCTTGCAAGTTTGTAGCTTGAAATTTTACAAAGAAAGAGAGCATTCGCGGTCTTATAGAGGAATTCCCGAATAGACTACTCTTGAGTGTACTGTAAATCCAGTTTGAATGTTCACACAAATGTATACTAAATGAAATTGAGGTGTCCCTCTAATGCATGTCCGTAAACACTTGCTATATTTTCCATAAAAACCATCTATTTCTTAAATTTTCTTTTTTGCTTATAAAAGATTTTAAAAAAAGATTTATTAGTATATATCAAGACTGATAGACCAAGAAATAGTGGTGGGGGGAAAAGGCCGACAGCCACAGAAGAATTGTAATCCTGCGTTAAGATGACGTTGGGACCCATCATATCTTCGCGGAGTGGAGAGTGCCACACCACTGCATCTCGCGTCTTTGGCCCAGTGGCAGCTGATAAGAAGGGGTCCAACTCTTCTTCATTTTTCTGATCAGTATCTTTTTTAACTGGAGAGACCGCTCTGCTGAGCTCAATTAAGGGCTTCCTTGCTGCAGCAATGGACAGTTGCTCCCTGGGAGCTCTCACTGTCCCTGTGACACCTTCTCCGCGTAATGGGTTTGCAGAAAAACCGTTCCTTTGCGGTCGGATTCTCAAGTTTCCCAATCCCAGCAGATCCCTATTTGCTAGGAGGGTGGAGCTCCTTGAGTTGAGGGCTCAATCTTCAGGTACTGACCATTTTTCTTCAGATTTTTGGTTCTTCTGCGACTTAATGGACATATGGAGTTTGATGAAATGTTGGTTAAGTTGTATTTGTTGATGCGTGTGTGAACAGAATAATGTAGAATGTGGCTTCATGAGGAAGCTCCGTTTAACGTGTCTTACTGAACCATTATATGTTATTACGCTCATCTCATTGAGCAGAATTTACTCTTGGAGATGACTCAGAAGATCGAATGTTTTCTGCAATCAGAGAGGTTAATGGTAGTGGGATTCTTTGGTTGGCTTTGTTTAATGTGCCTAAGTTTGAAAATGTTGGTGAAGTTTGAAGTGCTGATATTACAAGCACACGGTTTGAAAGTTTGAGAATGATCTGCAATTCGGCAGTTGTCCTAAGATCGAAGGATCTTTGATTTCTTAGCTTCAATAAATAATTTTAGGAGAAAATGTAATATTTAGCACAATTGAATTGTGGCGAGGGATTCCTCTGAGGGAGATTGTATACAACTACTTAAAATATTGGTACATAACTGTTTTGCTTATTTTCTTAGGAGGAGCAAAATTGAGCTCCACAACAATTGAAGCAGCCTCAAAGGAAATCGATTCGAAGGAAGATGACCTTGCATTTGTTGCTGGTGCCACTGGCCGGGTTGGGTCACGAACAGTGAGGTTACTCTGTGGCATACAATACTCTAGATGGCTCAGAATGCTGGATTACCAGTTTGCTCTAATTGTCAATATCCTTAGAAAGTTCTTCTTTTCTCCTTAATTATCCTACAGGGAGCTCTTAAAATTAGGTTTTCGAGTTAGAGCTGGTATTCGAAGCAACAATAAAGCAGAAGCTCTCGTGCAAGTACAAGTTTAATTTGGTCATTGGAGTTTAAATTTATTGCTTCCTCTGCCTTGATTGTATATTTACTTAAAATCCGTTTTTTTCTGCAGAGTGTTAAACAAATGAAGCTTGAAGGATTACAACGTAAGAGAAATGAGCACAGGCACAGCCGTTTCTTTATCAACTTTGAGGGTCATTGGCCATGATTTATCACATAAGGAAGTGTTTTTAGCCTCATAAAATCTTATTGATGAAAAATTTTTCAACAAAGAAATTTATCAGGATAGTTAGTATTTGCTGTATGAATTTTTTTTGGGGAATAAATTTGCTGTATGAAAACTATACTCTATTGACTGATCTTTTGTTTTCACTTGAAAATCTGGAACATAAAGGAAGAACTTCATGCTTAGTTTTCATGAATGATGAAAGATTGACACAAATATTCCTGTAGAGAGTGTGGTTGAATGGTTTCGATAAGATATGCCCCTTTAACATATAACAGCTATTTTATGGTCTTTAGCCCAGCTGTAGAGAAGCTTGAACTTGTCGAGTGTGACCTGGAGAGGCCTGCTGATCAGATTGTCCCAGCCTTAGGCAATGCTTCAGTGGTTATATGCTGCATTGGTGCCAGTGAAAAGGAAGTTTTTGATGTCACCGGTCCCTGCAGGATCGACTATCAAGCAACCAAGAACCTTGTCGATGCAGGTAAATGAGGCATTTGACCAACAATCCCTCTCAGACTTGCTGTTTCTTTTCTTGAAAGACGCATAAGAAGGTGTAAACAAGTGATGATGATTGAATTTCAGATCAGGAGGTATTGTTTCCTATGACAGCATGAGGATTTGTGTTCCCTAATCTGCATATAAAATATACTTGAGCAGAAAGAAATTAAAATAACTTCATTCCGATTTCCTCAAGTTCAGATGATCCACACGGACATAGCCTGCAATTATCATCTTGTAGATGATATGACTCTAATTCCTTCTTTCGTCCAGCAACCTCTGCAAAGGTCAACCACTTCATCCTTGTCTCATCTCTGGGGACGAACAAGTTTGGATTTCCTGCTGCTATTCTGAAGTAAGTTGGCCTTTTCTTTCTCATGCTACTAGATTATCTTCTCTTGAGAAGTCTCTGGTTTTGCTTGTAGTTTGGTAACGTAACTTTTCAATGGTTTCTTTGGCCCTCTAAGTCTATTTTGGGGAGTCCTCATTTGGAAAAGGAAGGCAGAGGAAGCACTCATAGCCAGTGGTATTCCATACACTGTAAGCAGTCTTTGGAATGAACTGTGGTCTATTAAACCCAAGATTCGTCTTTGTACACTCAGATCAGATTTGCTGCCTTAGATACTTAATCATGCTTCTTCAGATAGTAAGACCTGGTGGAATGGAGCGTCCTACTGATGCTTATAAAGAAACTCACAACATTACCCTCTCAGAGGAAGACACTTTGTTTGGGGGGCAGGTGTCCAATCTTCAGGTACTTCAGTCTCATGGTTCATAGTTCGAAAAACACCTTGTCTTGACAGAACAAATAATTAATGCACCATAATTTTCAGGTGGCAGAATTAATGGCAGTTATGGCAAAAAACCGCAGCCTATCTTATTGCAAGGTGGTGGAAGTGATTGCCGAGACAACTGCTCCACTGACTCCTATGGAAGAGCTTCTCACAAGGATACCTTCTCAACGTGCTGAACCCAAGGTTTATTGCTTCTCAATATTAACTCTATTAAGCCACAAGCACTCTTCAGGATAATTGTCTGCTTAGAAGCCTGTGTATCTCGACAGGTTCCAGCCGCTGCAGAAGTTCCTGTATCTTCACCTTCTAAAGTAGTTACTTCCGAGCCTCCAATTGTTCCCACTATGGAGAGGGAATCTCCTGAGATCAAATCAATGGCACCAAGGCCACTTTCTCCCTATACTGCGTAAGTTGGTGTACCTTCTTTTTCTCATTTTCATAGACATTGAAAGGACAAAAACATGAAAGAATACAACATTTTGTTTTTAATCAGTGAAGGCATTGAAACCGATTGCTTTCACAATGTGTTTTGCAGTTATGATGATCTAAAACCTCCGACTTCCCCATCTCCAACTCCAGTGAGCAGTGAAAAGGAAGAAGCTAAAAAGATCACTGAAACAGTCTCAGACAAATTGTCTCCTGCACCAGATACCAGGGAGACAACCACAGAATTATCTGAAGCACAAGAAACAAAACCTCTATCACCCTATACTGCGTAAGTTCTTTCCAGAACCAAAACCTCTATCACCCTATACTGCATAAGTTCTTTCCATTCACATATGTCCTTCCAAGTGGTCTTGAAGTTGAAAGACCAAATATTTCTAGTTGCTTTGATCTGTCAAAGTCTGCCTTTATTGAATTATCATCGTTTCACTGAACTAATCACTATACGTTGCAGTTGCAATGATATAAAATCTATTAATTCTCCATGCCTGGCTCCATCGGGCAGTAAAAAGGAAGACATTATAGAGATCCTGGATACATATCTTTCTGGCATTGAACGAACAGAGTGTCCCACGGCAAATAGAGATGAAACAAAAGCAGAACCAAAATTGAAGACTCCATCTCTTTATGTTGCATAAACGGCATCCTCTATGTTGAATAATCGAATGCTGTGGCACAAATTTCTGTTCTATCTTAGCTATATGGGGTCCCATGGGATCAGTCTTTTCAGACCACGTACAATAGAGTTCAATATATCTGCTTGACCAGATTTTAGATTAGTCATCATGTTCCAGTTGGATATTATGCTTTCAGTTTGTATTATTTCAGAGCCTTACCCATTTCTTTGACAGTTATGCTGATCTGAAGCCACCAAGCTCTCCAAGCCCTAGCTCTAGTGGTCCTAAAGAAAAAGCTTCTACTTCCTCATCAACGGATGAAACCGCAAAACATTCTCTCGGGGGCAACGATGTGGCTAATGTTTCAGTTTCCAGTGGCAATGATGCTCCCAACAATGTAGCTTCTTATCGTTCACCCTACTTTGTGTAAGTCCATGGTTTCTCAAGCTACTTGCATTGTTTTTAGTTTCGAGGATGCAAAAAAATTGTCTTCATCTTCAAAAGTTTCTCCATGTTATGAGTTGTGGATCCTATGGTTTCAGATATGAGAACTTCAAGCCTCCTTGTTCACCATCCCCAAGTGCACCTCTTGCACCATCTCCTTCAGCGCCCTCATTGGATCTTTCAGGTAACGGTGCAGCTAAACCTTCATCGCCGGTGGAGCTGCCGGAGAGTGCAGAAGGTCGTATAGAGAAGGCTAGCCCTCTTTCTCCCTATACAATGTGAGCTCCTAACCAATAAATCTAATACCCTAAAGTGTAGATGAACATGGACAAAATACTATCCTTCATATCAATTTGCCATAGGGGTCTATATGAGCTTATCTATATGCTGAATCACACATTTACTTTCAATGAGCAGGTACAGTGACCTCAAGCCTCCAGCTTCCCCAACACCATCTCCACAGAATCCTTGAATGTCACCGCTGTCACCTAGACACTTTCAAGGTACTGCATCAAAACGTCTCTCCCATTCCCACCATCAGAATGTCAAATTAGTTGCTTCCTTGCTTCGAGCTGATCCTGACAACGACGTGATGTTACAGATAAATTGAGAGCTGTTAAGGATCTTGCGATTCCAGCAACTGGTTCCTCTTGGTGGGTAGTTTGTCTCTTTGGATTTTTTGTACAACGGAGCAATCCCCTTTGCGGAAATCTGCAAACTACAATTTATCATGCGAGATTATATCGCATTAAAAACGCTAAAGCAGCTTTCAAAAGCTATCGTCATGATGTGCGTGGGAGCCTTGTTTTTCAGCAAAATTATAGAACTCCGCTAGAGGAAGGGCTTGAACCTTCGACCTTGTGGTTAACAGCCACACGCTCTAACCAACTGAGCTACTCCAGCGCGTGGGAGCTGGTGAAAAATCCCAATCCATAACCTGTTTAAGTAATAACTACTCCGCGATATAATCTGTCTCCTCGCATTCTCGTCCATCGATGACGGAGGATTGGTCTTCGTCCCCCTTCTCGTGGAAGTGCACTTCAGACTTAACAGGTTCTTAATCCGAACCATACCCGAAACCCGTGGGGATTTACCTTGAACCAATCATATCGAGAAGTTATTACCAATTTTCCGGATTACTACTTAACCATTCATCAAGTTGTTGCTAATCTTTGTTTCATTATCCATCAAAAGGATACTTAATTTTGTGGATATTCTTTCTTGCTCACAATAATTGATTGAATCTGGCATTTGACTTTTTTGTGGGTTTGTCTGCCTCTGTTCCTGGGTCTCCAACATGCGTTATCTCCAGGCACAAGATTCCTTCATAAATAATTTGACATAAATTTTCTGGAACATGAAAAAAGCTTCGCAGTACTCGAGACACAAAACATGCAACATGCTTGACTTTTTGGTGGATCAGAAGGAATCAGAATACAATTCACAGGAAAGCTGGGTATTTTAATTAATCATAGCGGTACACAGGGACGAGTTTACACGTTATTGTTGGTCTTCGGGCGATGGGATATGATAAATGCATGCAGGCTCGACACTCCCTGAAGTAGGAAGCACGTCTGTCAATTCTCCCTGATGGTAGAAAGCTTCAGGCATTTGATTATTGACACTGGCATGAATCCCTTTCTTTCTTTCTTTCTTTTTTTTTTTTTGAAGGTTGAAATTATTTATTGGGCAAGCTTTTTAGGTTGTAAGTTGGTGAGTTTACAACTTGCAGCTTGGCAAGTTAGGAGCATCTTTGGGTTCAGATAGTGTTGACTAAGATGCACCAACCTCTCAGTTGATGGGATGAGTTAGAGAGATCGGGTTCGATGCAGTTGTCACAATTGTTTTATCTGTTTAATTGGATTGAGATAGTATTCATGTAGAAATTACATTGACAGCTGTGGAATTGCATGAGAAAAAAATGGACAAGTTGAAGAAAAAGGAGAATCAATGTTCAAGATGGTCAGATGTGAAAGGCATTGGCTCTTCAAGAGAAAACAAAAATCATGCATATTCCCAGCTTCCTCCGGAGGTTTCAAAATTTCAAAACCATTATGCCTGATCAAGAGGTGTCATCAGTTTACTGGCTGATCCTTGGTTGGATTTCACTATCCTCTTATCGTGAAATGTTTCGAGTGGGACTCAACGCTTGACTATGGGTAAAATACGATTATCAGTCGCATCACGACTGTTGCGTAATGGGTTTCAAGTGTAGCTTACTGCTATAGCTATAGTCCATGGCTTCTCAGTCTCCCAAGTTATTGAAAGGCAGTAAGCTTTTCTTCAACGGGCCTTTTGTCATCCCATTTTTCTTCATAGTGACCCGGCCAAAATGAGAATTTAAACTTGAAAAGTTTGAAGTGAACTAAATCTTTCACCATAAACAATACCTGTCACTTTCCTGTCAATCCTGTAACGTTTCTCCACAAACTTTTGTTGAGCTTTGTTAGGCTTTAAACTTTCAGCCCTTTTGAGGTGATTCCCTGCCCCCTTTTGCGATCGGTCAGATGTGCTTCTTCAGTCCTCTGTCGTGGTGTTGATGCCGGACGGAGTGGCTAGACCATACCGGTTTGAGTTCATCCAAGAACTTAAAACTACAAGCATTCGATGAAATTTGCTGTAAAGGGCTTGATTTCTTCCGCGTCATGTTATGGCCATTTCATACGAAGAACAGGACGCTGTGATGATTGAAGTTCCATTCATTGCTAATTTCTAGGAAAAGGGATACTTCTTGGTTGTTAATCATTATTTCTAGTTTTCTACAGTTCTAATCATCTTAACAGTTTGCTGGTAATAATGTTAATACCTCCTTGTTTTTCTATCCCCAGCAAGAGACAGCCAAATCCACCAGAAAAACAAAATTCAATTGTTGGGAGTGGGATGAAGCTACAGAAGGAAGTAATTACTATTCCTTGCATGGATAACTGTGCAGGTCAAGGACCCATTACACTTTCAGAGAAATGCATCTACTTACATACATGTATAAATGCATAAGTAGAAGACCAGAAGAGAGCCTCCAACGCTTCTCTCCCCCGTCAGTTCTCTTTCCCTTTGAAAAATGGCAGAGCTATTCTTCTTAACATGAACACCCCAACTTTCCCTCTCTTTCTCTCTGTGTGCGTGTGTTTACGCAGTGTTTTGCTTCTTTTGATGCATCTGCATGCAAAGAAGAGAGATCACCCCCACAAAATGCAAAAGCCTCAAAGGTGGTATTGCTTTCTGAGACAAGGGACTAGTCAAAAAATGCCACTCCCTTTTTCACTTCACTTTATGTTTCCGTCACACATCAAACGCTTTTGCAAATGAATACGTTCATCATATCATTCGAGTTCCCCTGAGCCTCGTGTTAAAGAGTATTTGCTGCATGTTGCCAGACCGTTCTTTAGGCATCGAACCGAGAGAGAACCTTTTGTGTCGTCAGTTGAGAAAAGGCAACACAACTTGTTAATTGTTATAATTAGTCAAATTTAAGAAAATGGACACAGAAACTGCATAAAACCTCAAAGCTGTTCTCCACATCCATAAGGGGGATGGAGGTAACTCGTTTGGATTCCAAACGCTTTGTTCCTATACTTTGCCTATTCCGTTTCCTTGTTTCTTTTTTGCACTAAACACAGATGCAGGGTCAGCTTGTTGGATCAGCCGCTGAGATTTGATTGAACAGTCTCTTTCAGTTAGCTTTATTATTTGAGCAAATTATTCTGTTGAAATTAATGTCGATTGGATGTTTCCTTCATGTTTTTGTGCTCTCTCAGATTTGGAGTTTTGTCAGCATATCTGATGTCTGTATGTGGTGCAATTAATGCTTGTTTCAGCATGTGTCTTTTCTGATGTGGCGGGCTCTCTTCTGAAACCTTGAAGCTCAGGAAGAAGAGCAGACTCTCAGCATCACACCTTTACGAAAGGTAGTTTCCTGTTCAGCTTTATTTTTCCTCCATTTCAATTCAAGCCTTTTCTTCTCGCATCAGCACTGGCAGTTTTAACCTTATTGCTCATCCATCTTCCAATCACATTTTTTCCTTGTCCTGAAATGCGACGATGCAGAGTGATTCTCGGGCTTCATTTCTCCATAACACTTTCAATCCATCCTTCATTGACTTGATAAAGGAACATGGAGTACGGTAAGTAAGAAAAGCTTACCGGGCAGATTGAGGAGTTGCAAGTCAAAACGATGCTGTCTGTTGATTATGTGACTCAAGCAACACTGAAGAAAGAGGTATGCTTCTGCAAATTTTCCAACCGTTCATGTCCGCCTGCTTCCATGCACTGTTTGATGATTACAAGCGATAACGGAGACATCCATTACGTGTCGTTTTCTTTTCCCATCAGATTCAGAATCTTCAACAGCAGCTACAGGATCAGTTCTTGGTACGGCAAATGCTAGAGAAGGCAGTGAGCCAGAAGCGTTACGTTTGTGATGCTCAATCGAGCAACTGTTTCCCAAAGGTGGATATGTCTAACATGACAATGAGCTCCGTATAACTTATTAAATTCGTTGTGAGCGGTTTCCATCTAAAAGTGACGGTCTCAATTTTCTTGTAAGGCACAACTTTCTCTTCGTTTGGTCAATGTGCGATCTATACCTCAACAACTGCTCTCAATAACTGTCTACGAGTCGAGTATTTTTCTTCCGGTCTCTGACAACCATGGACAACTGGCCACGAGTCGGGCAATTTTCTTCTGTACTTGGACTTTTATTAACTGATCATGAGTTGGATTTCCAAACTCGGGACAGTGAGGAGTGAGCTTGTAAGTGAATACATATCTAATTCACAATGAATTCAACATAATATTAAAGCGCATACTTGACCAATCCATACGCATATCTTCCCATTTAATTAATTTAATGTGGAATATTAGATAGTAAAATCTAACAAATAATAAATTATACTGTCATCTAATTAACATTTTAAAATAAAACAGTTATGACAACTGTTGACTCCTTTTCTAATGGCTTTGTGTTTCAGGAAGCAGAGAACCTGATCAGGGAAATTGCAGTTCTAGAACTTGAAGTTGCTTACCTGGAGAGATATGTTCTCTCTTTGTGCCGCAGAAGATTTGCGCACCACGACTCTGACGATCAAGATTCTGCATCTGGTATTGAGAGAGGGGAAAATATCACCCGTCATGGTAGCTGTCCTAGTTTGCCCCGACATCCGACTGGAAGTCCACCAGAAGAATGCAATCTCATTCAATCCACACTGAGGCAATCGGAAATGGAAACTCATAGAAGCCAATCCTCTCTGTCCCATCGTTCATTGTCTTGTTCAAACAGAATCATCCCACCAGTGAAATCTCCTGCTGAATGTGACAGCACATTCCATTCTCTTCCTTTATCAATGTTAGAGGTAAACCGTGGACTTTTCATGAGAAAAACATTTACTTGCCACTATCTGAAGCTACCGGCCCTCACATGTTCCATTCTTTTCAGCAAGCTCAGTGTTCGAGATCAAACATGACAAGTCTAGAGCAGCACCTTCTAGTAAGTGTATCAGATCCTGGCTGGGAAACTCCAAACAGGATCTCTGAGGAGATGATCAAGTCCATCTCGGGAATCTATTGCGAGCTTGCTGAGCCTCCTCTGATGGCCAACCACTACTTTCCTTGTACCTCTTCCCCTTCTTCATCGGGTCAGAACGAAACCTGGGGACACAATAACAAATTCAGTTTCTCTACCTTCAACTCAAACTTCTGCAACCCATTTAATATCAATCACTCGAGAGAATCTGGACTTGAAACAGATGTAGTAGAGGTAAGATCGATTTCCTGCAACAGGGAGAGGCTGAAAAATGTAGAGTATATGCTCCGAAAATACAGGTGAACTTACTGAGAAACAAAAACATAAAATCATTTGAGGAAAGTTTGTTTCCTTATTTTCAAAAATTTCAGGTCACTGGTGAACCGACTGAGACAAGTTGACCCCAGTAAGATGAAGCAAGAGGAGAAGCTAGCTTTTTGGATAAATGTGCATAATTCACTCGGGATGCATGTACTGTTCTTCTTTTCCTCCCTCCCTCCTGCTGCATAAATTTAATATGCACTTCTGCTTATATGTTACGTCATGGGCTCACATACTAACTAGCTTTTCTCGGACAGGCAATCTTAGTTCACAGGCATCCGAATAGTAAACTGAAGAGGACAGCTTCACTTCTAAAGGTTATAGCCCCTTATGAAATAAGCAATGGGCTTTTAAAATCATTATTAAGCACAAGAGAACTTTGATTGGCTACTAAGATTAATCTTTGATTCCAGGCTGAATATGATGTAGGAGGGCATGCTATTAGCCTCGATTTGATCCGAAACGTTATCTTGCAGTGCAAGTTGCTTCTCCCAGTACAGGTTACATGATATCAAGCACGTTGGAATTTGTATGAGATATCATTCTGATCCTTGTTATAGCTTGAATAGCTGCTGAGATTTCACTAGAAAGCTTTTAAAGATTAAGCTGCAGTAAGTGGAATAGATCGTCAGTTACTGACACAGGGAATGTTCTTGGAAACTTGCTGTCTGTTGCTGTCAGGCCTCATTTAGTTTTCTGCTATTGCCTTGCAGTGGCTTCGGCTATTTCTTCCATCAAGACGGAATTCCAAAGGGAAAGATGTGCCGAAATCATATGCAATTGATTTTCCCGAGCACCTTTTACCATTTTCACTTTCTTCGGGAAGCTATTCTGATCCTGTGGTAATTCCTCCATGCCTTATCTCAAAATTCACATTGTTTTCAATGTAGGGAGAATTGCCAGAATATGAAATCAGCAGACCCTGTCTAAGATAAGATTTCACTCTTTCTTTCCGTTTTGGATTATGCTTGAGCCTACAGGTTCGAGTATACAAACCCGAGAAGGTATTCAAGGAGCTGAAAGCTGCTAGAGAAGAGTACCTTCAGTCAAATATCAGTTTTCATAAGGACAAGGTTCTCATACCGAAGCTTGTGCAGAATTATGCAAAAAGCTCGGGTTTGAGCACTGGGGACCTGCTTGGGATTGTTCTATGCAACAGTACTGAGCCTGGTTCTCATTTCAGTGTTCGGAAGTCTCATCAGAAGCGAAAAACTTCAAAATTAATCGAGTGGATTCCCCACAGTTTCAATTTCCGATATCTTCTCTCGAGTGAACTAGCCTAGAAGAACATTCCTGGCAACAGTCCTTTACGCTTATGGTTGGAATACAGGCGAGACATTCAGCAAAATATACAGCCCTAGTGACAGATGAATCACAAATGGGTGAAGACCATGTGGAGACCAAACTCAGCCAATCTCGTGTCAGTAACAAGTACTGTTCTCAAGTGCCTCGGCTAGGATTCATTGCGACAGCAAGATGATTTCCCGGATGGAATATCACTTTGTATTAGTCTCTGATCTCGGCTCTCATATGAGCAGTCTGTCATTCATAGGAAGTGTGTTAATATCGAGCTGTTCCTTCTCTCTCCCTACTGTTTTCATACGCAAACAACTTCACCTCCTTTTCACAGAGGGCTAATGATTGTGCACAGGCATGATTGATTTCATCCATTAAGTTCCCTACGTATATCAACAACAACTCCGCAACTTAAGGTTCAGGTCTATACGATCAGCAATGCCAATTTGATTAATGTACATCGGTGTGGTTGGTTCGGTTTGAGATCGTGAAGATCACCCTGGGAGAGGGTTTGTTCGGATGATTCGTCTTTTATGGTGCAAACCCGAATATAGAAGCTTGAATTATATTTTTCTGAATAAAAATAACAACTACAAACCATTCATATTAGTACGGGAAACCAAAAATGAAATTTCCGGTTTCTGGGCACATAGCAGAGCAGCCACAGCCACATCACCGTTCCTTCTTCTTCTTCTTTAGCAATTTCGGGTAAACGACCCAAAAGGACGTGTCTCTAGTGTAGTGGAGATTTGGGAATGGAGATTATCTGCTTTGGAGGGCTGTAATTTATGAAGAAAACAGAGCTTTCACGTTTTCAAATGGAGATAGTTCCTCCATTTTGGCTTTGCTACGTGCGAAAATTTGGAAACACTTCAAGAAAATCACCAAGAATAGCAACCTTTTAGTCCCCGAGCGTAGACCCACAAACAGAGACTGCGGTTGCAGAGATGGTCGAGGAGGGAACTGGGTTAGCGTTGGCTCGAACGAAGGAGCTGAGATTGAACATCAGCCAATTGCATTACAGACCAGTAATGGGATAATGCCTCAATTGAACGAAAGTGGAGGCGGATTGGTTCATTTTCTCTAGTGTGGTCCTTCTCAACTCGAAAACTCTAATCGAATGCCTCGCTAGGTGAAGAAAATACCGAATCACCACAATCGTCTGCTCTTTCCCAGACTGATTGATGTGCATGCCACCATGCAATCTCTTATTTTATACCTGGGGTCAAAAGTCAGTTGATGTTGTCCTGAATCTAACAGTTAGTCTTCTAATGAATTTAGGGACCCAAACACATATCATACAACTACAAGAGAGGAAGGGTCAAAGCCCATCCACGGGTTATTTCTAAAGCCCCGAAAACTCAAAAACCATGTCCTTCTTCCGGCAGGCAGCCGCTGGTTTTTGGTGGCGTTGAGAATATTACTCATTAAAATTCTGTTTAGATTTATCAGCAGAACTCAACGTCATGGCTCTTCAGTTTCACGAAGGGCCAACTCGAAACTCGATGGGTTTCCTATATAAGCTGCACTGAAGGTTGTTGACATTATCTCAAATAAAAAATCTCAATAGGGGAAGACCAGCTGGATTACCAATGGAAGGAGGAGGATTCGCGGAGGAGCAGGAGGCTTTGGTGGTGAAGTCATGGAGTGTGATGAAGAAGGATGCCGGGAAGCTGGGCCTCAAGTTTTTCTTAAAGTAAAGAAATCTTCCTTAGTTAATTAACACTTGCTCCTGTCTTTTCATTTAAAAAAATGGAAAATCTGTGAACAAACTAGCCAGCATGTTTTCTTCTCCTCCAACCAGGGCGTAGGTCATTGTATCTTTTAGGCGTAAAGTTACATGGTGCATTGAGATATCTTAAAAAGTCGGGCCAAAAGGAGCGATCTCCTGTTGTTTGTGGTGTCAAATGAATAGGGCCGTTAAAGAGGGCAAAGAAAACGAACGACTGCGGGGGCTGAGTTGAATTGAAATATTTGCTGCAGGATATTTGAGATAGCGCCAACAGCAAAGAAGATGTTCTCATTCCTGAGGGACATAGACGTGCCTGTGGAGAAGAACCCCAAGCTCAAGACCCATGCCATGTCCGTCTTCATGATGGTCAGTACAGAACTCTCTGATATACTTTTAAAAAAAAGAATTAAGTTAATAAATAAGGAAAAACTTACATTAGATGAGCACAGGAATACTTGAATACTCGATTAGCTGACAACATTCTGCAGAAGCATCAACATATGTAAATATGATAAGAAGAAGTATGTGGCGGTCCTACTCGAGATGAAGTTTCATGTGGTGTGGGCAGTCCATCGGATATAAATGTTTTTGATAGCAGACCGGGATTGCGAAACCCGCGAAATAAAATTTTCCAACCAAAGAGCTGGAGCCTTTATCGATGTTCAATGAATGCTGAATTGTCATTTTGCCCTCTCTTCAGACTTGTGAGTCGGCTGCGCAGCTAAGAAAGGCAGGCAAAGTTACAGTCAGGGAGTCGAGCCTCAAGAAACTCGGAGCTGTCCACTTCAAATATGGCGTTGCAGATGAACACTTCGAGGTACACAGATACACATGATAAGTGTCTGTCTCGTTCCAATTTTTAAATCTTAATGACCAGATAAAACAGATGCTTTTAATCGATGGAGAACTGGACGGGCAGATGACAGGATGGTAATACACTAAATGTTCAAATTAGGAGAATGAAAAATGCAATGCAATGTTAATGTTGTCCTGCTACAGGTGACAAGGTATGCGCTGCTGGAGACAATAAAGGGAGCAGTGCCGGAGATGTGGTCGGAGGAAATGAAGAGTGCATGGGGAGAAGCCTACAATGAGTTAGTTGCTGCCATTAAATCTGAAATGAAGCCTTCAAACTGATCAAACTTACTCCCTCAAAGATGCAATCTACACCTTTCATCCAAAGTTGTATTTGTGTTCCTTAAGATTATCCAAGAATAATACCTCTCTGTACTTTCATTTCTGGGTCTAACTGTCTGCATCTGTCAGTTGGATAATGATAATGCAGTTTGATTATGGCATCCGTAAATAATATGAGCTTTGCGGTTTTTTCCTGAACAATCATTAAATCGATAAACATGTTCAGTCCAGTGGCACTTATCCTCAACCAGGAACCATGTAGTTTACCAGATTCCGTATGCCCTTTTCCTTCCATATTATCCTGTGGATGGCCTAAATGTTGTGAAACTAACAATAAGAAAGAAGAATAAGACTCATCTTGAATGTGTTCTGCTACAACTAAGAAATGGTGAAGACAGATATAACTACATTTTCTCTGTGAACAACCCCTCGCCCTCACTTTTACTCTTCTTAGGCCTAACACAGTCTCCTTTGCCCTGCAAGTCACTGCCATGGGAGCCTCTGAGAGCAGCACTAGCTTTGATGGCAAGAGAACACATCTCCCGGAGGGAGAGTGGAGCCCTCGACCTGGGAAGTGGCATAAGGAAGTAAATCTGTCCCAACTGGAGCTCCTCATCTTCAAGGATGTTGGACACTGCAGATCCGATGAACATCGACTCCGAGCAGCAGGTGAAGCAGTCAGGGCAATGCAAGAGGACTTCCGAGGCTCTTACAGGCCAGTTGAATCCTGGAACTCCCTGTTACAGTTTATCAGCTTCACAGTCAATAGCTGCCGCATCTTTGCACAATCATTGCTCTGGCTCATGTTAACCTGCTTAACAGACAGACAATTCCCCATTTGATCTGTGATCACTCGCCAGAAATCAGACACAAACACTGAGAATGTTGCAGGTGTTTGGTGTTTCTTTTGGATGGTAGGAGATCTCTGAGTGGGGGAAGGGTGGATTTATCTGTGTAAAAGGGAATCAGTTTTGATGTTGCAATATCATCATCAATATAGGACTAAGATGTTCCAGTTTCCATTTTCACCTGTTGAACTCTGGTACCTCTTTACTCTTCTTCTTGTGCCACCCCTTCTAGAATCGACTTCTGGGCACGACCCATTGTAACCAGTGTTTTGACCGTCAACCATGTCACTTTACGATTTACTGATTACTTCCAATCTTCCATGAAACATCCAACTTACTGCTGCTGCTTTTTTTTTTCTTTTTCATTTTACTTTGAGTTATATCTTTAAAATTTTCATTTCCATGATGGGTCTTGTAGTACTGCTGGTAACATGGGGTTTCCCATGTACAAAAAGAAAAGATGATCCTCCATATACAACAGCAGCCCACGATTCATTTTTTCCTGGTGCCTCTACGCTTGTGATACGATTGAGGTTTGACACAAGCTGATACACTCTGTCATTCATCGAATCGGTTAATGGTGTCCCAAACTAGGGAAGCTAATGCATAGCAATTCTGTCAAAATCTGAATATACAATTCAGTTTCTACCACGTCGTTAAGGAAACCATCACAGCATCACCGGGTCACAGTTAGAAAACAATGTCAGCCACTTAAAAAGTGATCATACAACATCTCAAACACATACCGACCTTCTGGCATTATCTAATGAACTTTATTTCATCTTCTTTGGGCTAAATAAATTTTATATGCTATCTTGTGAAGCAGAGAGTCACCATATCAAAGACCCTTCTGGTATAACTGTAGCTACAGAAATCCTTCTCTTTCGTGTTGAATTCTCTGTCCTGTGTAGCTGGTGAGGCTGAAGAGTATGGGCTTTATCTACATCTCCATGCTTCACCTACAGTATTCACCGTAGACACTGTTAACTATCTCCATTGATTTGTTCTATAACTGAAGTTTCCTGTTCAGTCGGGGGCAACAAATTACATTCCATTTCTCTCGAGCAAGAAAGGAAAAGCGTGGAACTCCTTGGTCGCAGGTTATTGTTTTATGACACACTTTCGGTTGAAAAAAATGGAGCCCTTCTCACCTCTTAAACTGAGATCCTGCACATATGATGGTAGATCAAGAGCAGAAGATTAACAGCATACATTATGACAATCAATTCGAATCTAGACTTCCAAGTAAGAAGGATGCGAATTAAGCTGCATGTATGGATAATTCTTTCTATGATAGGCGTGATGAACCCTCTTCTTGCCCGCCAAATTGATCTATGGTAGGTAAGGTCTGCGAAAAAGGATGCTACTTGAATTCATTGTCGGTATCTGTCACGAGGCCAATGCGGACCACAAATTTTTCCGTGTCCCGCTAGGCGTCGACACTCCGTTTGTCGACCAGCCACACACACACCGCGCATACCGTCGAGGTCGTTCGATCACAGAACTGTAAAAGCAACACCAAGGAACACAAGAACACAATTGGGAAAACGTAACTCGTATTCATAGCTATTACAAGTACACGAAAAATCCAATCTCAGATAAAAACACTTACACGCAGTCACACGAGTATATATCTCACAGACTTTTACTGCTTGCACTCCCCACCCGTCTTGTGCCTTCTCTCCAGAACACCGAACTCTTGCTCTGACTTGACTTTCACTCTCTGGGAGTCTCTGGCTCTCTGTATCTCTCCTCTGAGAACTCTTGGTTTTTTGTTCCTTGCTTGTTTTCTGAGAATGAGACTAACCCCCTTTATATAGAAGAGCCTAACAGATTAGATATGACAACTAATATATCTGAATCTCTTGATTCTCTCCATCAGATATTGATCTGTTCAATCTCGGCCGTTAATATGCAATCTCCAAGATTGTTTCCATAACAAATTGATTTGCCATATCCCAGGAGAATCTTTCCCCGATTGTCTGTTTGACCCGATCCTGATGACTAGGCGCTGACTCAGCATCGTCGATCCGATCCACTCTCCTCTGGGGCCCACGTCCATGATCGCCTCCTACGATCACAGCTGTTCGATTGGGATTGCTGCATCCAACGGTGCTCAAGCATGGTCAATGACTTATCCGATCTTCACAAGTACTCAACTCACCGGCCGCTAAGTGTTGAGCATTCCCTTAGCGTCTACCGGGCCTATCGAGTAGTGTGCACTCCTAGAGTGCCGTTGCTCGGTCACCTCTTGTTCACCGAGCATCCTTGAGCGTTGCATCGTGCCTTGCTCGTGGATATCCTCACCACCCATACGAGCATTCGCCTACTTGTGAACAGTGACGCTTCATGGCCACAACCCGATCCCTCGACACCTTGCCGACCCTTGATCGATCGTCCCCTTCACTGGTGCCTCCGCGCACGCTTGTGTGACCATCTCCATACTTGCCCGCTCATGGACCTGCAATTTATCCCAACACCTCGCACATCATTGCCCGCGCATCGTCGCGTGCATGTTATGCGCTACCACTACCCCGAGGTATAGCTTGTGGTACGCATTCTCCGGCTCATAGCTCATGGCCGTAACAGTATCCATCCAATCATGTAAAGGGGGAAAGCTAACAGCTAGCTTTTTCTTCTTCATTGAGGGGTGATGAACAGCACCGACTTTTCAAAGTGGTCCATTCCAAGGCCAAACAAACGCTCCATGCTCTGCTGGTCAAAGACCCGACTAAATTAAGGAAAGAAAGTACAGATGAAACCCATCTTCCGTGCACATTGATTGATTCATGGCTCACATCGTGAGAGCGTGGACTGATTCCCGGCCTCGTAGTTGTTGGATCGGTGCAGACAGAACAGAATGTTGTGGAGAAACAAGAAAACTTGTCTACCGTCACATGATGATCCTTCAAGCCTCCGTTGCATAAAGAGTATAGACTGGATGTGATTCGCTATGATCACGAACATAAAATTATTGCTAAATTCTTCTCTGCCCTCCGGATGCAATCAAATGGAAGTAATCGTGAAATGAATGCATCTGGTGATCGGCATCAAGTCACAAAGGTATGGATGTTGGGGATGTGGGATCCCAGCAAAGACTCTTAAAAGACTTGAAGGCAGGAGATTGTCGTCATCACCGCCCTACATCAACCGTGCAATCAGAAATCGGACTACCATCCATATTTAAACTTCCCCCTTCTTCTCTGTTTCTCTTCCAATTCCCTTGTGATTTGCTCGTATCGTGACGTACAAAAGGGGAACTCCTCCAGATTCGGTTTTCTTCTCAATGATTTCACACTGTTCTTGAACCTGTATTCGCTGGATAATGATACAGTCTCATTACAAAAGACCACATCTGAAATTGAGACATGTTCCTGTGGGATTATACACATTGAATCACTTTCTTTTTTCCGTTATGACCATATGATGGATGTTTTGGCAAAATCCAACCTTCTGTTATCTCTATATAGCTTAATTTCCCTGACCGCTATATTGTTGCCGTAGTTTCATCACCAAACAGAGGCCAAGCAAATAGGGGCTGTACTGTAAACTCTGGTTCCAATTCGAACTGTTGCCTCTTCGAGGAGAAGCTTGGGGCAAGCCTCAATTTTTCGGTAATCAATCCTTCACAAGGACGGCAACAGCCAGAGGTTGAAGAGGGTCGAGGCCAGAGACAAGAACCAGGATAAGAAGGCCATGGTGGCAGATAATTGGTATCTGCTGCAGAATTTCACAGGGCATCTCCCGTTCGAGTGTAGCAGAAGATCCACCACACTGGCCGTCGAGCAAGCTGCTGCAAGTGTGAGGAACGATAGCACCTATCAAAAAAAGAAGGGAAAAAATGGCTGACAATCATGTCAGGTCGCTCAATAGGACATCAAACATGCAGATTATCGTGCTTGTCATTTTCTTCCTATGCCTCGAATACTAGGATATTCCATAGAATGTTAAGAGTCCCGATTCTGGTGTTTCTTTGAGAACTGTTACCCAGAAACCTCTTCCCCAAAAGACCTGCTTTTCCCTCCTACAAAGCAAAATACTTAACATGGACTAAAAAGAAAACCTTTTTGGTTCTTGTTGCTAAGGCCGTACGAGAAGAAGGAAATATGTCTAGACAAAACATCAAAGCAGCAGCTCAAATGATGGATCATTAGTTATGGCCCAATAATCTTGCAAGCAGCTTCTTGGGATGAGTCCGTGAGAACATAACTCAAAGTAGGAATATTGAATCAAATTATGAAACCATTCTCCAGAGAGAATGGATCACATACCCAATCTCCCACAACAATTATGGTCATAGTTCCGGGTTGCCTGAGGGGACACTTGACTAGAACGGAATACACATCTACAAGTGCCAAGGTGAAACCCCAAGGTATAACCAAACCCATGATTGTAACCAAGAAGCTGCAGAAGAAGAAACACAAGCAGGAAGCATTAAAGTTATACTACAGAATGGTTTCAGAATTAGAGGAAGCAGAAGAATATACATGAAATGAGCATTGAAACGGACTGCTTTACTGGTAAAACCAGCATATTTGACGCCTTCATGTATACTCTCAATAATTTCACCTCAGGCTGGTACTCAAATGTCCACCTAACATTCAATTCTCGGGCCCAAACACGGTCAAAAATGTCCTGACTATCATTTAGTGGAATTGAATTATGATTGGTACATGAAACCCACGAGAGATGACAACACTTCACTTTGATGACTCCGCCAAGAAGGCCTACTTTAAAGAATCAAAGATCAATAGATTCTGCTCGAACACTGAGTTAAACACAGGGAGGACTGAGGAGCTTGAACATACTAGAGGGACAAAGCTAATGGCCTAAAAATGTATAAGGAGATGCTTACCAGAAAGCTGTGTAGCCATAGAAGTCAACACCGAGGGACATGAAGAGCAGAGAGGCAGAGGAGAAAATAGTCTGTCCCAATCTCAGGGCGAAGCTAGCGCTGGTCCCACAGCCCCCGGCACCTCGTCCATATCCTCTCTGTCCCTCACCTCCAACCATGTACTCTGCAACTCCCTCGTCCTCCTTCACCCTCCCCATCTCAAATATGTCGACATGCTCACCGACACCCAGTTGAGGATTCGTGGCGATCGGATTAAACCAAACCTGAATTACGACCAAATCGCTGCAAAAGCCCGCTGCTAGACCATGCCTAAGGAGGGTGGAGGACAAGAAGTTTGGTGGGCTTTGTGGGCCGCCGGCGGAGAAATTTTCTGGTGTGGAATGATTTACGAGATCCTTGAGGGAGGATTTGATATTGCTTTGCTCCTTTTTTTTCTTTTTCCTTTTATTCCCTTGCAGTGATTGCTTAACAATTCCGTCGGCTCTAATCATTCTACCTTTGACGTTGTCATCGTCGTCGTCGTCTTAAACTCCTCATCCTCCTCATGTTCCTGGTGACTCGTTCCTTTTAATGGGGGCCAACCGACGTACTGCAGAGACAGAGACTATGTACTTGTAGCTGTCAAATGGGGTTCAGAATTCCTATTTTTTAATAGTAAAGGGATGAAATATTACTTTAATCAATTAATTAATTAAAAAAATCTGTCCCGAATCGAACAGAAATTCCCTCTCTGAAGAATAATTTGAGTGAATAATGTAAACGCACCAGCTCCATTCACACGTAACTGGATCTCTCTCTCATTACTTAATAAATCATAAAATCAAGAAAGTGGAGGGCCAGCCGTGGATAAAAGGACAATGGCCCATAGGAACATTGTTCCTCCAGATGGCCAATCCATCAGTTGAATATAAGCAGGTCTCTGTCTGATACTAGTAACCGTGTCAAAGTGTAAACTCTGTCAATAAGTTTGATCAGTTGATAATCCAAGTGGATTAATCTCGAACTTTAGGCTTGAGCAAGCTAAATACCTTCTAAGATGAAGACTTGTAAGAATACTTGACCATTCGATGAGGCGGCTAAATCTCAGAAATTCAGGTCACAAACCGATTCCAGAATAAGTTTCAGGAGTAACAATCCTTGAATAGCTACACGAGAACATCAATCGAGGTTGGAGACTGGGTTCAACTCACAATGAGAAAATTACAGAAAGCAAGCAAGATGGTCCCATGCAGGACAAAGATTGATGAATAGTTCTCCCGAGAGAAAAAAGCATGGCAACCTTCACAGTTCTTCCAAAGCTGCATCTATCCACCTAGTGTCAAATCCCAATATCTGCACATAAAGAATGACATGAGGGTTAAGCAAATCTAGAGCAAGCAAGAAGATTGGCGGTAGTGAAAACAGACCATGTAGATTGTAGATCAACTATTAGGATACGGTACAAGGAATTGGTCAATCTGAGGAAAACTGAACCAGGTGCAGCTACGATAAAAGAATCTCATCATTCACTCGTGAATTTTCTTAGGTGGTCAAAGTGACAGGTAAAAACAAGTAAAAGAGACTAGCCTACTAAATAAGAATGTACGTGGTTCCCTGCGCTGGACAAGTTAATAAACCCATCTCTTGATTTCAGAACCAATTCACAAGGGAAAACAAGTGCGCAGGATATTGCTGCAAACATTTCAGTGTTCAAAACAATTAATATGTAATTTACAAGAGTAATTTCAGCAATATTGCGTAAATATAAATTATAAAATCAGGCAGAGAACAACCATGTGTGAAAATGATGCCGAGCATGAGAAACCTAAGTAGTTCGTTAGTCCCTAGTTAAAGGTTCCCGATTTTTTCCATCCATTTGGCCGATGTAGATGCTGCAATTCATCCACTACAGAAGCCTCCAATTCCCGAGACCAACAATGAAGGGCTGTCTCAAACCCCATCAGACCAAAATCACCATCCAAACACATCATGATGTCTCTAACTTCAACAAGCTCTTACCAATCAGCACATAATCACTCGAAGCAGCCTTCCAGAAGATAAACTTCCATTGGTTGCAGACGTTAATGATATCTAAACGGATACCTAAAATGACATTAAAGGCAGCTCAACAAATCCCAATTGCATACTGTGATAGAGTTTTTGTGAATCTGCGGCACATCCATAAACATAGCAGGTATCTAAGTTGTCCCTCACCAAGCCAAGAGATTAGGTTATGACCTCTCCTTGATTTCAATCTATTTATATAGTTAATGCATTATCATAGCAATTCATTCTCCGAAGCAGTATGCTTCCATGACAGTCTCACATATGAATCTGGCACAAGAAGACAACCTAAAGCTGCATCCCAGGAAAACCCATGAACAATATCATCAGTAAAATGCTGAATTATTTGCTTTTGTTCCATCAACAAAGCATCATCATTCCTAGTGAAAGAGGAAAGGCTAAATCACCATCAACGTACACTAAAAGCAGAATTAATCATCGCCCGCTCGAGAAACGGGCCATTGAAGGATACGGAGAGCAACTCCAATTACCTCAGGAGAAGAGGACGGGCAGTGGCTCTAGAAATCGAGCTTGAGCTCCTCCTTCTCGTCGGAGAAGTAGTGGAGTATGTACGGAGCGACCCGGACCGCCGCGACCCAGACGCCGAACATCGTGACGTGCGTCCTCAGCTGCTTCAAGGCCTCCGCCTTGTCGGGCTTCCTCATGAACATCCCTGGGAACATGATGGCTCGTCTCCTCTTCCTGCTCTGCCGCTCCCGCTATACGCACCTGTGAAGGCTGCTTGCGATCCTGAGGTTTTTGCGGTCGAACGAATCACATCAAGGGTTTACGGCAGCTCATAGTGGGCCTCCACTATTGGGCTTGATAAAGCCCCAGCCCACTTATCAGAGCCCAATAAGCCCATAAAAATCAGCCCATCAGAATTGAATTCGGAACCTGTAGACCCCAACTTCACTATTCTTTTTACGGTACGATAACGAGGCCGAAACCCAATGGAAAATAGTAACACTAAAAGAGATAGAACTAAGCATAGTTGCGGTAAGATAACCCCATATATATATATATACATATGTATCTAACACCACCTGATGGATATGATAGATATGCAATCTCATATATAAATCCAATACTCATTCTGCCAATTAGTTTATAACAGAATTCCTTCCTTTATTGCTTAGTATGAGTAATGAATTTTCAGTTATGAGTCATGCGTTAATAATAATTAAATAGTTCGAACAAAAGATAATATGTTAGGCTTAGTAAAGGAGATACCACTTCTAAGTCAACTTTAAGTTACATATTTTGATATCCATAACTTTATACTCAATTCTCATGACCATATCTATTTAGTTTGACTCAATCTCGAGACGGCCTTGACTACAAACTTCACTATTCTGTCGAAGTTGAACAGTTTTCGCCATATTAATTAACATCCTCACGCCCGTTATGCCGAGTGAACTTCAAGAAGAAAGAAGAGAACTAATCCAGCACGTGATTTATTGTTATATACACATACAGTCTGAACTCATAAGGTGACGTTTTTATACATATGGAAAGCGTTACTCATCCATACACATATATATACACATTGGCGGAATCTCCAGAACCCAGTCCGCCGATCATCCACTTGTGCCGCAGTCACCGGGGAACGAATGGGTCAATAAGCAAGATGATGGTGGTCTCCGACATGGTCATCTCCGCTGGGGCGACCTGCTTCATCTTGGAGCTCTTCCCTCTCCTCTGCTTTTCATCCGAGCTTCGTCAGCTCGCTCTGCCACATCTCGACGAGCGCAGACATCCCCATTGTCACAATTTCACCCCGAAGTAATGGAAATCAGAAGCAATTTGGTCGCAGTAAAGAGAACTTGATTTTGGAGGAGATTGGGGGGCATATGATTTTATGGAATATATTCGGTGTATGTGTGAGTGAAATCATCAAGCAAGACCAGTCTCGTGCATACCTCCGGTATTTATCAAATGGAATTACCACTCTTAGATGCCATTGACACGGCATGTCTAGAATGCCCGACAATCCATTCCTACATTTTCCCCCCTCCGTTGATCGGAGTTCCCGACGGCGAGTCCAGTTTAGTCCCTGGCGGGTCGGTCCAAGCATAGTGTCTATGCCGGAGCTGGTACATTCACGGCATCCATTTCCATGGCCTTCCATTAAGACTTCAATTGATCAAACACCCATTTTCGGTCGGCCAGCCAGCCTCCCCACATCTGTACATGTAGAGCTGGCAATTTTGGCCACGGCCAGAAAATCCCAGCCCGTGCATGAACAGGGTGACCTAACCCTAATACGAATAATATAAATAATTTTTTTATAAATAAATTAAATTATTTCATATTTTAAAATAAATTTTTAGATGTAATAGATTAATTAATCTAAAATTTGTATTAATTTAAATAAAAATATTAAAAATAACTATAAAAATTATAATTACATACCATTAATCACATTTAAATTTTTTAATAATATTTTCATTATAAAATTTATTTTCATACTTTCATACTAATACGGTTTTATTTTCGCATCGTGCCAGCATAGCCGAAAATACTATCTTAAGCACGATTTTTTTAGTAATATACTTAAGTAGTACCAAATTTCTATACACATGAATGCTTTTTTGGCATGAAGATATCCTCTCACATCCAAAAATCAATATATTCCAACTTATAACAACCAATCAAAATGGTAATCTATCATCACTCATCCACGAGTACTATTCACTAAATAGGCATTCATCCTCGCCCACCTAATTCAAGAAAATCGTTAAAATGTTGTGCAAAATTTATTTATTTTCATCAATTTTTTTTGTTAAATTACTTTTTTTTCGCTTCCTAGATTCAGCCCTAATACTTTCGCCTTTTGAATCAATTTTTATCCCAATTTCAAGTATAATCATCTCACGGTCATATAATTATTTATCGATGAGACAAAAATCTGAAATTATGATTAAGGGAAGTATAATCATGTACTGGCAGTAGGTAGGGTCATGACATCAAGAGAATGAATCTCATCCTGCGCTGGCCACCTTAGACTACCCGACTCTTCCTGCCCTGGTTCCCACGGCCACTGTCAGTGTGAGTCAGCCGCGTGTCGTAAGTAGCCCACCGAACACACCGGAGACCTCCGAACGGCGGCGCTCTTGCGCTGAGCAGTCACTCTCAGTCTCAGCTCTCAATCACGACTGCCCTCCTCAAGGAACATCCCGAATCTGACCGCCCGCCATTTTCTTGCCGACATGAAACCCAATAATCTCAATCTCCTCGGCCCCCAGAACCTGAAGTCCCTCTTCCGCGCGACCACCGGCACCCACCGCTGCCGCTTCTCTCCCCGCTTCTCTCCCCGCTTCTCTTCCTCCGCACAGCTCGAGACCGAAACTGTAGCCGATGAGATCACCCCGCAAGTTTCTCCTACGCTCTGTCAGGTCCTCTCAGTGGCATTTCGTCGAACGGCTCGTGCCGCAACTCACTCCCTCTCTCGTCTCCGCCATACTCTCAAGCCTCCACAAGGATCCGGAGCTTGCCCTTGACTTTCTGTCCCGTATCGAGAAGCAAAGCCTCCTGGATGCGAAGACTCTCTGCCTTGGGTCCGCAATTGCCTCCCGCATCCCTTCCCCGAAACCAGCATTGCAACTCCTCAACCGAATTGTTGGCAGCAGTGCCCTCCCGGTGAAAGAAATATTTGATGAGCTGGCGGTACATCACGCTCGATTGGGCTCAAAAAGCAGCATCATTTTCGATTTCCTCATACGGGCTTGCTGCGACCTGAAGAAGGCTGATGAGGCATTGGAATGCTTCTACATGATGAAAGAAAAGGGCTTGGTGCCCAAGATTGAGACTTGTAACAGCATGTTGAGCCTGTTCCTGAAGTTGAACAGGACTGGTGCAGCGTGGGTTCTGTATGCTGAGATGTTTCGGTTGAGGATTAATTCGACTATCTACACTTACAATATAATGATCAATCTTCTCTGCAAGGAGGGGAAATTAAAGAGGGCCAAGGAGTTCATCGGGTCAATGGAGTCTCTGGGAATTATTCCAAACGTTGTCACGTATAACACACTAATTCAAGGGTATTGCTCGAACAGGCGGGTTGGAGGAGCTCTGTTGATTCTTAATACAATGAAGAGCAAAGGCATTGAACCTGATGAATATTCATTCGCATCGATTATTACCGGGATGTGCAAGGAGGGAAGGCTGGAAGAGGCATCTGAGTTTCTCAGTAAAATGGGCGAAGCTGAGTTGGTTCCTATGGCAGTGGCATACAATGCCTTGATTGATGGGTACTGTAATAAAGGCGACTTGGGGACAGCTTTTAGATATCGGGATGAGATGGTGAAGAAGGGCATCAAACCGACCACTTCTACCTTTAATTTATTGATCCACGCCTTATTCATGGAAGGAAAAATGGGTGAGGCTGATAATTTGATAAAAGAGATGGAAGATCAGGGTTTGGTCCCTGATTCTATCACTTATAATATCCTGATCAATGGATATTGCAGGTGCGGGAATGCATCAAAAGCCTTTATGCTCCGAGATGAAATGTTGAGCAAAGGAATTCAGCCCACTCGAGTAACATATACTTCTCTTATTTATGTTTTGGGAAAACTTGACAGAATGAAAGAGGCCGATGAATTGTTTGATAGAGTTAAACAAGAAGGAATTGCCCCTGATATTGTGGTGTATAATGCATTAATTGATGGTCATTGTGCTAATGGAGGCGTGCAGCGAGGTTTCTCGGTTTTGAAGGAGATGGATGAGATGAAGGTACCTCCCGATGAAGTGACCTATAATACCCTTATGCAGGGACTCTGCAGGGATGGGAAAGTTGAGCAAGCTCGTGGGCTTCTTGATGAGATGAAGCAGAGAGGGATAAAGCCTGATTTTGTCAGTTACAATACCCTGATAAGTGCTTATAGCAAGCGTGGGGATATGAAGGAAGCCTTCAGAACTCAGGATGAGATGTTGAGTATTGGCTTCAATCCTACACTTCTTACATACAATGCCCTGATTCAAGGACTGTGCAAGAGGGGGGAAGGAGATCATGCGGAGGAACTTCTCAAGGAAATGGTTAGTAAAGGGATTACTCCCAATGATAGCACCTATATTTCATTGATTGAGGGAATGAAGAATGATGATGATGCTGAAGGGAATAACAGTCCGTAGTTTATTTGCTGGAAAGCAATTATCTAGTTTGATGAGAGCAATTCAGATAAAAACAATCTATTTTTTGTGTGGAGACTGAGAGTTTATTCACTGAGCTGAACTAGATTGTCATGGAAGTATAGAGCAAACGACAATCTTTTAAGAATTTTTTAGGCCTAATCTGACCATTTGCATGTTCTGTCTGAAAATATTATGTTTTCAATATTGTGATATTGCTGTGTAAACTACATAAGTTGTTAGAAATCAAATATGCCACTTTGTAATTGTTCTACAGATCATAAGGAAAGAAAGACCATGACACAAGTTGGTCTTTTTTGGGATATTTTGTTGGGGCCCTTTCTTCTGTATGTGTTTTCTGACTTTTTGATTTCCAATTTACACGTTCTTTCTGCTATATTAACGCCAGAAAGCAGGAGAGGACAACTTGGCTTCATTTTATCTCTCTTTATGAAAAGCTTCTTGTTGAGTGATGCAGTCAGACTCTGCAAGTTCACCACATTTAGAGAACTTTTTGATTGGTATTGTCCTTGAGCAAAGGTGAGTTTAACTGTTATTTGTCGCTCCATTAGTACTAGTGGAGCCACCACCCTTTTCCACTAATATCAGGATAGTGCAATAACTTTCCCATGATAACTACCGAAGAGTTGGATCTCCCTGCGTCAAGGAAGCCTCTGGACTCTCAAGTCGAAAATTAAATAGTTGATGGGCAAGACTTGCATCATCTTCCATTGATTGGTATGACTTCGGACAGTAGGGTGAATCATCATGGTCCTTTTATGTCACTGCAGAAATTCATTTCAAGCAACTTGGTCTATAAAAAGATCCAAAGTTGGTATCAAAGTTCTATCGTCCTCTTGTGGGTTCTTTTGTTTGTGGGATATACATGCAGCATGCACTAATCAATGACTTCGACAGCGTCCATATTGTCTTGCTCTTTCTTATAAGAATCCTCTTCAAGTTCACCAGAGGCTTAGAACTGGTCCAAAAAAAATTGCTCGAGACATTCAAATCTTCAATGGGCACCTTCGTGGGGCATTTCTTTCCGGGGTTCACCCTAGCGATTCTCGGCCTGTGGTACCTTTTCAACACTGCCCGAGCCTTCTTCCTAAATGGCCCAGATAACTTCAAGTCGAGATTCTCCTACCCATCAAAGATTCCGTACATCCAATTCCAGAACCTTGATCTCATACTCATCTTATCTTTCTCCATCCTCGCCATCGTCACCCAGGTTCTGGACTTCCCAGTCATCAGGTTGGCATTCAGGCTCGATAACTTTGAGCATGCGACCATGTTCCTCCACCTTCTGGTGTTCTCAGGATTCACCCTGTTCTCAGAACTGACCCAGACATCAGAGAGTCTCTCTGGGGTTCTAGGAGTGCTTGCAAGTTCAGTTTTTGGTCAAGAGCTCTTCCTCCTCCACTTTCACTCAACCGATCATGTTAGTATTGAAGGACAGTACCACTGGCTTCTGCAGCTCATTGTGCTGGTCTCATTCCTTTCAGCAACGACAATAACACTATCCCCTACATGCTTTCCTGCTTCTCTTGTTCTTGCTGTCTCTGTTGTCCTCCAAGGGCTTTGGTTTGTGAACATGGGATTCATGCTGTGGGTGCCTGAGCTTGTTCCCCGGGGCTGTACACTGCAATCCAGTCAGAACATAGAGCACGGGGAAGCAACTGTTATCTGCAGCTCCCCAGATTCGGACTTCAGGGCACGAGCCCTCGCAAACTTACAGTTCAGCTGGATACTTTCCACAGTGCTGATGCTCACTGGAAGCCTCTGCCTTAAGTTAGCCAGCAGCAAGGGATCTACTGGAAAACGGCCGGCTGCGTATCAGAGGCTAGACAGCGCGAGTGGAGGAGACTTGAGTCTGTCCCTATCAATTGGTGGCTTCAAACGAGATAATTCCTTGGGCAGATAGGATCAATGAACTGGACTCCTCGGCAGGAACTACTGACCAATGTTGTAATTATTGTCGGTATGATCTTTAAACCTTAAATTACGCAAGTAGTCATGATTGTCTTTCGTTAGTAATCAACCTGCGATCTGAGTGTGATGGCTTGTATTTGGGACCTGCTTTTGTGCATATGATGTCATATAAGAGCTCGATTGTTCATTACAGCGTTTGAGTGACTTCAGCGTACCTTAAGCTTCTCTAATATAATCTTGAGTCGATTCCCGGGAACTTCCAGTGAAGTTTGTTCACTTACATATCAGGAAACAATGAGTTCTACGTTTATATTGAACAACAAAAGAAACAGACAACCATCTGAATCGAAGAAACACGTCCAAGTGAAAGTAGCAGCTTTGGGGGAATCTCTCACTCAGACTCTTCAACGGAAGCCTCAATCCGGAGGAGCACAAAACCGACTGCGACCCCGATGAGCACAAGCCCATTCATTATTGCAGCGATCCTGAAGATCTCGCCGGCGGCATTGCAGGTCGAGCCCAAAGCCCCACCCTTGCCAGCCTTGCCGTTGGGTGACCTCAGCGAGCTCACAATGTTGGCGAACGACTGCTCGGTGGAGGCAGAGACCCCCAGGGAGGCCACGCAATTGTGGGCCTTTAGCCCGCCGAATGAGTTCATCCTGCTGATGTGGCAGACCACCCGAGCCTTGGGCATCCGGGTGGAGGTGAAGGCTGTGGCCGATGCTGTTGCTGTTGCTGCTGCTGCCGCTGCCATCTTCAGCTCCGACCCAAAAACCTGGTGTCATCACAACGCGAAAGAGAGTGTGCAAAGCCCAGTAGGACCATAAACTGATATTAGCCAGTGAGTACGGATACTACACGAAATGCCATCTAAGGGCATCACTGCTCTCTACACCTTAAACCAAAGCGCTTGATAGAAAAGAGAAGCGACATCCTCACCTGTATGAAGTGATCTTTTGGAGAGCTCTCTTGACAGATGGGTTGTGAGGAAGAAAGATTGGGTTAGGTGAAATGAAAATGAAGAGTTTTGAAAGAGAGAGGATAAGGTGAGGGTGGAATGTATGGTTGGCTTTCCAACAGATGAGATGTGTTTGATTGGAGGAAGAACTTGGACCACATAATTTATACTTGGGGCTACAATATGCATATATATACATATATATATATGTTAACAATGCTTCATCCGAACGCCATAAGTGCATACTTCGAACTCCGACAGTGTGACTGTGAAATAAGTTGCAAACCGCATATTCTCGGACGATCCATGACCGACCACCTGGGCTGTAGTAGTTCAACATCGGGACTTGAGGTACCAGATTACATATTAAACTATGGATATCAACTTGCTGATTAAGATACAAAGTATAATGGGGCAACTTCATGCGGACCCGTAACATGGACCTTAGAGCACCATCAACAGTGAAAAACTGAATTGCACCGTCAGGGAGAGAAATCGCTTGTAAACGTGGAGCATGAAAATATGCAGCTATAAGATACTGGGGAAATCCTGAATTCAACGATTAAACTCCACAATGAACATGACCTGACAGGCAGGAAGAGAAACGTGAGACTGTATGAACTCCCATCCTAGTTGACACCATAAGCAACTACCTCTATAAGTTTGCCAGAAGACAGTAGAGATGATGAACACAATGAAGATAAATATTATGCAGTCTGGTTCACAGCCCTGCTCCCAATACCATGTTCAGATGCAGCTCATGTCGGGAAAGGAAAGGAGGAAATATGACTGGAGGAAAAATTTCAACACTGCTTGAATATACTTAATAAAGGAAATGAAAGGAAGAGCAAAATGATTAAAATCTTTTACCATCACTCCTCTCAAGTCTCCTTTAAAATTCAATATACAGATAGGAGAAAAGGTCCTTCCTTACCTTCACATCCCCTCATTTCAACTCAATCAAAAGTCAAAACCAAGTATAAAAGACGACAGAAGAAACCAGACAAAGCTTAATCACAGCAAGCAAATAAATTTGATGTTGAAACGCTCTAAGAGCATCAAGTTAGGCTTAATTCAACGCTAAACTGAACTTACAAGCATATGGACACTATGTTGTTGCTAAAAATCCACACCCAGAAACCTGATTAAGTAACTAGACACCAAGAGATAAATTAGGGAAAGAGTTACTCCACAGGAACAAGAACCCAACCCACAAGATAAACCAACCCCATAAGAGCCTTAATTACCGGGGATGCTGACTCAGCAACACAGCATCATCAACAACTCGGAAGGTGGTGACTTTCAGAATGACCTCTCTGGCACAAATGAGCTCGAAGACACAGACATCCCCTTCTTCCAAGTTGTTCTCCAATGAGAAATCGTACCATCCCTGGCTTAGTTTGGCCCTTCCTCCCTTGTAGAGGCATCGGACGGGCCACTGCTTCCCATCAGGACGCTGAAGCTTAATGAATCCCGAGACCCCATTTAGGTGCTTTTCAGCAAAGCAGGAGGGAAGATACTGCAGAGATTTTAAACAGTTCCAAAAGTAAAAAACTAAGAGAATCTGAAGGGAAAGAGCAGGGAAATGAGGGCTCATCCAATTGTTAAAGGAGCCAAAACATAGAGCCTTGGGAATATTAGGGGTAGCCACGTCTGTATATATTGCTGGAACCTATTTTGGCTCAAATTTAAATACCAAGAGTGATCCAGAACCGGAGCACGATTACCCCTCATAAATGGAATAAAATAGAACTGCCAATTTCAGTTTGCTTCCGGTTTAGTGTTATTGATAAAAGGCAGGAATTGGCTCAGATGCACCTTTATTCCAGCACCTTAACACGCAATTTTCTGTACCGAATTTATAGCATCCAGATTTTCTACTAAAAACCTGTACTAAAAGATCTGGTTCTCATCCAATTTGGTTCAGATTTATTGTTTTTAATGGCCACATCAAGTGACTCAATCAGGATCGTGGGTTTTAAATGTGGCATAGGCCCACTACATGGGTAATTCCTGGATCATGCAGGCATTCAGGTGTCTAGGGGCCCAGTGTTGACTCAGTAAGAAGTCACCGGCAAAATAAATGAGGAGAAAAGGCACAGAGGATATTGAGAGGTTATGAATTCACCATGATGCAACCACGGTACAGGTAGGACGGTCGCAGGACAACACGGCAAAACGGGTTATGAGGCTCAAACATTTTGGCTGCATTAATGGCTCTCTCTCTTTCTTCCGCTGTAACAGTTCTCTTCCGAGTGGAAGCGCTGGCATAGAACTTATATCGCATTTCTGATTCCTCATCTGGCTCAGTTGATGATATTGGTTCATCTGCAGTAACAAGCAAATGTTAGATCACCGAGTGAGCCATATGAGAAGCTCTTGCAACAAGGTGAAAGCAGAATATATCATCTGTTACAGAATATCCCTCTCAGGCATTTTTAATTGTTTAATTGTGTCTTACCAACTCATCTAAAAGCTAACCAGCATGGATCTCCGTTTGGTTCTTAGCAACCACAAAAGTTATCCATTTTTATATTTCTTCTCTTATAAAAAGTAGTAAAAGAAAATGATAGATTGCAGCTTATGAGAAATATTGAATAAAAAAGTCTAGGGAAAAAATCCAATTGAATGCACTTCATCCTTATTTTCTTAGCTTTTTAGGAAGAGAACAGAAAAATTAAATTAAAAACTCTAAGATTTGTAGAAAAGATAAACTAAAGATACAAAGTAATTAATAACGAGATAACATTAAGAATAGGACTTATCATCAAAAGGGAACTTGAGTTTGAAGAGCTCACTGGATTCAATCTTCCGCTTTTTCCTTCCCCGTTTCTTGGTTTTCTGCCCTTCTTCGCCCTGCGGCTGCACCTTCACCTCGTTTTCTGGGCTCTTGACCTTCACCCCGCCTGAATAAAGAACTTCTTGAGCAATAGGCCGGACTGTTGTGGGCGAGTGGAGCGCATTCTTCGTAGCAGGATGTATATTTCCATTAAACAAGCTCTGCAAAGTTGTTGGGTTAAAACTCTGGCTAAGAGTGAGCTGATCTATGCTGCTGCTACTATTTACAGCCTTCTTCTTCATCAAGTCAGGGGTGGGCCGATATTGGGATGCAATGTCAAGGGCATCGGATGATTCCTCATCTTCCATCTCATTCCATGGTGTGTACCGCCTGACTTGGTGGTATTGCTCTCCACTGGCTGAGCCACGGCCGTGAGGCTGGTAGTTGATCTCTGAAGTTGTTAGATTGTAGATGTAAACATTGAAGATAGAGTTGCCCTCATATCTGAAGATGAGGAAGTACCCAATACTGATAGAGTAATGCTCAGCAAATTCCTGCCATCCGTCATGGAACCAGAACTTGTTATCAGCCTTTCTAACCCCTACACGCCAAATGTGTCCGTCAGACACATGCAAGGTGGCAACAGGAGACAGTTCATCTCGAAACTTCCTGAGAAAATTCTCCGGAATCCTCTGAGAGATTCAAAAAGAAGTTGAAGAACTCACATCAGTGAATAGTGCATCAACAGAAATTGGGAAATTTTGGTAGAATCAGTTTGAACTAAGTGTGCACAAGAGTATACTACTGATGAAGCTAAATACAAATAATGTCTGTCCAGAAACCAAGCACAGAGACAACACCAGCAAGGTTATAAATCAAGATATGCAGAAGTCATCAGGTTATAACATCAAAGACTCTAAACATGGAACTCAAAATCCAACAATTAGATTCAAATGCAAAACAAAAAATAGCATACTGAAACAAATTATAGAGTTCTTGGGCGTGACTTTCCAGGTCTATAACTTTGACTTTTTGCAGGGAAATGCCTCGGACAGCTAAATACAGAAAATTTTTAGAAAGTGATAAAAGCAAAAGGAGCCATTCAAATATCAATTTGCTTGTAACAACCAGCAGATCTAGCACAAGTATGAAATGGCAAATGGTTCTACAAAGTACTTACTCCAGAACAGAGAGAGGGAGAGAGGGTTAAAAAAAATGATTGACCAAGATATTGAAATCTGAAGCTTATAATCGGAAACATTTCCAGTGGTATTAGATGCAGTACTTCTTAAAAGGAGATTAAAATCTGTCAATCCGAGTCTAAAAAGATTTGGTCTCGTTTATCATTCCAACTCATGCATTTGCACAAAAAGTGATCATATTCTCATTGGTAAGGAGCAACAAATTCAAGTGTTTACTGTAAAATTAGGGCAAATGCTAGCAAAAGTCTGAAAATCTTCTCATGAAAGCCAAGCTGTCAATGCAAGAAGCCCAACGAAGTTAGCAAGACATAAATCAACTAAATCATTTTACACCAGTGAACTGCTTACATCAGGAGGATAATATAATATTTAAACCCTTTCAGCTACATTTAAACTGACTTTGCCAACCTGAAAAACTTCAAAATCTCTTTAGTAAAGTTATATTGAAATATTAAATTAGGTAATAGAAGACCCTCTTAGTTTTACTTTCATTATAAACAATACAAGTCTTGGACAAAATGCTATCAGCAATAATAGAAACACCTGGAGAAAACTGGAAAACCAGACTTGAGAAAAACATGGAATCCAAAATGAACATTCTTAAGAAATACTACTACAGGGCAACCTCTATTTCTGCCTACATCATTCTTTTCCAAACGAAGATGTTGTTGTCTTGAGCACAACAAGCAGAATCAAGAGTAAAAATATTATATTGCATTATGTTATATCTAACACCCAAACTTTCAGCAAATTGACCACAGAACAGTCTGAATTAGGTTTCCTGTAATTTTACCTCACTAAGCCTTTCTCAAGAAAACTCGCCCCAACAAAATAGTACCACTATATTACCATCAAATTGCATTTCTGTACATATCAAGTAACACAGGCTGGCCATGTTGAATGACCCCTAAATTTAAGAGGGAATTAGAAAAAGAATTCCAGGTAGAAACTAAAAGCCGTACTAGAATAACCCCAAAAATTCAAATATCTAAGCAGGCTAATGCCCTTAAACACAGGCACATTTGCATACTGAGACCGAGAATTAAATAGTCACCCCGAATGAATCATTCATTTTTTTCCTCGACAATTCAACTCTAATTTGATCAACTTCTGGCGTCATCAGACTGAAATACTGGGGGTTTGGACCCTCGTAACATAGGTTTCCTTCATCAGTCCAACACATCTCTAATAATTCACTCAACAACCACAACACCCAACACCAACAACTGCCGAGAAATGCAACAGAAAACCCAACACCAAAAGAAACCCAGATGTCAACACCAAGCATGATCAGATCGGGTTGGTAAAATAAGAGCAAAGAATCAAATTCCAGGAAGAAGAGAGAAAGAGCTTTCCTTACCAGTCTCTTCTCTTTGATCGTGGACAGCAGCACTAATTTGTAGAAATAAGGTCGGGGCATTGTGGGGTCTCCACTGACATATACAGGATCGACCAAACAAAACCCACTTCTCTCGTCTCTTCCTCTTCCTCCTCGAACAGCAACACCTGCTACTGCTTCTAAATGACGAGCCGATTCATGGCACAAAGCTCGTGTCCAGATCTAAAAGCTCTCACCTTTCACTCCCAGTCAAATAGTGGTTTCCTCAGTGTGGGCTTTACACTAAAAAATTAGCCAACTTGACCTAAAAAGTCGAACGTGAAGATGGTTAGATTGTCCGTAACCTGGTGAGTCAGCTCAGATCCCTCGTTAGCAACTCGGCCCACCCTGGTCGATGACTCGGAGGTGATTCCACACGCGCCCCTGTTCCACGTGAAGCTCACGCTCTCCACCCGGGTCCCACCCTTGCCGCTTGCACGGTCCAGATCTGATCCGAATACGACCCCACGGTCCATATTTTACTTCGATCAAAACAAAGCTCAATCGACAGACACTATGCCAACATAATCCCATCCCTTAAGCTGGAGATAAATTTTACTGTCTATATGATGAGATTTGGGCTAGATTTGGGTTCCATTAGCATGATCATGGCTCAATCCACACTATAGAAATCTGATCCGATTCCTCACATTCGATATTATTACTCGGTAGGACGTATCGGTTAAAGATGACCAATTGACTCGATTCAAATTTACATTATTCGGAATAGGATAAAACTCTAACTATTGACCCTACCCTAATGGGACCGAGTCGAGCCGTTTTTTCAACGAGTGGGATACCCACCGTGGGAGGAGCGAAAACGACACCGGGTCAAGGCCAAGTTTGAACCATTTCTTTCCGAGTCGGACTTCATTATCCCGTACTCGATGGCGACCAATATTCGCACACGTGTCGTCGTCCTGTGGGAGGAGTCGGGCCCAACTGGGGGGCCCTTTTCCGAAGTTGCTGATTGTCCCCCTCTCTGGTTCTCTTTCTCCCTCCCTCTCTCTCTCTCTCTCTCTCCCCAAACAACCTCAGGCTCCTCGAAGACTCCAATCATTGGCATCTATCCATCATTTCAGCGCTAACGCTACAGACTTTCAAGGCTTTCAAGGAATTTCTCTTTCTTCGCCGGGAAAATTTTGAGGAACTTGTTTTTTTTGTAATTTCTTCTTAAAATTAGAAATTTTTGCTCACAACATTGAGATTTCTATGAATTTGCTCCAATCTTGTTTCTCGGGTTCCTGGCAAGAAAAAAAATATTGTTTCTTGGGTCAAATCTTAATTTATCCGAGAAGAAAGAAAAAATTGACAAAACAAAAAAGAAGGAATAAGAGATCATCTGAGATTCACTGGAGAATAGCGACACCCATGATTGATCCGATAGTTTTTGTTTTTGTCATGCTAATTGCCAAAAATCCCCCGGAAATTGGGGGGCTATCTTGCTTGATAAGTACATCATATCTACAGGCAGTCTCCATAGTTGCTAGTTTTTTTCCCTCTTACACAGTTAGCAAGTAACGTACCAAATGGCTGTATACAACCTAAACCCGTTACTCGTGAGCCCTCTGCGCTTACCAAAGCATCCTAGAGGCTCGGGACTAACAGAACCGTGCTCACTTGGCAATCGATAAATAGGAGCCTGTCCCTGCAAAACCGAAACATTGGCTTGGAGCCTCGTCAGAGTGATGGCTGGCTGTAAAATCTCAGATTGCTCGGCTGTTTTTTCCAGGTGCTTGAGGAGCCGTTTTCTGGCAAACGTCCATGATGAGGTCCCGCAGCTCAGGGAAAACCGATATCAGTAAGAGCTCCAGGACACCATAAGCAAGTTGTTTCACACAGATCGTAGACTGAAAATTGGCAATAAGACAGTGTTAGAAGGGAAAGAGTATGTGGACAGGAAGGGGCCAAGAAGCCAGCAAACGAATTGCAGCTTATGGATGCTAGTAATCGCACTTCCTGTCTTGCAAAAGAATGAAAAGATGGAAATTACCTGGGAGAAGTAGTATATGTCTCTTGCGCAGCGCCTGTACTGCTTATGCCCAACCAAGCTCACCAAAGCTGTCGGTGCGCCCTCTGGCCATGGAAGTAGAAATTCAACTTCATCACTAAGTCCAATTCTTTTCAGAAATAAACATCTAAAGATTGACTCTTTCAAATAAGTCAAATGCCAAGTCAAAAGCTTGATGATAAGTGCTATCAAAAGGGAGATTCCAAATAAACTGAAATTGAAAGGCAAGGTCGAGTAACTGGAAGAAGAAAGATATCCTACCAAATAACAACTTCTTGAAGTCATTAGCTCTTCGTGTAGCTTCCAGCTGCATCTCAAAGGAACTGTGGTTGGAGCCCCTGCTGCGACCAAACTTGCCAATCAAGTTAAGTAATCTTCCAGGGTGTTGGGCCTTATCACCCACATTGCCAGGAATTCTTCTGAGACTAATAAAGAATTTGCCGTCGGGCCAGAGGATCTGAACAAAAAGAAATCCAATTCTCTTTAAATACTCATACAAATGTGCCAATTATTATCTTGATATTTTAAGTTTTTCAACCGTAATTGATTCCCTCATTGTGAACAAGGGTTTGTGATCAATTTCAATTCCTTACATCTTGCACCCAGCGAATCCCCCGGGCAATGGTTTCCTCACTCCTGAGCCAGTGGATCTGCGTTAAGAGAAAGTCGTCGATAGCATCTTCCATGACAAGCTGAAGAATCTGCTTCGACATCCAAAACACCTGTCTCCTGCATCATTTTCGATCAACCTTCTAGTTTAACCAATTCTTGCAAATAAATAGGAAGAAGTTGATCATTAAGATTAGGTAGACGACCTCACCGTAACCACCCTCTTCTGTTAAGCTGAAATACCTTGTCCACCAAATTCAACATTGGCACAAGGACATTTGGAGGAGTCCACTGCAAGAAAGAGAAACAAAGTCAGGTTGCATCTCACTAAAAGGAAGACAAACCAAAATAATTTTTTTTAATCTCAGAATGCTTTTTGTGAAATATTCAAAGTCCTGATATTACAATCAGGAAAGAGGAATTGGTTCACACTGTGCTGTCATTTGATGTGTTGAAAATTAGAAGAAATGCAACCACGTGCAAGTTTGAGCATGAGGACCTTATCAAGATTTTGTATTTTATATGATAATCCTTTCACCTTTCGGTGTCCTAGCAATTACATTTGAATCCAAAATACAGCAATATTTTGATACATAAGAGACATCAAGATCAATTTTTGTTTTGTTGAGACACAGAATAAGGTGGTAACAACTTTCAGACAGGTGTAGCAATTAAGAATATTAATTTCATGGGGAGAGCATGCTAGCTTATTTTTCGTTTACAAAAAGGATAGCATGAAAAAGGAACAAGGAAAAAAATTATGCAAGAAACGGAAAATTTGTAGCCATCCCTTCACTACTGGACATAGGTAATAACTTAAAAAATCAATCACGGTTCAAAGACAAAATCCTACCTCAGATGGCATGCCATTTGGATCCCCCCACTGATCAGGACCAGCTAGGGAATTAACCACAACAGGAGCATTTTGTATCATTTGATCAGACTTGCCTCCTACAATAGCCCTCCTATCAGAACCCGAATTCCCATTCTCGTAACATTTGACCCCTTGAGGACTCCCCGTAAACTTCACCTCATCATCTACATTCCATCCATTAACTTTGTGGCCATGATTTTGATCTTTATCACCTTCATCATCAGAGATACTCGTTGAGGTTTCTGCAGTGCTTTGTCTTGATATCTGTGCGTCAGATTCATTTGCATGCAACGGCAAGTTCCTTTCTGAGATCAAATTCGTATATTCAGAACTGGAAGGTGTAGGCCCCACAGCTACACACATCAAGCCATTCGAGACTCCTTTGAACTGTCGAACAATATCATCTAGAGCATCGTCCACATTCACTGCGAAAGTAAAGTACATGTCAGAGAGAGTCAAGTGGAAGGAACAACAAAACCCGTAATGTGTTCTATAAATCACAGAATAATAGTTAAATAAGGGAATTCAATTTATAAACTTTGTTGATTTAAGGCATGGTGGCATATAATCAAGTGTTACTCTTCTGGAAGACATGATGACGTGATAAAATTTCAGTCGAATGCAATTCTAGAAAACCAATAGAAACTTCAAAAGAATCTATCAAGTGGCTAGCTCAAACAGGTTTTTCTCAACAGAATTGGCCATTTCTTGCTTTGAACTGGCCCGTTTCCTTAAATGTATCACATTCATATTCCTAAATGATTTTCGCGAATGAACCATGGACCTGTGGTTCAGCCAGTTCTGTGCCCAATCCAGTCTCAATGATACGGTTGAGGAGATTGTAAATTAGAAGCTCACTCTTATTGGGATCAACTAGCAGATAAGATACTATATATAATTAAATTAGACATGGATACACGTTGCTTAAAAAATGCAACCAATAGCCTAAGATACCTGCAAGAGTTTCCATGACTGATGATGGTTTCCCACAAGAATAATTCTTCATCAACACAAAACCAATGAAAGAACAATCAGATAAGGTTCATCTTAAGTGAAGAATGATATTAAATGATTCACAAATTGAAAAGGACAAGTACCTTTGAGGAAGCACTTAAAAAATCCCAAACTTCATGCTGTTCGGCAACATTGGCAATTGATAGAAGGTCCTAGGTACAGGGGAAGCAGCATATTGAGGGGGGAAAACATGCACATATGTTGGATCATGATTCAGCATGAGAAAATTAACTTGGATCCTCAGTTTTACATATAAAAGAAAATTTTGCTGGAAGATGTGAAGTAGGATACAGCAGTACCTGCAGATACTTGTCAAGCTGAATACAGCGCTGGTGAACAAAAGCATCTTCTGTGCTAGATGAGAATATTCTTTTAGGTGGTAAATGTAATGTATAGTTCGGGATCTCCTTCAGATACCAATGTAACCTTTCAAAATTACTATATCTGCTCAGAACATAAGAATCAGATGAGCAATTATAATGGTCAGTAGTTACTTCAGAATGTGATAATTAAAATGGTAAAGATAATAACTAGGACAAGATCACCTTCTTTGTACGAACCATGTTCCACTTTCTGTATCTGTTACTGCAATTGAGTAAACAGCAAAAGACTTTGACCCTAATTTCTTGAAATATGCACCCATTACCTGAAAGAAAAAAGGCATTATGAATGGCCTAGGTACCTCGAGTAAGGTTACTTTCTCTAAGGACATGAGAGAACTTTTCTCACCCGGCACCTCAGCTTCAGAGTATGTGATCCTTGACTTCCATAGACAACATCTAAGACATTTTTAAGCTTGTGTTCTCCACTACAACTGCAGAGACTTGGGCAGTGCAACTTGGATATAATATGGCCTCTAGCTTCTCCAGTGAAAGCCTTCTCAGAATCTGGCTCTACTTTTAAAGCAGATGTACCGTTTGATCTCTCAATTCCACTTCTTTCGCCGTTAGCATCAAGATTGACAGTGTCCTTGAGCTCCTCCTCATGATTATCCTCAACAAACAATTCTTTGTTGTCTGCTGAAGAATCATCCATCTTAAAATCACCTTCTTGAGTCAAAGATGCATCAATTGCAGAGGTATTATTTATGTGAACTATTTTCTTTTCTTTAGGCCCAATAGTATCTCCATTCAAGCTGGTGTGGGACTCCCTTAGATGGCTGGTGAATAGAGAACCAGCAGACTTAGATAGAAGTGGTTCTTCAACTTCTCCTCTAACCCTGTTTGCCTCTTTGTTCCTGTAATTCCTTCCCCTGGACCACATGTTCTCGAGATTCTCAGGCATCAGGACTTCTGTTCTTCTCTGGGTGGCTGCCTCAAGCACTCTCGCCCAATCACCAGCTTTCAGCTTCTGCTCGTCCTGGATAGCACTGGGAGAACAATCATCTGTCTTATGACCTGTTTCACACAAAACAACATTGATTTTTCAATTAATTGAGGATGAATGGTTCCTAATACATAAAACATCAACATCTTGTTTACTCTGATGGGAAAATCATGCTACTCTGGCATATTGGTTGTTGACTTATCAGCAACCAAACTGAACAGTCCCATCCTCTTTCAGAGAAAGGAAAATCAGCTTACTCAAAGCATCAAGAACTTGCTTGCAGTGTGTGGAAAAATCATGCTGAGCTGGCATATAGATTGTTGACTTACCAACACCGAAACTGAATATATTAGTCCCATCCTCTTTCAATGCGATGAAGATCAGCTCAAGGATTTCATTAACGTATCTGTGTGATGGAAAACAATAAACAAAATAAGTTATCAAACATTATCAAAAATGAAATTTGGAAAAGGAGAAAAGATAAAGAAGGAATAATGGAAGACTAGGTGAAGTTTGTGAAACTTTAAATACTATTATAATTTGAGCAAGTGTACACATGCACATCTACTAAAAGTGAAAGATGGAAAAACAATGACAGACTTAAAATCTGCATTTACAAGCCCTTCCATCTCAAAAGATTTCTCAATTTTTGTGAAAATACTGTATATAGGATAGATTTATATGTTCTATATAAATGTAAGAACAACTGTAATTGAGACAAACTATAAAACATTAAGAGGATCATAGCACAAGCATAAAATAAGACCACCTATTTTGCTCAAAGGAGTCTGAATGTAGTAATTCATCTCTAAACATACGCTGGGCGAGCGATGCTCATGAGGGGCTGGACCACCAAACAAGTTACGAGCTCTCGAGCTATAGATCTCACAACAGGGCACTGTGCTTCTCGAGGGCTCAGTACAGAAGCTATAACTCCGCTCATTAACTGCTGAAGCACCTGCATTAAAAATAAAATATTGGAAAAACACACGAAATCAAACAGCTGAATAAGTAAGAGGTTCAAAACATTTAACCAACTATTCTCACCTTGTACTCACTCTCAGGAGATATTAGTGCTGGATGGAGCTCCTTAGAAGCCATAAGATGATACTTTAACCTTTCATCCCTCTCCTCAGAGGAGAGAGTTCGCATAACATCTGCACCAATATCTGTCTGTATTCTTCTAAAAACATCCAAGTGGTCACCTACCAAATCAATGATGTCCCTAGAAAATTTAAATGCCAAACAAATTATTGCATCCAGAAGCCAACTTTTCACAGAAAAATCAAGGCTCAATTTTATGCTGTCCCTGATACTGTTTTGATGCAATTTCAAGTAAGCATGTACCTTGTCAGTAGGTCAACAAGATTTATAGCTTTGACCCTTCCTGATATTTCCGCAAGTGCGTCAAAGATGATTCCTCGTATATGCCCCTGAAAATCTTTGTCGGGAGTGATATCAGCATACCACAAGTCTGTCACGAAATCTTTCAAAAGTTTGTCAATAAATTCATCTGCTGCTGCCTCCACAATAGGGGAATCAATTTTCCTCTTCCATTTTGGAGGAGGTGGTGGAGTGGAAAGACGAGAGTCATTCACCGAGATCTGCCTTCTCTCCAAGAGCGTTAAGTATGTTTGTGGACGATCTGACTGGACTTTCCTTCGGAACTCTACCTCATTGAGCAAAACGTGCAGAGCAGAAACCAAGAGAATTGCCATGGGAATATTCATCAACATAGATTTACTTGTATCTGCAATGGATAATGGAGACCTCAACCAACACTGCAGATTAGAGTGACTCGGTAGCACAGAATCATAACACAACCCAAGAACCGAAACACCCAAAAGACAACGGAACCTCGCTATTTTTCAGGAAAGAGGTATCCAAATTAATTATTGCAAGTCAGTATGACCGGACTAATGCTCTTTCATATCAGCTTAATCTCAAATATTTTCAAAAGCTTTTGCAATGTATACATATACATATATATATGTTCAAGACTTGCATGAAATGAATACAATTTGGTACATTGGCGCACAAAAGAATATACATGTTCATGGTTACGTTAAAAAGCACCACGCATGAATTTCGAGTTATCCCCAACGGAAAACAAGACAAGGTGCAATCCGGATAACTGCTTCCAACAGAAAGATGGAAAGTCTCGACATGTTGCCAATACTTACGGGACAAGAAGTAGGTGACAGCGAAGATGCAGAGGGCCCACCAAACCGTTCGGACCTTAGCCTCCTCGATCAGATCCTGTATCGTCTCCATCGCCTTCATCGCGACAGAGACCCAAGAAAATCCTCGTCCTCCAAAGAAGGGTGGGGGGCAACACTGGCCGGTTCGCGCGGGAATCGACACCGCAGCAACCCACGAATCACTCAGGGGATTGAGGGGGAAGGAAAAGGTTCCCCTCGTTTTCTTGGTCAAATGCAAGGAAGTGGAAAGGGAGGAACAGGAAGGAATTACGGAGACCCGAAGGAATCGATGGCGATGACGGTTGACGACGTGGGAGCTGCAATTTTTGTTCTCCAGGATACATATGCGACACTGCTCCTTCCTGCCAACTCTGCTGCCACCTCGACCTGGGACGCTGTTAGGGCCCACCCTTCGTACATTGACATTTTCATTTTCTTAATTAAGCAGCATTTGACATTCCTGATGCTTGCTATGGTTACCGTCTTCAGTTGAAATCACCATTTGTTGGAGGAGTCAATTCAAAAGATCAAGATTCAATTTTTATTCGGTTACGGGCTTCGGTACCTCCTTCCACCGGGTCACGGCCGTAATGCGGTTTCTCACAACCTGAACTGGGCCTAACCACCACCGTCATGGGGTTTGGCAAATCTCGTGTCTGTCACGAGGCAGCTTAGCGGTGCTAAAATTTAGCACGGCCCGAAAATATAGTTCAAATACAGCACAAAAAAATCATATTTGGACTAATGTTTTCGGGCGGCTAAAAGATTAGGCTGTGCTAACACGACAAAAAAAAAAATCGTGCATGCTTAAAAATATAAAAATAAATTTTATAATAAAAAAATTTAAAATAGAATTTTAAAAAAATAACTAATTATGCCGTATAATTATATTTTAATAACCATTTTAATATTTTATTCAAACTAAGATGAATCAATCAATTATATATATATATTATATAAATTATTTTATTTTATTTTTAAAAAATAATTATTTGAGTCCATGCCACTACCCAAAAACTCCATGGTTACCCAGATTGCTGGCTCTAAACCAGCCATTGCTTGGCCAGGATCTTACCGATCATAGCAGGAACTCTAAATTTAAGCTTATCGCCAAACTATTTTTGACGTACTATTTCTCCCTTTGGTGTCCTTACCGGAAGAGCGATGGAAACCGCTGGAGGATCGACTTCCACCACCGTGGAGAAGTTACGACCAGTAATCCCCAAAAAGTCGCGGCTTATCATCGGGATTTAATCGACAGTACATTCTCACCGAATGCAACTTAAAATATATCCATCGTGAGGGGAAAAACAATGCTCCATGTAATGATAATATCACACTGGACCAATAATTTAAATGTTTTAAATTCTTTTTTTTAGGTGAGATTTCCATTTAATCCTCCCTTCTTATTATGAATTTTACACTAAAAGTCTAAAAAGAAAAAAAAGGAGGAATTTTACTGTAATACTATAACCATAGTTTTAAAAATTGAACTGAACCGATCAGTTCATAATGTTCAATCAGGAATCGGTCACCTAATCCGGTTCTTATAAAAGATCCAATTGCACTTTCAAAAATGTCAACTCCTATTGAACCGGCTAGTTCCCAGTCTGATCGGTGAACCCAATTGAACATGTGAAAAAATTAATTGACTTAAAATTTAAAAAATAGTACTCATTTTAATTTATTATATTTATATTTATATTTTATATTAAGTTTTTTGTTTAATATAATAGTTATATTAATAATTTTTATTATAAATTATATATTATATAAATTTATTAGTAATATCATATTATTAATATTATTTATTAAATATGTGGTTCAATCCATTCAACCCTAATCCTATCCATGAACCCCATGTTTACACCGATTCTCAGTCCGATCCGATTTTAAAAATTATGACTATAATCCAGCAAATTATTGGCCAATGTGATATATGTTTTGTTTCTTTATCGCCAACCTCGATTGAGACGGACTTTTTTTTTCTTCTTACCCGTAATATAACAATCCACCTTATACCGTAGATTTCAGTATTTGATAATAAAAATTACTGTAATATGATATTATACATAAACTTTTAAGGCATGATTGAAAAAAAAAAAAGAAAAAAGAAAAATCACATGACATCTTCAAATCGGATGAACTTTGCAATGATCCCACATGTATTCACCAAATTTTACTGCCAATTTAACATAAAGAAATTTCACATAAAGAAAATTCAATTTCACATAAAGAAAGGTCAGAAAATTCAGGGGTCAGGGCCACGTCATCTAATTCTATAGGCTTTTTATAATTTATCTGACCGAGGAGGAAGATAAATTTATCGAGAATATTATATGAAATTTGGTATAACAAATTTAAATTTATCGAGAATATTATACGGAATTCGGTTTCGGGGATAAACAAATCCGAGAGACCTTCTAGTTCACAGTCGATGCAATACCAACCGTGCCAATACTTTCTTTTCTCACAATTGTCGGTCCTTTTTCTAGAAAATTAATAAAAAAACAAACAAAATAAAATAGGCTATATGGGTAACCGTCGTTATGTGAACAGGACAACAGTTTCTATTCTTAGAATGTTTGACTTAAAATTGGCTAGTTTCTAAATTTGTCTTCCCGATTGGGAGGTCGGGAGAGTCTCGATCCGGTAAACCCCACGATTCCAAGGAAGGCTGGCAACTGACTCTCCCTCCTTTTTCTCTCCCTCCCTCGATATAACACCCCGACGTTCCTCAACCCCCTCCTTGACTGACTCCCCCTATAAGCAGCCTTGGGGCTACCAAGGTGTGTGTGTGTTGTGGTCTCATCCCATGGCCAGCCCTGTCCGAATGAAGCCCTCGGGCTGCTTCACCCTCGCCTCCTCCCTCCTCCTCCTCCTCCTCGTATCATCCTCTCTCGTGGCCTTCTCAGCTGCTCTGACGGACTCGGAGGCGACGACGATCACCCGTCGCCAGCTCCTCGCTCTCAAGGAGAACAGCGACCTCCCCGATGACTACGAGTACGAGGTTGACGTCAAGCTCACGTTCGCGAACCAGCGGCTTCGGAGGGCTTACATCGCCCTTCAAGCTTGGAAAAGGGCCCTCTACTCCGATCCTTTCAATACGGCCGGGAACTGGGTCGGGGCCAATGTGTGCTCGTATGCCGGTGTCTTTTGTACCCAAGCACTTGATGACCCCACCCTCACGGTGGTCGCCGGTATCGACCTCAACCACGCTGACATCGCCGGTTACCTCCCCGCTGAACTGGGTCTATTGACCGATGTTGCGTTGTTCCACATCAACTCGAACCGATTCTGCGGGATCATCCCCAAGAGCTTGTCGAAGCTTCAACTCATGCACGAGTTTGACGTCAGTAACAACCGCTTCGTCGGTCCCTTCCCGAAGGTGGTGCTCACTTGGTCCGCCCTCAAGTACCTCGACCTAAGGTACAACGACTTCGAGGGAGAGCTTCCCTTCGAGCTCTTCGTCAAGGACCTCGATGCGATATTCTTAAACAATAACCGGTTCGCATCCATTATCCCGGAAACAATTGGTAAATCGACAGCTTCAGCGGTGACACTCGCCAACAACAATTTCTCTGGCTGCATCCCCCGCAGCATCGGCAACATGACAAACTTGAATGAGATCATCTTCCTGAACAATGCGCTCGGTGGGTGCTTACCAGAAGAGATAGGACTGCTTGGCCACGCGACAGTGTTCGACGCAAGCTCCAACTCATTCATCGGTACCCTACCGAAGAGCCTCCCAGGCCTTGAGAGAGTCGAGGCATTGGATATCTCACACAACAAGTTGATTGGTTTCGTGCCCGAGGGCGTGTGCAAGCTGCCAAGTTTATTAAACTTCACCTTTTCTGATAACTACTTCAGTGGAGAAGCCAAGGCTTGCTCGCCATCCTCAGGTGATGCGACTGTCTTCGACGATAAGAGCAATTGCTTGCCTAATAAGCCAGACCAGAAGTCACCCAAGGCATGCTTCCCCATCATAAGCCAGCCTGTCGATTGCAGCAAAGACGATGGTGGATGTCGTGCTGGGCCATCTACACCAGCAACTAAGGTGCCATCTAGGCCAACTACACCTAAACCATCACCATCACCGTCAAAGCCCCAACCCCATCCACCGAAGGGCTCAAACACTCCATCGAAGACACCGATATCACCATCTCCTAAGCCACCTTCTCCACCTCTTCCTCAGGTTCCATTCCCTCCTAAAGGATTGAAGACATCTCCTCCTCCGGTCACGAATTCCCCAGAGCCAAAGTCCTCTCCACCACCTTTCCCGAAGCCCTCCGAGCCACCTACTACTCCAGAGCCTTCAAAATCAATAACACCACCTCTGAGCCCACCAAAACTAACTCCACCAACAAATCCCAATCCTCAAGCTCCAGCTCCAGCTCCGGATGGTCCAGGGGATCATAGACAGGGAGACATTCCTCGTATACGAAATAGAGCACCTCCCCACTCTCCAAATTCATTTGGGCCAGCACCTTCTCCGAATGTAGTTCATCCAACCCCAAATGAGCAATCTCCACCACCACCTCTTCACCATGTGCAATCACCTCCACCACCTCTTCACCATGTGCAATCACCTCCACCAAATCCGGCACCGAAGAAACCACATGTCAATACACCTTCACCATCTCCGGCACCAGAGGCACAACATATTCACCCACCTTCACCAAAGCAGGTGCAACCACCTCCTAAATCAGTTAGCTCCCCACCCCCAGTTGAATATAATCCTCCGACTGTTGCCCCTCCCAAATCAACTCCTGGCTTCCCAACTCCACCAAAAGATCACGTTAGCCCAATCCCTCCGGTTGCATCTCCTTCACCTTCACAACCTGCCCAATCACCACCACTTCTTGTCCACTCTCCACCTCCGACCAAGGAATCTCACTCCCCACCTGTCAACTCACCACCACCACCAATTCAGTCTCCGCCGCCACCTATCTACTCTCCACCACCCCCTGTTGTCTCACCTCCACCACCAGTGCACTCTCCACCACCCCCAGTTCAATCTCCTCCACCTCCAACGCACTCTCCTCCGCCCCCTGTCCACTCTCCACCACCCCCTATCCACTCTCCTCCTCCACCCATGCACTCTCCACCACCCCCAATCCACTCTCCTCCTCCACCTGTGCACTCTCCGCCACCCCCAGTGCACTCTCCACCACCGCCGGTCCATTCACCACCACCTCCGGTCCATTCGCCGCCACCCCCAGTGCACTCTCCACCACCACCGGTCCATTCACCACCACCCCCAGTCCAGTCGCCACCACCCCCAGTGCACTCGCCACCACCCCCAATGCACTCTCCACCACCGCCGATCCACTCACCACCACCTCCAGTTCACTCTCCTCCACCGCCAGTCTATTCACCACCACCACCACCTGTTTTCTCTCCACCTCCTCCAATCTTCTCCCCCCCACCACCAGCTGCTTCTCCACCTCCTCCTCCTGTCGTCCACCCTCCTCCACCACCAAGTTTCGATGATATATTCCTCCCGCCAATCTTCGGATCGCAGTACTCGTCCCCACCCCCACCAATGTTCCCGGGTTACTAACAAATAATATGTAATTATCACAATAACTTTCTTCCATCCGTTAGCGATGTAACATTGCTTTTAGCTTCGAGCTGCAATATCGAGGGACTTGCTTTGTATGTGAAAGGACTCTGTATTAATAAGAGGATTGTTTGTATATTACCACTTTCAATTGAAGTAAAAAAATTCCATCACCAGCTGTTCTTATATTGGAAATAGAATAACAAGGCAGTGGGAGAATAATGAACCAGCAATACACGTAATTCGGGATGAGATGGTGTGTCATATCCATGTCCGTGAACAAATGAGGAGTAGATGACCTTCACCATCAACAACTATAGTGTCGTTCGACTAAAACCGAAACTCGCAGAAATAAAGAACTCTCCATACTCTATCCCTCTCTTCTCCAAGAATTCAAATGAGAGCTCGAATTGGATCATTACACCCTGAAAATAACAAGCCCGAGCCTTTCGCTCCAACTGCAGTTTCCAATTCCATATCGAAATTCGCTGCTGGGGAAATACATAATTTGATCGGGTTAGTGGTTTATAATGGGCTAGGACAAAAATCCGGATACATGGAACATTTAGTTATATACCAACGCCATTGTTTTCTGGAACAACGAGCGTAAAACTGCAAGACCAAGTTGAGTTGAGCTACTCTTTGTGCATTTCCATTCTCTTGATCACCATCATCCGCTCCGCTCGGATCTGCAATGGAGTCCATAGTTTCTTTGTCTGCACTGTCCATTTGTCTTTTAAGTTGTCAATGGACAACAAGGGCCGACCAAAGATGTTGAAGCGAAGAGGCAAATTCTTGTCAGGCTATATGCAGCCGAGTAGAAGGCATGCAGTGAGGCCAATGTCTAGCTTTTGCGAGATCCTTTAAGTAGAAACAAGTTGGGCCTATGATTTTTTGTTTGTATGAGGCAAGTCCAGACCTACGAGAATCAGACAAATCTAGGGGTGAGTATGGGTAAGTTTGGTTTAGAAACCCGTTCACAAGGAACCAAATATGTCTTTAAGTCCGATTTGGAATGTCAAGTTGGAAAAGTGTTCGCTTTAGCTTCCTGACCCATATGAAACTAAAAGTATATACATATGTTCATCCACAAGGATTTCGATGTCGACATACTCTCACACCATGAAAATCATTTGATCCACATACATAGATTATATCAAATGCTTGATCACTCATAGGATCTCGCATCCATTGCTTTGAAAAAAAAAATTGATGTCAATAGTGTTTAATGAACTGGAGAACCGGATCAAACCACGAACCGAACTGAAAAAACCAATTTGGAATGAACCAGTTCTCATGTAATACAGTTTTTTAAAGATGAAACGGTATGGTGAGTTACTAAATTCAAATGGTTCGGTTAATCAATTCGAACCGTTGAACCATATTTTTTAAAAAATATTTAAAATATTGTAAATAGAATAAAAATAAAATATAAATATATTAGAAATATTTTTTAAAATAAAAAATAGTTAGATATAAGTTATTTTACTATTGTGTAACATATTTTCTATCATTTTATATTAAATTTCGTTATAAATAGGTTCATTAATCTGATTTATGCATATTTAATTCATTTTTAATTGAAAATTTTATTATTTTAATAATTTTCTTTTTGTTGTTTTTATGTTTTTTTCATTTTATTGTATTTCCATACGGTTTAATTCAGTTTATATTTAATTTGTTAATTATTTTTAAAAAATAGTTTAAACAAATTAACCGAACCATAGAATTAGTTCAAAACAATTTGGTTTAATGATTATGTAATGATTTTGATTCGAGGATGTAGTACCCGAACCGAACCGAATCGAACCACTCTAACGGTTCATTAAGGTTTGAACCGAACCATGAGCAACCCTAGTTTTAACATTGCATTGATTAAAGCCTTCGATAAATGACCATCAAAATTCAATGTAAACTGGCTGGTTAATACCAAAAGTCTTTCTCCGCCCTTTTTGGGTGCGATGATTGATATTTTCTCGGACATGACTTATCAGTTTCAATCTGCAACCTAACTGCATGATTATCTAAGTTTGACTTCTACAATATAATTATCAATATATCACTATGATAATCGTCGCACAGCCATCTCGGTACGAAAATTAGATTTGACATCCAACGAAAATGGCAGTGATTTGGTCCTCATTAGACTAAGTAGTAAGCCTTCTTTTTTTTTTTCCCCCTTTTCGGGTGTAATGTCAAATTTCTTCCAAGACCTGGACTTACTAACTCCAACTCCCAACCAAAACCGCCCAGCTGTCTAATAATCTTGACTTTTACCGGCACGAAAGTCAGCTCCCCCCCATGACAATCGTCGCACCATCGTACGTCGTTTTCCTGTACCATCCATACGAGTCCTTTTCAAATAGCTTGTAATCCAAGTGTAGTGTCGAGGGTGCGATGTCGATCTTTATGAACAAGGACCATGTCAGAGTTTTCGATGGGCTTGGGCACGGTGGCGACATTCGATGAATGCAAGTGGGATCGACGGTGGCAGATACATTGAAAATCCGCCCGTCGTTTCAAAAATTAAGGTCGATAATCCATGTCGTGTCACATTTAAATAGTTAACATAAAAAAAACGATCGACCCATAACTATCAGTTTAATATGTATAAATTAAACGTGTAAATTATATATGTACATAACTAACACGTTTAATATTACAGTAATAAAAATTCTATCAAAATATTCACTATATTATTATAATATAATGAAATTATAATAAACAAATTTAATATATTTTATATGATAAATTAAATTAAAAACATACTCAATTAAATAAATGAAATATGGTAGCATATTCAACACATATTTAAATATATTTAATTAGTTGAAATTAATCATGTCTTATTAAGTTACATATATTTACCATAACTTTTAATATATTTTATATGACAAATTAAATTAAAAATACACACTATTAAATGAGTGATATAAGCTAGCATATTCAATATATATTTAAATATATTTAATTAGATATAACTAATCGTGTGTTAATGAATTATACAAATATACTATGATTCAATCCAAACTCACCTAATGGTATTCAATTATTATACCTCCAAAAAGATGTTTTTTTATTAGAGAATCCTAAAAATATCAACTAATATATTTGATCTATACAATCTTATTTATAAATATTATGGTTTTCTATAGATATATAATATATATATATATATATATATAAAGGAAAATAGAGTTTGCTTGCTTTGGCATGAAGGAAATGAGTGACTGAGAAAGCAATTGTGATTTCAGAGGAAAAGGCTCGTCTCGCTTTTTCCCTGTACAGCGTGTTTGGACGGACGAGGAAGATGCACCATACCAAGTTGTCTATCTCATCCTTTTGACCATATGCCCAACTATTCAATTCCTCCGATCAAAATCGAAGTTGATCTCAAACTATTCTACAACATATTGCACACCCAAGAATACCTAGGAACGTCTCGAGCGAAGGATGAAGGGAGCACTCGGCTCAGAACTATTACCGCGAACACCCACGAGGGGCAACGTTGTGCTTGAAAAGTATTAATGGCAGGAGCAATCTTTAATCTAAGTTCTAATCATTTAAATTAATTTAAATTTAAATTGAATCAATTTATTAAAAAAATAAAAGTGATCCTTTAAAATAAATTTTACCTATTAATAAAATTTAAATTCCACCCTCACTATTTTCTTTTTTGGGGAAGAGATGCTGGTTGCACCAGCTCTACTAATTCTATCAGTTAATCAAATAGTTCATATTCAATATGTATTATGTAATGAACTCATTACGTAATGATCAATAAAAGAAAAATACATATAATTTTTATAATTTTAAAAGACCTAAATATATTTATGTATAAAAAAACTCAACGTGTGAAAGTATAATCTCTTACTAGTGCAAGGAGTTTGTTGTATAATAAATTCTTAATCATAATTAGAGATGTTAAATGGGCCGGGCAGGCCCGGCACCAGACCGCCCAAACCTGGAACCTGTTTGGATTGTTACCCGGTTAAATCGGCTCGGAATCTACCAGAACTGAATTGGCCCTAAACTATTACAAAACCGGTCCAAACCATCAAAATCATACAAATCAACGGTCAAATTTTGTCGATTAATTTTAAAATTTTAAAAAATATTCATTTAAAATAATTTTTAAAAAATATAAAAAATGAACAATTCACGATCAAACCGGCCAGCTTATAAACGATTTTAGACTGATTCATATATGTCTGAACCGTAATTTGTAACCGAATTGACCAGTTAAACAAATGAGTTAAATTGTAATTAAGTCAAACAATTTTAAACCTATTTTAAACCTGTCCAAAATCGACCCAAACGGATCATTTTAACATCACCCATCACGATAGCCGCTGTGTTTAAGGAAAAAAAAAAGGGGGGGAATCCACTTTGGGATGTGGGACCCGCCAACAGCTAGCATGGGGCAATGTGTTGAAAAAGCAAGCACTGTTCGATTTCGATATGCGGCGAACCGATTCCAGTGTCTTTTGCCACGTAAGGCCACGCGCCCCTTTATGGATACCTCGCATGGTACATTTGGATTGCGCCGGACGCTTGAGATCAGGAAAAAGGAGTGGTTGTAGCTAGCAATCGTAGCAGGGGATCAGGTCACCCGTCCTCACCGTGTAGCAGAAAAATGGACTTTACCGGTGATATATATGGCCACCATTGGTGGGACTTCCGATCCGACCCAAATCCCCCAACCGGGCCATCCGACACAGGACTTCCATAAAAAGGCACCCATCGATCCCTTGGAGGTTCTTGAAGACTTCTCACGGCCCTAAAATGACCCGAGCTCAGCCCGGAGGAGAGTCGCAGCCAGCCCAGAGCGCGCATCTCCACGGACCCCGAAAGCCACTGAATTTGATCATGGTGAGACATCCTCATGAGAGGACAGCCTGCTGTCCTCCACTCCTTTCCCATCATACTTCGTCTATCCATGTCCCTCGCTAGCTAACCCCAATCCATATAGCCTCACTATTCCGGACGACATCCTATCCCCAATCAAGCTATAAAATTTTATAATAATTTATTACAATAATATTATTTTCGACTTGAAATTGAGGATTATTTTGTTTGATCATCATTGGTCAGTAGGATTGCTCGCACTCTTGTCTTTATATTCCTTCAATTGCCATCTTATATTATATTGTCTTCCACTCTATTTAAAATTGTTCATCAGTTGATTTTTTGGAGGGAGCTTCTACACGGTGACTTTATGCCACTGCGCGCCGATCTCTGTTTCGGACGGTAAAAATAGAGGGTGTGGCCCGATGACTCAGATCGTTATGAGAATTCCCGATCCACATTTGGAATTGATCGCTTGGTCCACCTTTGGAATTGGGAAAATTAGAGAGCAGGTCGAATCAAGAACTCATTCAATATCGTCGGGGATAGGCGAGAAGTGGGAGGGGGAGTAACAGGAGAGAGATCGTGATTCTTGATCTGTATTGATCGGGTGTGGGAATGGCCCCACGATGCTGAAGGCTGGGTCGAGTGGAACATTCGGGACGACACTGGACACCCAACAATAATGCCTCTCAACAACTCCCCCTTCAAAAAGCCGGCAAGGACACCAAACCCTAAGCCACAAGAACAGTATGGGTTAGGTCTAATTTTATAAATGAAAAAATTTGTATGGTTAAGAGAATCTTATCCTCCGTTGAGCTGTGAGAGATCACTAATCGGGAAAAGGACAGCCTCATGAAGTTCCCATCACTGTTTGCTAGCTCTCGCACATGTCAAATTATCATTGTTATTATGTTTTCTTTTGAAAGATTCCATCGAGAGGAACAGAGATAGCAAAGATGAGACATTGGTAAATGTCTACAATGGACCCAACCCTGAAACCACTATGTTCTACATCGGGCCGAGGAACGGGCATCGTGCACACATCATAGACTCACAAGTCTGAGCTGTGGGATCGGATCTGAGATGGCTGACGACAGTCCGCCGTGATGAGATGCCGCCGGGCACAAGCCATTGGCTGTCACGTGAAAGATGCTCAGGTGGGGGTGGTTCGACGAGGACCGGGAGGCCATGTATATTGTCTGTCCCCTTCGATATGGCCCTAAAAGTTATGGGGGTATCTCTGGACATGGACCTCTGGATTCAGTCAAGTTGAGCTTTGTAGTTTTCCCACGCAGGAAGAAGAGGACAGCCATGCAATTTCAAGTGAATCTCGTGCAAATATTTTTGTGGGGCCTCCCATATATTCCTTTTTAAAATCGGTGGGGGACACCGCTCATTCCATGGCTTCCGATTTAATAATAGAAATATTAATTGATCATATTAAATCAACAAAATATAGAATATCATCATCCACGTACAAATTGTACTATTTTCCAAGCGATTTTTGTATTTATTTGGGAAATGATTGATGCCATTATTCTCTTGGATTCTCAAGAAAGAATCAATTCGTGAGGCCAAAATGTGCTTTTAATTCCCACTGGCCTCTCTTCTTCCTTACGCACAAAATGGCCAAATTCCATTCGTATCCACCCACTACCGTCCGCTGATTCTCTCCTCGCATTTGGAATATGGATCCCATCTTCCTCCGATCTTCGACGACGACCGTCACGAATTCACGATTCGCGACCTTTACCAACCCCTAGTGGATCGCTCAGTCCCATCACTGTCCATCGACAGACATCCGTGGAGGAAACCTGGTCGGACGCCGGATCGAAATTTGGCCGTGGAATGGGATCTTAAGACTCTGTCCGCACTTTTGTCATCTAGTGTTACGAGTATGGGAATCTGAGAAAACCGGTGGAAATGCGGGGGAATCAAAGTGGATCTAAAAGATTGAAAAAAAAATTATATAGAAAAAATGCAGCGCTTTGATGATTTTAAAAAAAAATTAGATACCTTATTTTTTTAATTATAATATTTTTTAATAAAAAAGATGGATATATAAAAAAGAAAATAAGATAATACGGATAATTCCATTCCATAGAGGAAAAATCAATTTTCGGATTCTTGACCATTGTGGGTGGAATCTGACGGCTGGAAAGGCTTGTCCCTTTTTGATTGAAAGCATCTGCCATCGGCAATCACAAATTATTGAAAATCGGGAAAAAAATTTAAAAAAGAACTATGGACGATTGATATGTGGTGGTGGTGGTGGTGGTACGGCTTCATTGAAAAAGAAAAGATTCCTTATCTCTAAGAAACCTAATTGGAGACGACAAGTTCACATGACTCGAGTGTCGGCCTCAAAGGAAGTCTTCATCGCATTTAGCTGGAAAACAGCTTATGCCCCGATGAACCAACTCGGTCCGTCGCTCTCTTGGGTTGGATCCACGAGAAGTCATAAAACCACGCACGAATTCCTCCGATTTTACTCGTTCTGCCATCGGATCATCTTATCCTGTGAAGTGGCCGTCGACCGCCGGTCCAAGAGACGAAAGGTTCGGAAAATCCTAGATTCCTGGAATCCAAATAAAACGGGCTCTAACATTTTAACTAGCCGAGCGAATAAGGATTCATGGGTCTTAATAATCCGAACTCATACGGTGATACAATATCCACAGTAAGATCAAGAGATGTTAGAGTCAGGCACGACCATCTTTATGACAATAAAAAATAAAGGTGTGGATATGCTTAAACAAGAAAGCGTCAAGTAAATTATTTAATACATGCTGTTTTATTCTTTATACATACATATATATATATATATGTATCACATGCTAGTTTGAATCTTAGGGTACACCGACTCGTGCCAATATTCCAAATCGGTGGCTTTACCGTCTCCATAAAGGGGAATTATCCTTGACCCAAACGTAGAGCACCACAAAAAGGTCATTCTTGAGCATTTTATTTAAGGAATATTATAAAATATCTGCGGTAATTAAATGTCCCTTTTTTGACTTTGGCTTCGCTCCATGACCCTCTCTCTCTCTCTCTCTCTCTCTTTTATTTGGTGTTGCAAAGTAGAATTTTGGGCCACTTTTTATTTATTTATTTTCTGGGAGGGCAATCCTCAAAGTCTTTGATTTTGAGTTGACTAGCACTAAACCCAGCACAGGATAGATCATATTTGCCTCAACGTCAAAGTCCCATTTCACATTCATTGTGTCAACTTTCCATTATTAATGAATTAACATTGCTCATATGTCTCTAACTTGCAGATTTTAACTATTGATGCACAGTGGTGAGAAGGGGAGGGATCATATTAACGTCATGTAACAACATAATGCAACAAAGTTGAGGGTATTTAATGTAATAGTACTGTTCTGGACCTAACAATCAATGTTATATATTTGATATAAAGATTCTCCGTACACATTTATTCCTTTATTTTTCTATCTCATTTTATATTTATGGATTTTTTTATATGATCGAAAAAAAGCAATGTAATATATGTCTCTCTTATTGAATGAGATCCGAATATTCATTAGCAAGTTACAACATGTGGATTTGTGGACCTGTTAACCCATCCCTTGACCGGTTCAACCCTCTGTCCGGTTTTAAATGGCTCCGTCAAAATCCCAAAGGTTATCTCCAAACCCATTTCAAGAAATGCCTTCTATCATGTGGAAGACGGCATGCTTGCCCACTGGGAGATTTTAAATTAAACTATCGTTTTAATGACATTTTTTAGTATCGATTCATTCTTATGTTTCTCGTACCACTGTCAAGAACCGAAGAAAAAATTGTTATTGCTCTGTGCTTTCCGGTTCGACCACTAGTGATGGACAATGGACTTTTCTCCGACAATGCTTCCTCTTGTGCTGGGTTGAAACTATATATGTAAAAGTATTATACGAGATTAACCAGCTCGTCTTACTTTACCCCTATGTTGGTCAAATCAGTTCGAGATCCCGATCGGGGAAGCTCGCAGGATGTTTGGGGTGAGATCGCATCGAGTCTTCCATTAATTGTATTTGCGATGTGAACCAGCACTCACTCTCGAGGAGCCTGAGGTCGGCCGGAGTTGAACCGGCAACCGAGTCGCCTGGCTCCCTCGACTCGGAGATAGAGAGAGAAACGTTGGAAGAAGATTCTGCAGAGGGAGAGGAGAGAGACAGACACTCGGTTGAAGCCTCACATCGGCTCGTCGCGTATTTTATCCTTCCGCCCTTCGCTCCCCCCTCCTCCTCCCTTTGCGTATATAATAATCTCTTTCGCATGAACCATTTCGCCATATAAATAACCGCATATTCTCATTCTCCTCTCTCTCTCTCTCTCTCTCTCTCTCCCACTCTTCTTCTACATCTTCTTCTTCACCTCATTGCAGATTCGATCGGCGAGCTCTCTCACAGTCACAGTTCCCTGCAGTGAGTGTTGGTTGGTTGATCGATTTGATTGATAGAGTCTTCCATGGGTTCGCTTCCGCCGGAGCTGAGCATCGAGGGTCATCCGGCCTTTGTCCCCAGGACGATCAGCGAACTCATCCGGGACATCTCGGCTGTCGCCGACGCGGCCGAGAGGTCGTCCAAGCTTGAGGATCTCGTCATGCGGCTGGAGGACGAGATGAGGAAGATCGACGCGTTCAAGCGCGAGCTCCCCCTCTGCATGCTCCTGCTCAGAGACGGTTGGTTCTCGGCTCGATTTTTTTTTCTTCTCATTTTGTGCTTATTCTGCGTTTAACCTGTTCTGACGAGTCTTAGATCGGATTAGATTGCATCTGATTGGGGGAGCTCGATTTTGCTGCTATCTAGTTCGATCGACATCAGCTCAGCTGTTTCATATTTCCGTATTTCTCAAAATCCAGATTCAGAATTTTATTTTAATTTTCTTATTTCTTCACCTCACGCGGCTTAGTATCGATGAAATTCTCAACCATTTCCAGCTGGAAATCCTGGGAAATTTTTCAGAAATGTTTTCTAGTTTTTTTATTATCAAAGACTAGCTGAAGCTGATGAACGTATTCTTCCACAAACAAGTCCACGGAAGGCATAATTCTTCCTGGTTCTTCAAATGTCCATTCTTCTTCTAACTTTTCTGTGTTCTTTTTTTTTTTTCTTATTGCGTTTTTCAGCTATCGCGTCATTGAAACTGGAAGCGGTGGAATCGACTGTTCTTCCAGTAACAGCGGAATTCATTCCTTTGAAGAAGGACTGCAGTGATACTGAAGTTCAAAGTACCAACAAGAAAGAGAAGGATACTAAGGATGAAATTTTGGATCCTCTTGATCTTCAACTATGCACATTTGATAATAGCAACCTTGAAACTAAGGTACCCAATAGCCTTGATTTCACCGAACTTGAGCCCATGAGTGAATGCTAATTGATCTGTTTGGACGATATCTGATGGGAAACTTGTATTTGACAGAGACATGCATTTCTAAAGAATGAATCCGCTGCTGAAGATGTGTTGAAAACATGTAAAAATAGAAGTATGGGGAGGGAATTTATACAGTTGAAGGTACTTTCTCCTCCACAAGCTACAGCTTTCCCGAGTAAGGAGGATAGGGTGGAATTGCCTGCTCAAAGCCTTTCACTTATCATACCGGGGATAAAGAATCAAAGAGAAAAGCATGTTTCAGCTGATACAAGAACAAATTTTGGCCGCCCCCTTGCCCAGACTGTGCAGTCAAATTCAAGAAGTGGGGCTCCACAGCAGAGTGCGAGGAAGCAGAGAAGGTGCTGGTCCCCTGAGTTGCATAGGCGGTTCGTGAACGCCTTGCAACAGCTTGGTGGTTCGCAAGGTTAGACCTTATAACTTTATGGGTTACTTGTCAGGGTTGTCATCCTGGTAATTGATTGTGCTTCTTTGTGTTGCGATTTCGGATAAGGAATCAAAAAGTGCTTTGACTCTTGCGCCTGGATTCTCATGAGACGATGCGGAAGAGTGATGTAACCTGATTGTCTGAACTATAGGGAACTGAAATCTGCTGATCATGTGAACTGTTCCTCTTGGTTCTCTTATATCTTTTGCACCGTGAGAATTGACTGTTTTCAAGGTTGTTTATGAGTCTGGATGACCAAATAGATGTATATTTTAGGTTTGGTTCTTAGCAAGAATCTAACCTTAAGCTCTTTCGGTCCTTGCAGCTGCCACTCCCAAGCAGATCAGAGAACTTATGCTAGTTGAGGGCCTGACGAACGATGAAGTGAAGAGCCATTTACAAGTGGGTGATTTCACTTTCTTCCGCTCAGATCATTCCTTACCTCTCTGCTTCTGAAATTTGATAATAAAAAAAATTTTGTTCCGTTCAAATCTTAATGGTCTTTGACTCGGGGATTAACCATGGAAAACATGTGGCCGTTTTCAGAAATACAGGCTTCACACCCGCAGATTACTGACCACTGCAGCTTCCCCCTCGAACGAGCCTGTATGTGTTTTGGGAAGCTTATGGCCATCTCAGGATCAATCAGATGATGCCATTGACTCAAAAGGAAGCAATTCCCAGTCAGGATCTCCCCAGGGACCCATGCAGTTTGGTGGAAGCGCAGGGGGTGCCTCAACCACTGGAGGGGACAGCATGGAAGATGACGAAGACTCCAAGTCTGAGAGCTATAGCTGGAAGAGCCACATTCAGAGGTCCAGGAAGACCGGTGTATAGTAGCAGTATGAGAGCTTTTTACCCCATGAATTTTGCAGATAAGATTATACATGGAGGAGTTAAACAGGCTATCGGAAAATAATTACTTCATACATATCATTGAGGAGGACCTTATAGTTCGGCTTAGAAATTTTGCAGGACTGGCCTCTTTAAGCTTTTAATGTTGTGTTGAGAAGTTGAGCTTTCGGTTCGGGAAGTTCTTTAGCTGCTGGGGCATTGATGAATATATAGTTTGAGAGATCAATCATCCCCTTTTACCACATTATCCTAGACTTTCCCTGTTCTTGGATCCTTGCCAGAAAATCTTGGTCTTGACAGCAACTAAGAATTAAGACTTACGAGATCATACTCGGGGAAAGAGATTGCTGGGCTGGACAGGTCACCTACCATTCGGCTCATTTATGTTCCTTTTTTTTCCCCCCTGTTTTGGTAGGAATATTCTCTGTTTCCAGCTGTTTTGACAGGTTCTTCTTGTTCTTCTCCCAGAGAAGAGAAGAAGGAGAAGAAGAAGAAGAAGAAGAAGAAAGTTTGGTGTGAGAGGGAGCCCGGGGCAGTTGAGCGGAAAGGTAAAGGGAAATTTCCGAGTCCTACAGCTAAGTTTTCCATTGGGGAAATTTCATCAAAGATTCTTTGGTATTTGGTCCTACCTACCCACTAGGAACAGTTCAAACCTGATGTCTGAGAAACCACGAAAAGGATTCTGGTTTTTGTTTGGTCCTAGTTTGAGGACAACTTGAATCTTACAAGTATTGGTGAATTTTATCTTTTTTAATTTAAAAAATAAATTAATGATCTAACCCAATACTTCCATTTTGTCTGCATTAGATTCGATTTATAAATCTATCTTATGGCCTGGTTTTCAAATGCCTATGAGAGAGATTGATGAGTCTGGGGGAATCATAATTCAAACGAGATATGCCTCAGCAATTGAACGGTCCATTCTCGACAAATATATATATATATATATGTATAATGCACAAGTCTATACTGCCTATCCCTGTTCACACATAAAGCGAATAGTCCTTGATGAGGTAAAAAAAAAAAAAACGGAGAGAGAGGGGATTAGCTGTCGAAGTGTGTCTTTCTTGTTTGGCAAGAATTTGAGCAGTGATGATGAGAAATGTGAGAAGGCAGAAAAAAAAAAGAAAAAAGATCCAATGACCGAGACTTCCCCCTGACGGCCACGCCACGCGAGGATGGTCATATTATATGGAAGACAAGACAAAGGCTAACATGTCGTCTCCTGGTACTCTTCCAACAAGAGGGAGAATCTTCATGATGGTCGTGGATGAGAAGTCCTATCCTAACATTTCTGCTATAATTAGTATTTATGAATATGACCATTCTAAGTAATTCATCTTTCGTTAGAAGATGAAAAAAAAAAAACTTTCGAATAGTAATTCATGTGTGTCGTATCCGTACTTTTAAAATCGAATGAAATCTCGGCTGATCAGGTCGAGTTGCGGGTACCTATCTACGACCTCAAGAAGCCCGTAACCGTTCGATAGAGGAGTGTGGAAATATCGGGTTGCTGTCCTTTTTATTCCACGAAAGGAATCTTTTTTTTTTTTCCAAAAAAAGAGTCAAATCAAATCGATCCCCAGAACTTTTATCCTTTTTCCACCTGACCCAACCCACCCTGAATTGACTGTGAGTAGATGGATAGAGATGGATTATCTCATCGACACGCATATCTTTGTGAGCCAACGAACCAAGCAAGCGAAATTCTCACCAATCGTCCATCGGAAATAGAGAAGAAGAAGCAAAAAATAAAAAGGAAGAATCAAGAAATGTCTTCGTGCAGTTCATACCATATTACACGTGGGATCGAGAAATTTTGAATATAATTCTTGCCGGATCCAATGTCCGTGCCCACATAATGTCGGCGGGGAAGTCGGGAGTGCCGCGTTGTCAGGGATGCGGCCGCTGGATCGTGTGAATAAGAGATTGCTGCTCCGGGTATCACATCGACAAGTCCTTTTTCGTGGGAATGGATCCTGCCGTATGTTTGCTCGAGACAAGCCCATAGAATTCATGGATAAGACGAAGCTTTGATGGGCTTTGGGCTGACACTCTCCTCTTCAAAACTCAAATTGGAAGCCTCTCTGATCCGAACAAATTCACAGCAAAATCTCCCCCCGATGGTTAAGGTCCAATTGTCATTCTTAGTACGCCATACAGTCATTGGGTTATCCAGCATGTTTCTGACACGCTTATTAGTTCAAGGAAACAGGATACAGTTAAATTAGTCACGTGCAGTTAAGTTAATCGGTGTCCACCCCCAGAGAAGGCGGGGGCAAAAAAATAATCACGTGTGATTAGGGGATTCTCGTCACCCCCGCGCCTACCTCAACCTTCGATCGCACGTTGAACTGAACGAGGAAGGATGTCGTGCTTGCGCGCGAAAAGTGGGTTGGGCGTCCACACAGTTACTACACTTCCGGAGAAGAAGACAGGCACCACGGCAAACAAGAAACGGAGCGAACCTCCACCCCCCCGCAAGAACAAGAACCATTGCCGCATCGAGGACGAGGAAGAAGAGGAGTGAGCGAGCGCGACCTGAATCACTTCGCAGAACCGATCAATCATTCCGAGGAGAAAGCCCGGCAATGGCGCAAGTCCAGCCCTGCGAGAGGGACGACCGAGGGAGGACCTCGGAGACGGGCTCCGTCAAGGACACTAACACCACCGCCTTCAGGTTCAACGCCCACGCGCCCGAGTTCGTCCCGAGGTCGCAGGCCCACCACCTGTCCGATCTGTCCTCTTACTACTATCCATGCTTCCAGTTCTTCGACGGCGGGACGAGCGGTGGGCCCGACTGGCTCTTTGGTGGGGACCCTGACCCCGGATTCTTTATGCATAGCGGGTCCTCTGCAACGGTCGCATTCCCTGGAAACTGTTCGAGGAATCTCCTCAGTCATGATCTCCAGCAGAAGATAGTGAAGCAGGTTCCTCATTTGACGATTACGATGAAATCGGTCTTCGGGTCATCATGATTGTTGCTGACAACACCTCCTGTTTGATAATAGGTTGAGCATTTGTTCAGTGATATGAGCTTGCTTGCGAATGATTCTCTGACCAAACATATGAGTAAAGACCCCGAGGGTTACAGTAAGTATCAACAGGTTGTCAGATACATTTTATGCGATCAGTCATCCACGGTCCCGTTTAGTTTTACTAACATATCTTCTTCGAAAGTTCCAATATCCGCCATTGCTTCGATGAAGAAAATCAAGTCCCTCACCATCAACAACCATTTGCTTGCCCAAGCACTTCGGTCCTCTTCAAAGTTGGTGAGTGTTGATTCAGATTATGCAGCATTTTTATTAGGGCCTAAAGATGTAATGCTACTGAAAAACCATTACTTTTTCATTTTCTCGAAGGTTGTGAGCAGTGACAGCAAGAGAGTTAAACGCAAGCACCCCTTTACCGAAAAAGACAGAGAGGACTTGCAGGTTCGTGCCTTGGTGAATAGCTTCAGCAAACCAATGAGTGGGATTGGTTTTTGAAGGCTTTCTTCTCTTTTGTAGTATCGTACAGTTGTTGTGGAGAATTTGCCTGAAGATCACTCCCACCAAAACCTCGAGAAGATATTCTCTGCAGTTGGAAGGTACAAGACTTGTTTTTTCAGTCTCAAGCACTTCCTGTTACATATAAATTCCTAAGTTTACCCAGAAACTGAATCTCTGTCGCTAAATGCTGTCGTTGAATAGCGTGAAGAACATTCAAGTATGCCATCCCCAAGAGTCCAATCTGTATCGCCCGAGATGTAACATTTTTATCGGCAGAAAGGTAATGTAAGACGTACTAGAGTGCAGTAAGTGGAACGGAAAGAGAGGTGCAAAAATACATCACTTCTGGTGCTGATTCTGTCTTCCTCGTGTTTATAGCTTCACGCCCTGATAGAATACGAGAACACAGATACAGCTGAGCTAGCGGTACTTACAAGAAAACGATATTTTTATCCCACCATTCGTTTCATTGATCCTAAGACTAGAGAATGTTTGCTAGGCTGAGAAGTTGAACGACGAAAGGAACTGGAGAAAAGGTCTACGAGTAAGGTTATTGCTGAAACGCTCGGTATATCTGCCCAGCCCTGACACTGGAACACTTTCTTATTGTGCTAACGTGACATCTAAGTTCGCAGCTACTTATTGAAAAATTCATTGATAAATGCAGCCAAAATCTGTGCTGAATAGTGGGAGATCTGAATTCAATTGCTTTCTGGGTGATGACGGATCTCTAGATTCTATTGATGACATTCATCCAAGCTACCCAGAAATTGCCTTTGATAGTAATGTAAGTTTGCTGTGCAACTGTCTAACTGCTCATGCTGTGATATTGTGGTTGTTTAGCTCTTTCATTCATAGGCTTCGTGTGGTGAAAAGCCGAGAAGAGAATGATGGGTTAATCAGCAGTTTCCTTTCAGAAATAGCTTATTAATGGTCGTTTTTGAGAAGTTTCTAGAATTACTCCAGTAGAAAACCTGAAACTCTATGTCAGTTTTTTGTGCTCAGTTGGAAAACCATTAAAAACAAGATCAAAAATTGCTTGGAAACAATCCACCATGTTATCAACTACTCTCAGAAAGACATTCTGCAGTGGTTATCTAGATCTTTATCGTTTTGTCAAGAAAAATGGGATTGAATCCTTTGCTCTTCCATGTTTTTCAAACCAAAATGTGAAGTTTTGTGCTTGAACTGACACATTTGTGAAGTGGGACGACAGTTGTTCCTTGTTATCTTTATGTTGCTTTGATAGAGACAGACATAAATGAAGTGCGTTCTCCCACTCCCAGTTATGACCTTTAGCTTAAGGTAAATTATGTCCAGAAAATTCAAGCTTGGGGTAATGAAAATCTGCGCAGGCTGAAGATAATTCGACAGGCTTGAAGAAGTATTGGGGTGCCAGGGGTCGGGCCAAGGCCCGTGGATGGACCCTGAGCAACAGTGGTCGAGGCCTGCTGGCTCCAACCCTACAACCAAACAGCAGCATTCAGGGTGAACCACCCACAAAGTTGACAGTCAAGGGCCCGAGGATGCCAGATGGGACCCGTGGCTTCACGATGGGACGAGGAAAGCCTGCATCTTCTCCCACTTCTCCGGCTTCTCCCACCTCACCTGAGTGACATTGCAGCTCTCACAATTTTGCTTGAACTTTTCTTCCGAATCCTATCGTTACTTATTGCTATCATTTGATTTGTTGATTCTTTTTGCCTTGGACATGAACATATTTTTCATCTGGCGGCTCGAGAGTCATGCGGTAAGGAGCCGATCATACTAGATGGAATGATCTGTTACCATTAAGACTCATAGGTAATGAACTTAAATATGTGTGTAGCTGTTTGTCTTATCATATTTGCAGCAGAGGATACTGATCCCGAGAATATGCTGCATTTTATGATTGAATCTGTTGCTTATTGGAGTTGAGAGTTCGAAATGGAATCAAACTGGTTTATAGCAGAAAAGGGTCTCAATGATCAACTTCATGGCATCTCTCTCCCGAATCAATCGAGGCATAAGTTTTCATCGTCCAAGGTGCATCGAGTAAAGGTCGAACTTGTTTTTGGCCGGTCCAAATACTTTGATTCTAGTGGGGTTCGTATAATTCTTACTTAGAAGAAAATACCTGTAGTCCATGGAGTCATACAAGTCCCATCTAGAGGGACAAACCTTTACAAAGAATCCTCGTTGCCGATCGAAACATATAAATAATGAAATTGGTTCTCATCCAAGAATGGGTAGAATAGTGGAGATATGAATTTATTATTATTATTATTTTCAAATATTTTTGGCAGAGGATGGGCACACACAGAGAAGTAGCTGGGCGTGTCCCCTATAAATACGGGGGTGGAGCATTTCTAGGGTTTACATCTGTCGCTTCAGAGAGAGCTCCATTTTCACCGGAAGAAGAAAGTAGGAAGAGAGTCAACTGAGAGAGAGAGAGAGAGAGAGAGAGAGAGAGGTGGAGGAGAGATGGTGAGGCCGAAGTGTTTCTTGGACATAACCATTGGCGGGGAGCTCGAGGGAAGAATCGTGGTGGAGCTCTACAATGACATCGTCCCCAAGACCGCTGAGAACTTCAGGGCCCTCTGCACCGGTGAAAAGGGCATTGGTCCCAACACTGGCGTCCCGCTCCACTACAAGGTTCCCGCTCCCTCCATTTCCGCTCTCTCCACCATTCAAACTCCCGTTTTATTGTTTTACTGCGAGCTAGCTGCCGTGCGCAGTGCACTGATGTTCAGTTATGGTGAAACGGTGGCATCTCATCTATTTCACATCCGAAATAGGTTGATCACTATAAGTCACTTAAATACTGCGTCAGTACCACTTTCTTGAGCAATCTTTGATAATTCCTTCGTATGACTCTATGTTGCTAAAGGAAGTAATTCTAGTGAGAAATCTAGAAGCCGTGAATAAACGATCAGGTTCCTATGATATAAGGTACCTCTGAGTTACTCTCAATCAATGAACACTCTGCATATGCTTGCTGAATGGTGAACTCTATGATTTGTGACCAGCGATTCATATTTTGTGATGCTTCTCATGGGGCTTTTATTGTGAATGAAAGCGCTTAGTCATGTAAATGTTCTGGATAGGAATACGTATCATCAACTGGTTCTAATTTTTTATGGGGATTCTATTAACATACTCAATGATTTATGTATGTTTACTGCACATAGGAGGTGCGCTTTCATCGAGTTATCAAAGGCTTTATGGCTCAAGGCGGAGATATTTCTGCTGGAAATGGCACTGGAGGGGAGTCAATTTACGGTTTGAAATTTGAGGACGAGAACTTTGAGTTGAAGCATGAGAAAAAAGGCATACTTTCCATGGCTAACTCAGGCCCAAATACTAATGGTTCCCAGTTCTTCATCACAACCACTCGAACGTCTCATTTAGATGGAAAGCATGTTGTGTTTGGAAGAGTTATCAAGGGAATGGGAGTGGTCCGCTCCATCGAGCATGTTACTACTGATGATGGTGACTGCCCTATTTCTGATGTTATCATTTCTGACTGTGGAGAAATTCCAGAGGGAGAGGACTATGGGATAACTAATTTTTTCAGGGATGGTGATATATATCCTGACTGGCCAGTTGACCTGGATGAGAGTCCTGGTGATCTCCCATGGTGGATGAGTGCTGTAGATTCTATGAAGGCTTTTGGAAATGAGAATTTCAATGTACAGATTCCATTGCAGCTATTCTACAGTCATGTTTCATAGACAAAATGAAAACAGGTGCATTTATTGCTTTTTCACCTTGGAATTCCTGCAATAAGAGAATGTGTGTAATATTTGCAGAAGCAAGATTACAAGATGGCTCTTAGAAAGTATCGAAAGGCATTACGCTATTTGGACATATGCTGGGAGAAGGATGGTATTGATGAAGGTGAATCTACACTTTTATATCCTCGATATTCACATTCTGCTTCTAGAGATAATTAACTTGTCTTTCTTAAGGGTGGTATTCCTTCTGTGATTCTTACTTAACATGTGCTCTTTGCACCTTATTAGTGTGTTGGTGGGTTTGTTTTTATTTTTGTCACTCAAAAGAGAGATGAAAAGCCTCTATGAGCATATTTTATTGAATATACTTCTTGTCTATGCCAATATGATCCTTTTTCAGTTAAGAGTGCAGCATTGAGGAAGACAAAGTCGCAGATATTGTCGAATAGTGCTGTAAGTTCCTGTTCTGTGATTGTCTGCATGCTGTCTCAGAAAAAAATAAGGAAAAAATAAGAAGGGAAAAGGACAAAGCACTTGCCCATTTTGTGACAAAGTTGCTCGATGGCAAATCAGCATTGTCATTCGTCTCAATTCTTTTGCAAGTTGGGCAAAATTATTTTCTTCTCGTATGGATAAATCATTGTATCAAAAACTTCTCCGATTTGCTTCCTTTTCATCTTGTCTCTCTTTGCTCATCTCTGAGATATAGGAAATACTGGATAACCTTCAGAGAGAGAGAGAGAGAGAGAGAGATATCTTTCCTCTCCTTTTCCAGCAATTCAGTATAATGGCTGGTGCATCATGTCTTCATGCAGGCTTGCAAACTGAAACTGGGGGATTTTAAAGGAGCACTGTTGGACGCAGATTTTGCTATTCGTGATGGTGATGATAATCCAAAGGCTCTGTTTCGTCAAGGTCAGGTGGGTATCTCTACCCTAGGCATATGCTTATCCCTTGTTTCTTTTCCCCAGTTAGACCAAGTCTCAATGATTAAGCCATTTTGACCTGTCAGGCACATATGGCGCTTAATGACATTGATTCTGCAGTTGAATCCTTCTCTAAGGCATTGGTACTGGAGCCAAATGATGGTGAGCTCCAGGAGTTTTTATTTTATTCCTCTCTTTTTTGTTTTCTCCACATGCTTGTTTGCAGCTTTGGCAGGAACTTTGCCTCCTACGTACTTTGAAAAAACTTACTAATTCTTCCTATTTTGAACTCTTAGTCATTAAAAAATGTGCTTCAGAATCTCTTTGCCCCAAGTATCATGGTTCATACTCCTAAGCCGGTTCAGCCTGTATAGAAATCTGAACTCTGGCTACATATGTTTCAACTGAGTTAATGGATCAAAATAAGATCTCTCAAGTACTTGAGTTTTACCTGCAGTATGTGGTTACACATTGCCTTACAAGAACGTACTTATACCTACGTGTTAATTCTGATCAGATTATCTGAATTTTGACTACAGCTGGAATTAAGAAAGAGCTTGCTGCTGCTAAAAAGAAGGTTCGTGAACTGTGGGGCAGAACTCAAAGCGTTTCATGACATCAGGTGAACACAGTAATTGATTTTGGCTAATCTCTCTTTCTGCAGGTTTTTGAGAGACGTGAACGAGAGAAGAAGGCATACCGCAAAATGTTCCAGTAGCAGGTTTTTGCAACGAATGTTTCAGATACATATCTTGTAGTAATTCTCTGTGCTGGAATTTATTTACTCCTCCTGATTTTAGGCTGCTCAAAATTCGAGATTCCTGTTTCTGGAGCTACTTGCATGGACTACGTCAAGATTCCGCATTATTGCTCTAATCAAAAGGTACTTTATTTTATCCCTTCCATTAACAGTGTAGCCGCTTCCAACAGTAAAAATCAAGGACATTCTGCTTTGTAGAAAGCATCCTGACCTAACTTTTGGTCCATGTGGCATAGGATTGATGGAATGAGAAATGTACAGCTGAGTTTTGCAATTTCCGACTTTCTGGCTGTTAGAAACTTAAATATGGTTGATGAAATTATTTGAACAATCTTTTACCTGACGAATCATTGACTGGATTCTGATCAGTTTGCATCCTTATTTCTCTACTTCCAGGTTAAGTAGGGCAGGCACCCAGGAGGTCCTCCTCAACGCTTAACTCTGCAAGTCTGGTGCTTGAACTGATTTTGATTCGGATATTGATGGGGGTATTCCGGGGATCTAGGATTTCTCCCGCCCTCTTGCAACTCTTGGCCATTTTGAGAAAACTCGTGTTCAAACCTCGCACCTAATGCTAAAGCTCTTCATCCGTGGATGAAACTAACTGTCTCTCATGAGATTCCATGCCCCTATTCCGGGGGTCTATTGCAGTAAGTTCCACGTCCTGTACGAGTGAAGGAAATGACTTTTCCTTCGATAGGGAATCACTCGTGAGCTTCCATCCCCCTGACGGTCACAGCCACGGCCACGGGCCACCCCACCCTTGTGCGTGTAAAACTTAGACCGTGCCCAAGTAATCAATCCAGCGTGAAATTGATCCCAGGGGTCTTCGCTCGCCTCGGCCCAACCCACAACCTCCCTCCCCCACAACAACTTCTAATTCGACTCCTTCTGGGCAGAAATCAAGGCTTAGCCGGATCGGCTCAAGAGGTGTATGTGGGCGTCAGCGTAAGGTCACAAAAAGCTCATCGCAAAGCCTCGAGCGGGACATGAACTACCCCACTTGGATTGGGAGTCAGAGATGGCGATTCAGTTTTCAGTTAAAGCCCCAAAGTGCGCATCAAATTTCTGTCTTCCTGTTGAAACCTTTTGTGCGTCCAAACTTCTGGAAACACTTAAAAATGTCTTGTATTGTTAGATTATACTAATTTTTTTTCAGGTTATAAACAATGATCATAAATCTACTAGAACAAGGCAAGTGAAAGGAAGAATTAAAGGATACAATAAAGAAAATTCACCACCAACAATCGAATTCAAGATCTTTTCATTCTAGATAGAAGATGATGATCTGGCACTGCCCATTGACTGGTTAAGCCGGAGCACTCGGCACGTCCGATGCAGGAGGAAGAAAGGGTGGGCTGTAGTCAACGGCAGGTCCGCAATTTGACCTTTTGAGGGAATAAAACTCGCAGTGTGCCCTTCCGGTTCACTCACCAACCCCAGGGCAGGACTCTCTCTCTGAAAAAAAACAGGGTTAATCTGGCCGTTTTCCACTTCTCACCTGTGCGGAGATTGAGAAATATGAGAATATAAAGGCATGCCTATTCACCGATAATAATCAAATTCAGAATTTATCGATGTGATTTAACATTTGAAAAGATAAAGAAAATGGGGGACATGACAACTAATTATCGAATATAAGCAGTGTGAAGCGGTGAAAGCGCCTCGTAGCCAAGCCTGACTTGAATGTTATCCGTTAGATTTGATGAGCTCCATGCACTTTGTTATACTTAAAGAGTCAGGTCAATAGTTCGAGATCTTATTTAAGGAAAAATGAGTTATTGAATGAGCTCAACTAAATCTCATATTTGCATGCGTAGACCGAAGCGGTGTTCCATCGTATTCACCCAACCAGGATTCCATTCAAACAGCAAAGTCCAAGGAAGGAGGACAAAGGACCCCACCGCTGGAGCCCTATATGAACCCCTTCCTGAGGCATGCAACGATTCACCCAACTCGACTCACAGACGCGAACACATCATCATCATCTCCTGTACACAACATCGATCATTATTCATCCACAGAAACCCTAGAACTCCTAGCTAGCTTCCTCACATTTCTTTTTTTTCATTCATCATGGGCCTAAAACTCATCGCCTTCATCGTCGCGATTGCCTCCGTGGCGGCTTCGGCTGCTGCCAGCTTCAACCGGTCGAACTACTCCTACTACTACGGCTGGGCTCCGAGGCACAGCTCCAACAATACCCAGAACTCCAGGGAGATCATCGTCGGAGGCGATAGCCACTGGCAGTTCGGCTTCGACTACTCCACCTGGGCATTCAGAAACGCCCCCTTCTACGTCAACGACACCCTCGGTACTACATACGACTCATTTGTCTTCTTTAATTCGCAATCATTTTGCGGTATCTCCGCGGCCGAGCAGACGGTGATCTCTCTCGGTTTTCTTTCTGCAGTCTTCAAGTACGATCCGCCGAGTGAGAACAACACGCACCCTCACAGCGTCTACCTGTTCAACGACTTCTGGAGCTTCAGGCAGTGCAACCTGAAGAGGGCCAGGATGCTCGCCAACTGGTCGGACGGCGCCGGCGACGGCTTCAAGTTCGAGCTCGCCAGGCCGTGGAGGCCCTACTACTTCGCTTGCGGGGAGAGCCAGGGCTTCCACTGCACCAACGGCAACATGAAGTTCTTCGTCGTCCCGGCCATGCGCTGGTGGAACAAGTGATCAATCCGACTGCATCGATGTCATTAGCAAGTGATCAATAGTCACGGTCGATATTTTGCATTAACAATAAGTTTTGTAGCTGATCATGAGCTAAAAAACAAGACACAGAGAATAATTGTTTACACAATTATCTTTTTTTTTTCCCGACAGTTGTCTTAATAAAGTTTCTATTTAATGAAAAAGGGCTCAGAAATTCGAATATTATTGAATATATACATATATATATGTTACAATTACATGCATGTTTTGGGAGATTATATATATACATATATATATATATTTCGTAATTACGAGACTGTCACATGTTATTACCCTACAACAGAAATTTATTTAATGCTTAGGCATTTGTTGGGCCTTAATTATGTGAGGCCGGCCCATAAATGAATCATAAGCCCATCTAAATCAGGCCCAAGTTGTCGCCTCTAACTTTACCACCACTCGGATTCTATGCTCCGCCTTTAGCCGTCTACTCCGTCGTGCCGGTTGATTTCGTCGGGCTGTGTGTGGGGGAGGAGATGAGCGTCTTCGGAGGGGATAGCTGGGCGAGGGAGGCGCAGCACCGGAAGAGGAGAGTCGACGACCTCGCGATCGAAGGTCTCGAAGGGTCGACTTACAAGAAGCTCTCCAACGGCAGGCTCGCTTGCCTCGTCTGCCCTAACTGCCCCGTCCTCGATTCGCCTGTCATGCTCTCCGTAAGTTTCACTCATCCCTGCCGCTATACGATGATCATGTGATAATCCATTGTGGGCATCCGTCGGTGATCTGTGACTTGCGTATCGGTTACCTGATAAGCATTCAATCTGCTGATGCTTTCGTATACGAATAGTATTGGGTGAACATAATTCCATCGAAAGGTATTTTTTGCGGTCTTCGGCGCTCTAGTGAAATGAGTTGAGAGAGTATCTGTGAGGGTATTAGAGATAAAGTCTGATCGGAATCAAAAGGACTGGGATTTCCACGAAGAAACTCAATAATGTGCGGACCATAGGGTCGAGGTCTCTCTTGAATGGTAGAACGAGCTTTTCGAGTAATTCCTTCGTGTTCTTGTGTTTCCTTTTGATTAGGCAACGTTAAATGTTTGACATCCTATTGGAATATTCTGGCGGTAATCACCGTCTGCTCCATCTTTATCTGATTGCTTGAGTCAAAACTGGAAGGTGCATCGTAAAGGATCGAAGCACCGAGCTGCAGAATCCCGTCTTAAGGAAAGAGAGCTGACTAAGAGGGATGAGATCAACAAAAGAATTGCCTTGTCAGGGGATTCCTCCGTCTGCACCAGCAGTAGGATTTCGAGTAAACCTTTGCTCAAACAGACTCGGCTGGCCACTTCTGAGGTCCTCAGTGGACGAGCTACAGAGCACGACACTAAGCACGAGCATGCGAAAGCTGTAATTGCTGTTCCATGTATCTCTAGCATGGAATCAAGTCCTCAGGCAGGTGTCTCTCTCCCCACAAGAGAAGCGGGCTCTGAGGTTATCATACAGCAGCATCTTCTTCAAATCAGGGAGCATCGAGAGAGGGAACTCAAGTTCACATCCGCTGGGTGGAAGCGTGATGGTAATGGCAGATGGTTCAAGGACGAAAACGTGAGTCTCTTTCTTATGGCATTTGCAGATTTTGTTTGAGGAAAGTTAACCCCTTGGACATATTAATGCAGGTTGAGTTTGACTCCGATGAGGAAGATCCTAATGTCTGCCTTGCATAGAACTGCGAGAAAATGTTGCGAATTCGAAGTTTTTGATACAACAGCTGCATATCGGATTTGAGAAATCCATAACAATTTACGAGGCGGGCAAGAAGTTTTCTCATTCGTAGCAGTTCTCCCCGGTTTCATGGATGGCCATCTACCGAAGACTGAAGAATTATGCCAGCGGCATGGCATATTCACTGAAGTGGCAGCTCCTGAAACCAAATGACCCGAACACTCCACGAAACCCTTCTGCAGACATCGTGAAGTTAAGCCACTGGGAATTCGCTTATGATAGCAAAGCGTAGAGAAATCGCAGCATCAATTCACTTTTATGGAGCAACAACTCGAGTTCTGGGAGCCTGCCTCATCTCGGATTCCCGATCCTTACCTTGGATTCTGGGTACTTCAGAGATACTTGATGAAGAATTATTTTTTCGTGCGTGACATAACTGATTCAGAACTTGGGGTATAGTCGGACCGTATGATGCTCTGGGTTTTCATGTTTTCTGGAGCCTGCAGAGTGCAGTTCAGCTTATTTAGCTCCTTAGCTCCTGCTATTGTAGCACTTGCCTTGCAACATTTGACTATTGAGCTGCGCATCAAGTACATGCTCATCGAATTGAAGCCCACAAAACTTGACCCTCGGACCTCATCGACAGTGATCATCGGTCATCTCTATCATGGTATAAATGCGGGCCATTCTCAACCGGCTAGCTCCTACTCGTTAGCAGTGACGTACTGAATTCGTGATTCCCCCAAAAGTGTCTTTTTTGCTCATTCCAAACTCGTCAAACGGTCATGTATCTACTCATCACGCAGTGAGAGCAAATCAATCGAATCAACACTGTTGATGAACAGCAAAATTGTTGGTGTACAAGACCAGTACAGTGCGATCACGTAGACAATAGTTCCCAGCATTTCGAATGTCGAGGCCGTGCCATGTGCGATGACGTAATTGATCGTCACGGTGTCGTCGCCGGTGAGGGGCTCTTTGATCTTTATCCCTGTGGGCTGGGAAATAATGGTGCATGATGTGGGAGATTTTAGTGGGAAGCAAGCACAGGGGGAAGAACTGACGTGGGTGGAAAATGTAATCAGTCCGCTTCTGTTATGGAATCCATCATTCTGGAGTCCCTTTATGAAACACAGACAGGCAAGGCAACCAATCACTCGATCAATCGTGACCGCCATTTCCGATAAATTCTACAGGGGTGGGGGGACGGATGACGTTACCCCGTCAAAATATGACGTAACATACAAGCTGGGTGAGATAAATAACACCAGAGGTGGGGAAAGGCTGCTCGCATGCAAGATACCCTCCCTCCCTCCCTGTTCAGGGAGCGCACACAGAGTCCAACGGTGAGATCGTTGTCCTGAGCGCTGCGTGAGACATACTCCTGTACAAATAAATGTTCGTCGGGGTCGATTCAATTAATGGTATGATAATGAGATATATAATCAGACTCGGTACGTTTTAAATTCACAAATGCCGGCCGGCTATCGAAAATTGGAGGAGCTGCTGACGGGAAATCCGGGGAGGGATCATCCTCAGACGTCAATCTCGTAGAAAATGGGGGACAGGGCTCCTCCTGAAAGCGCGTGCATTCATTAATGTTAGCGGCGACTGAAGGAGGCATCGGAAAACCCTAGCTATCTATCAAGCAGCATAACCCCAAGAGGCCAATGTTTGCAAGGCCATCAGCTCCATGCATGCTCCCGAGCTCGAAGGAAAAGGTCAGACATGGCGATCATCCATCGAGAGAAACGCGCTGTCGATGCATTTGCGTCCCCCCTCCCCTGATCATGATAGCCCTATAGGGTTTGACTTTGACAAAAAGGCTAACTTAATTATTGAATAATGAGCTCGTGGGTGGGTGGGGGGGATAATAAAGAGCATATATTTCTAGGGATATTATGCTGCTGTCCATTCTCAGGTATATGCCCTTCAGTCGATTAATCCAAAGCCTTCGAATTAAAATTAATTTATTTAATTAAAATTTAATGGAATATATATATATATATATACACACACAGACACACGAAGAAACATCATTCTTCCTACCTTGTCCAGCAATATGGCAAACCTAAAAGGACCTTCGGATTTTTCTTTGGTAAGGATCGAGGGAGAAGTACGTAACCGAGGTTGGTTCGGGGAAAATGCGCCAAACGATTCCACGAAGCCGACTGCAGAGCCCATTACATTACTGTTATCGAGAGAACCGGCTTGCACGGTATACAACTCGAGGAAAAATCGATATATGTATACATTGATTGTTAACTCGATCGGTCTAATCGCCGTGTTCGTGCGTGAATATATAATGTTGCATGGGGCGAGCCTGTGCGCGCTGTGAATCCCTCGTTCTAGGTCAGTATCTCTGTCATCCAAAACTTAACCCAAAACAAAAGAACAAGGAGAAGAGATCCAAGCATTGCTTTCTCTCAGCCTCTTGTTTTATCCCGACCATAGTTTTTAAAACCGGACCGGGCCGGGAACCGGTCAAGGTATAGGTTCATGGGTCGGACCGGGGATTCGATGGATTGAACCGCATGTTTAATAAATAATATTCCAATAAATTGATATAATATTATAATTTAATTATTATTTATAATCAAAATCATTAATATAGTTATAATGTTAGTCCCAAATTCAACATAAAATATAAATATAATTCTAGTAAAATAAAATAAGTATATTATAATATGTTTTTATTTTTGTTTTTATTTTTAAATTGGTCGGTTTTCTCATCGGTTCAATTAAATTTATTGGTTCAAGTAAGAACCGGCCGGTTCAATTGGATTTGACCTCATTTAAATAATAATTGGATTTTTTGTGAGAACCGGACCGGGTGAGTGGCCGGTTCCCGGTCGAACCGGCCGGCCCGGTCTGGTTTTAAAAACTATGATCCCGACAATCATGTCGTGCGTGGCACGGGGATGGCAGGCAGTAGTAGCGTAGTGGCTTGGTAATGGTAAAAAAAGAAGAAGAAGAAGAAAAAAAACAACAAGGAGAAAGAGGATACCGAATGATAGATGGATTTTACTGCCCACATGAGTTGCTTGATATATTTGATTATGATAATTAATATTATAAATAGATAAAATTCATAATAGAAACAGTTACCGCTTGAACTTCCGTGAATCACTTGAATTCATTTTATCCACAGTGCATTCTTTCAATTATAGAGGGGGACCATAAGGAAAAAACAAAAAAACAAAAGGAAGAATCAGGAAATGAAAAATAGGATTATTGATTTTATTAATATATATATATATATATATATATATTACCATGGTGCAAATTACATCACTTTTCGATTTGGTATAACTAACTAGTATCTTAAAAATATATTTAATAATAAGTGATTCAGTTCACATTTAGTCGAACCAATACTTTATTTAAGATAAAAAAAATATCAAATCATTTTAACCAATACATATTAGTCCAATCACAATATTTTTCCATACCATCGAGGATCCGCACCTACAGCTACTAAAAATTGTAGCCTAAGTAAAATATAGCGATATTTATTATTATTTCTTCTTCTTTTTCTTCTTATTTTTTTGGTCGGCAGTAGTGCTTTAAAAATTCGTCAAGACTGGTAAAAAATTAACAAAGTGAAACAAATAAATAATTTTAGAATTGAGAAAGGGATAGAGCAGTAGGTCATCATCAGAAGGGGCACAAGGAATGCTATTGCTTCACGAAGCATTACCATTACGCGAGAGCCAGGGGAGCCTGCAGCGCATGCACATTTTTAATTGTTATTTGCTATAAAGTGCTCGTATTCCTAAAACTGTATCCTGACGTCCACGAACTCTTTTTTTTTCCCCCATTTTTCCCTCCCTGATCCGTCGATTTCTATGCTCGGCAGATATTACCTAAATGTGGACGCAAGAATTAGTCCTAAGAAAAGGGCTTGCTATAATTGCCATCATTATGGACTCGAGATTTTGACAATTCTTGATCTTGATTCTTATCCTCTTCCTCGTTTCCCTTTCCAAGTTCATTATCGAATATGGCAGTAAAAGAAATACCTTACGTACGGGGCATCAGCAACGATACACAGGTTCGTGGGTTCGAGCTTTGAATGCTGACAAAGGGGATATGCAGGTGCCCCAGAATCGGTGCGCATCGTATGGATCTTCTGGGTGTAGAAGACGATCATAAAACAATAAGAATTGTTTCCATCAGTGAGTAGGATTTTCAAGCCTGTGATTAGCTGTTAGACAGTCGATGCATCGTAGTGTGTAAATAATACAAGCAATCAGATCAGTTGGTCGGAAGAATCTGCAATGAACTGTTTCTGGTGTGATAAGGAAGTAAACGATATGGGGAAGGAGGCAGTGGATGTAAATGTCTGTTATTATAATTATTATTATTGAATGAGAGTATCCATAATAATTGATCGGGAGGGGTGGGATGGATCGGATGAACCACTCCATTAACTCCTTAATTAATAGATTGAAATTTCAATGCCCACATGGCCTGTCCTGCCATCAATACACTGGAAGAGATCCTGAATCTCTTCCGCTCCAATTTTTTCCCCCCGATTAGAGTGTCTTATACATCATGCATACATATTACGCAAGCCGGTGGAGTCGGAAACTGATCTCTTCTCCGGCGTGCAAGTCTTGGAGCTCCCGAAAACTCTTATCGGTATTTTATTCTCCTGTTAAAAATCGAGTAATAAAAGCTCATGGAAATTAAGAGGAAGCGTCCATTTCTGGTTCCGAGGGAGAAAATTTGCAGGTACCTAATAAAGAAGCCCAGAAAAGGTGAGCTTTGGATTGCCTTCTTCTTCTTCTTCTTCTTTTTTTTCCCTGACAGCAGACAGCACTGAGGCAGCTTCTCATTTTGGGTCTAGGGTTTGGTCAAAGTCGGAAGGAAATGATAATTAGAGCAAATGATACCGGAAAGAGCAAGTAGGATACTGGGACATCATCTCTATATGGAGAAATTTATATTGACAAGATCCTATTTTTAGAATTCAATCTTACTTAAATTTGGATTAATTTTTCAATATTATGTGCAGAAAATGTGAAAAAAAATGTACAATTCACAATTTCCACACTTCATTCACTATCAGAAAGTGGAGTGAATTTTATGTTTAATAAATTTATACCTGTGAATGGATTGAGAATAAGGAAAAAGTTTTATATGTAATGGATATATGTATACAGTGACATGACATAATAAGTAAATTATTTTGCAACACATACACTTCTATCATACTAATCAACAAAATTTTAGGGTTTTTGCAAAGTTTTTAGAGGCCTATATTTCCTTTCTTAGGGTTTGTGTCTTTCCATTTTAGGTTTTCCTAAGATTCTAAAAAACATTCTAGTTTTTTAATAAAAATTAATAAATAATATATCATTATTTTATTAAATTATGGCACTTCGTGATATTAATAATGTGATATATCTGTTACATGTAAAATTTCTTTGGTAATAAGTGATATTTTTTTAAGGTGCCATAAATAGATTGGGAAATTGGGAAATCGATAGTCTTGATATGCGAGGGAGGATGTGTCTTACCAAATGGTTTCTTCATTGAATTTCTAAATAGTTGATTTAAAAATCAAATTTTAAATGGAGAGATTCGATAGAAATTTTTTCAATAATCCTAATATGACTGTAAATTAGTTTTAAAGTGTATTTCAGTTGATTTGAGAATATTGGGTGATATAAATAAAAAGATAGATGGTGCATCTTTTTTTTTTTCCTCTCGTCAGGCTTTCAATCTCAGTAGGTGTTGTTTTCCCGATTTGGATTTTTCCTGACAAGCTTTCTGGCGTGGTCCCATGAATCTCTGAAGTGAGCATCCAAGGAACAGTACCCAACAAAAACAAAACCCAAAGTTTTATGGCTCAAATTCAATACTTTGCCATTGGAATTAATTAAATTTATAGGAGCTATTATATTATTGCACATCCTCAATTTAAGAGTTGTGGACTAAGTTATTAAGTGTTCGTACTCTTTTAGTTCTTTCCTCCGCTCTACCCTTTAAGCTCATGTACTTTTATATAAATAATCGAAAAACAAAAAATATATATATTATCAACCATAGGTGGACCTCAAATGAGTAATCTGTGTGGGTACGTGCGAGAAGTGGTTGGGAAGATAGAAGAAGGGAAGGCAGTGGACGTTAGTGTTCTCTCTTCCATAAGCCAAAATTAAATGCCCAACTGCCCGTTTTACTTACGACCATAACCATGGTCCAATTATTCGATTAATCATCATGGACTATTACGATAACGATGCGTCAAACCGTTGGGTTAGAATACGCTGAGTTTGGTACGATGGATCCCCTCTGCCTCTGCTCTGTACCTCGTAATCCTTCGAACAGAAAGAACCGTCTCGCTTTCGCTCTCTCCTCGTGGTCGAGAACCGGGTCCCGTTTGTCGAACTTGCTCGACTGTACATCTCTCTAGCTATATATATATATATGTTATGTATATACTGATGTAACATATGCCACAACGCAATTTAATAATTTTTTTGGGTGAAAACTAAAAATAATTTATGTCAAAATTAACATGCGGAATTATTAATTTATTAATGATAATTAACATGGTGCGTGAACGGTGAACCTCAGTCCATTGCAGCCAACTCACCTCTACTTACAGTGCAGTCTCTCCTGCCTCGCCTCGCCGGCTTCATCATTCATCAACACACGCATTCTCTCTCTCACCCCACCGCCACCCCGCCCCCCCGCGGTCTCTAAATCCACAAGAAAGGAGTTGCAGAGAAGGGCAGTGAATAAGGAGGTTCCTGGAGAGGATGCAGGAAATGCTGTAGCGAGCTAGCCGAGTCGACCGACCTCAGCCGCTCTGACCCTGTACGATGGGGATCTGCACCTCGAAGCCGCCGGTGAGGCCCAACCCCTACGCCCCACGGGACGGCAATGAGCAGCCCCACCGGGACCCGAATAAATCGGCCCCCACTCCCATAAACCTCAAATCCTCCGTTCCTCAGTCCCCCTTCTTCCCGTTCTACAGCCCCAGCCCCAGCCCTGCGGACCCTTACCTGATCAAGTCCCCGGCCACCGAGGCATCCACCCCGCGCCGGCTCTTCAAGCGGCCGTTCCCTCCTCCTTCTCCTGCGAAGCACATCAAGGCCGTCCTTGCGCGGCGCCTCGGGAAAAAGAAGGCAGCGGCCTCCGCGTCGATCCCTGAGGACAAGGAGGAGGAGGAGGAGGAGGTTGAGTTAGATAAGAGGTTTGGGTTTTCGAAAGAGCTCACGAGCAGGCTCGAGGTCGGGCAGGAGGTCGGGAGAGGGCATTTTGGATACACCTGCCGCGCTAGGTTCAAGAAGGGGGAGTTCAAGGGACAGCAGGTGGCCGTTAAGGTCATCCCCAAAGCAAAGGTCTGTCCTTCCTGGGTTTCTTCTGGTTCTTTTTACTGATATACCCTTTGCTGAGTCAAGGTATTTCTTATTTCGACCAATTCTTGAATCCCTAATGGCCCAATTGCATCGGATGGATTGATTTCCTAGAAAATAGTGGATTGTACGGCGGTCATAATTGAGAGTCTCCGTAACATGAAGAAAACGGCAAAATTGTTTTGTTTTTAGTGTTTTCTTGTTCAAATGAGACCAAAGACTGTTAATTTCCGGCTTGGCAGTGGACTAAACGAGCTAAACTTTCTGGACAAATGAGTTCTGCATTCACAGATGTCTTTATTTTTTTATTTTTGGCCAAACTGCTTTTACAGATTCGGTCAAAGGTTCAAGAGAGATAGCTATATTCTCTGCTAAAAGATAAGATTTTTGGGAATGGCTGAAAATAATGCTTTTAGCAATCTCCTACGTTTGATTCATTTGATTGGTATTAGTTTCAATTAAATCAGGAACGTTGATGATATCTTTATAGCTGCTTGATTATTTGCACTCATCGCAGCTGCTTTCCAGGCTTGCCTAGAAGAAGATGAACGTCTGCACATGTGACACTTGAATTTTATAATGAATAACAGAGTAAAAAGGGAAAACCTTCAGAAAATGTTGGGTTTTGTCAGTTACTGGAGTATGATCTGGATGTTTGGTCTTAGTTTCAATGAATTTGGAACTTTTCTCGTGGTATTTAGTAACTACGTTATTTGCACTTGCTGAGATTATTTTTTGTACAGTTGGGGCCTAATCGTTGAATTATTTAATGGTTTGGTATTAGATTCACTCCTGTCATTGGTTTGTGGTTTCTTTGGTTCATAATTTTTATGGACTCTTGTTGTCCATGTTCTCCTTTCATGAGTTATTTTCTTCAGCCTCATAAAATTATCCAACACATGCTTGTTGCATCGAATTGACTGGTTGGAATGTTTAGTTGGAACTGCATACCTGTCCTGAAAATCATGAGGACGCGAAAGTGACTTTCTCATCGACCTGTTTGTTTTGTATCCTTCTAGAGAAAGAATATAATCTGTAGTCTAAGATGAATAAAACTCCACTTTCTGGAGTCTCTGTTCGACGGGCACATAAATTGGTCTACCTTTTGTTTATTGGTTTATTGATTAATCTTGGAATTGAGATAGCCTGAGAGAATCTGGGATTGTTTAGTCACAGTTTGGGAAGAAGGAAAAGGCACATTATGTGCCCGTCCTTGTCTGCTTACTGTTGGAAGTGCTGTCAGCCTAATTTTTAATTCCAGTCCTAGATATATTATAAACATTTGTAGCTTAAATAATTGGGAATCTTGGATAGTTGCTTATGAGGAATAATGGAGATGTTTCAGCTGTCATTATAGGATCATGGCCGATGGTAGTTCTTGGTGCAGGTCTAATGTGAAATACGATTTTTTTTTCTTTGATCAGTCGACCGATGCCTGCTAGAAGCACATAGCTTTTTAGCCACATGGGAAAAGGACAAAGCTTGTGAGTGGATGATTTACCTTGATATGGAATCCATGCACGGTTAAGTCCCATTCTATTATGGAAGTTGGGAGCACTGATGTAAAAAAGTGATGTTTGTTTAATCTCTAGAATTTGGTCTTGTGAAGGAAAACCTGGGACAGATAATCAATGTAATCTGGGCCTTGATTCCATTGGAGTCAAACATAGAACTTTTGCAAATTGCTGGGGTATGATGTTTGGGTTTCGACCTAATTCACGTAAGAAAATGAACTAAAAATTCTAGGGGATTCGCATGTGTAAGATTAAATCTAATTTCTTTCGAATTCTTGGAAGAATTCAGATTCTCTCAATCCTCTTTTGCCTTTCTATATTGCTTTCTAAGATTTTTAAAAAATAATCAGTGGATCGACATTTCTGGTTCTCTGAGTAAAATCTGAATGAGAACCCAACTGACTGACTTTGTCTTTCAGTTGTTGTTTGATCCATCTAAAAACAGTTTGTTCTTGTTCATAATATGAATGCTCATGTAAATCATCACTTTATTTCCAAATAAACAAAAGGGCCCGTGAATTAACTTCTATATGTTCTTCCCATATTTTGTACATCTCATCCCAACTACATGCATAATCATGGCTGATGGCGATCAATTAGGGAGATCCCCTTGAATTCTTCTGAGAATATTATGAAAGTCTCCTGTGGATTAATATTTACCTGATCATTGATATTGCTTATAATTATTTTACGCTATTTCAGATGACGACAGCTATTGCTATTGAGGATGTGAGGAGAGAGGTCAAAATATTGCGAGCCTTGACAGGACATAGTAATTTAGTTCGATTCTATGATGCTTTTGAAGATTATGACAATGTATATATAGTTATGGAGTAAGTATGCCACTTACCACTCTCTTGATATTAATTTTTCTTTTCCACTATAACTTGTTAACTTTGTCATTGACATGGTCATCGGTTATATAAAAAGCATCTCCAGTACTTAGTTAAGAATGCAGGTTTCAGACACTAGATGGCAGTAGTTTGAACGTCAATTCTCACTGTTCATTTTGTGGCAGTTTTTTTGCCTTATGATTATTAGTTGACTGGGTGAATAAATATGGATCTTAGGTTATGTGAAGGTGGGGAGCTTCTCGACAGAATTCTCTCAAGGTAACTTCAGCTCCATCCTTGCATGTTATTCCCGCGCTGCGGGTCAGCTTCATCATAACATCATGTTCTTTGTTTATTGTCTCTGCAGAGGTGGGAAATACTCCGAAGATGATGCAAAAACTGTTATGGTGCAGATACTAAATGTTGTCGCATTTTGTCACCTGCAAGGTGTTGTTCATAGAGATCTGAAACCAGAGGTGAAAGTTGTTTTGAGCTATATAGATAGAAATCCTGGTGATTGCTGGCTGATAGAATATGTAAAATGTGTAGGAGATTAATTAACTACCTTAACTTATATATATATCTGTTTTATGAGGCTGTTCTACCTTTGACATGTCGCTTTCTCTTATCTGAACTTTAAGTTACTTAACTCAACTTTATGGAATTAGCTGTTGTTTTTAAGAATAATTTATCTTGAATTCATCACTTATTGTTTTTAGTCATGGATTTAATCGATATCTAACACTCACTAATTGTTTGTTCAGAATTTCCTTTATACTTCTAAAGATGAGAATTCTCAATTGAAGGCAATTGACTTTGGATTATCTGATTTTGTGAGACCAGGTTTGTCTATTCTAGCTAGAGATGAACAGCCAATAACTGATAATTTTTATAATCATTTAACCATATGGATTTGATTCGAAATGCTAATTTCCATTGCTTTAACAGATGAAAAGCTTAATGATATCGTTGGAAGTGCATACTATGTGGCTCCTGAAGTCCTACATAGGTCATATAGCACAGAAGCTGATGTGTGGAGCATAGGTGTAATAGCTTATATTCTCCTATGTGGTAGTCGTCCCTTTTGGGCTCGTACAGAATCAGGAATCTTTCGTGCTGTATTGAAAGCTGAACCAAGTTTTGACGAACCACCTTGGCCTTCATTATCTTCAGAGGCAAAAGATTTTGTTAAACGGCTGTTAAATAAGGATCCTAGGAAACGAATGACTGCTTCTCAGGCTCTGAGTGAGTACCTTGTTTCTGGGACTCTCATCATTGTCAGGTATCTCCAGAAAAAAAAAACCCCTTCAAATTGTTATTTTTCCTCAATTCTTGTTGGCAGATCATCCATGGATACGGAATTGCAGTGGGACAAAAGTTCCCCTTGATATATCGATATTCAGACTAATGAAGTCATATATGAGATCATCATCTTTGAGGAAAGCAGCTTTGAGGGTATGTATATCTAGTGGCTACTAGTCAAATTAATACCAGAACTAAATGGAACATAAAGGAGTATTCTCTGAATTATGCATAGATGTTGGAGAAGCAAACAATGTGGTTGATATATCCTCTTTGCATATCAAAGTAAATGGTGAAAATATCTTATTGGTTAAATCTTCAATGTGAAAGTCTTAACAGGGTTGCTGCTTCTGTGTAATAATTCACAATTTCACTAACATTAATTTCTGACAGGCACTAGCGAAGACATTGACTGCGGATGAACTATTTTACCTCAGAGAACAATTTGCTTTTCTGGAACCAAATAAGAGTGGCAGTATAACTCTGGAGAATATTAGGATGGTTAGTTTATTTTGCTCCTCTGGCAACCTCATTAAATGCATTGATTGTTACAGGCTGTGTATCTCATTAAACATCTTCTCCTGTAGGCTCTGATGAAAAATGCCACTGATGTCATGAAGGATTCTTGTATTCATGATTTTCTAGCTTCGGTAAATAAAGTCTCATCTCCTGGGGATCCAAGCTTTTCAAATAGATATATTTTGTGTCAGAATATATCTTAGGCATCTAGTAACAGTTTTGTCAAATTTTTTCCATTTTTGTTTCCCTCTGTAGTTAAATGTGCTCCAGTATAGAAGAATGGATTTTGAAGAATTCTGTGCAGCTGCATTAAGTGTCCATCAGATGGAGGCACTCGACCGCTGGGAACAGCATGCTCGATGTGCTTACAATATGTTTGAGAAAGATGGAAATAGAGCCATCGTGATTGATGAACTCGCCACTGTGAGTCTAACTATTCCTTCTGTTTGAAGTTAGATTGTTATTAGTTAGTGCGATTTCTTGAGACCCGATTCCCCTGTGACTATTTTTATCGGGTCAGTGAGAGTCTACAGAGATCTTTCCTGTTCTTTGATTAATGATTTTTGTTCAAAATGAATCTTCAGGAGCTTGGCCTTGGTCCTTCTGTTCCCCTTCATGCAGTTCTCCATGACTGGATCAGGCACACAGATGGGAAGCTAAGCTTTCTCGGATTTGTCAAACTGTTGCGTGGAGTATCCAGCAGAGTTGTTCCAAAGCCACAGTGACCTATAGCGGTTACAAATTAAAAACTCAAGGTTCGTAGATTTCCTTCAAGAAGGCTTCTGGGCCCTTGGAAGAAAGTAATTTTGCTTTCCCAATTTACAAGCATTTTGAAGATTGGTCTGAGCAAAACTTCGCTGATGGCGAGAAAGAAAAGTTCTTCCAGCAGCTTGTTTCCCAGTGCTTCCTTCAGCGCTCTTAAACACAGAAAATTGAAAACGAAGCACTGTGGTCAACTCATTCAAATGTAAGAAAGAAGATAAGATTAGCAATTACAGTCTAGAGCTTCTCCAGCTTATTTTGGCTCTATAAAAAGGGGTTTATAACATCTGTACTCAAGAACTTATGGTGATGCAATATAGATTTCCATTCTCAGTTTCGCCATGAGCTCTTGCCGTTAGCTCGACTGAAGAGCTTGACAGATCGGATCAGATGACTCCTCTCTTGACAAACTTGGAAATGTTGTGATTCTTTCTGAACTCCACTGGCTCTTTGCAGAATAAGTATCTTAATAATGCTTTTGACTTCACTTCCAGGTGCCCCAACACGTATGCCGCTTTTACAGTATGATTGTGTTTTGAAAATCGCACTCTTACATAGGCGAACTCTGCAGACATTAGCTTAGCTGGGTGTGGGTGCATCAATGTGAGTCCTGTAAATACAAATCGAATACAATAATGTTCAATGGGATCCTAGTACCACCATATTCATTGCCATCCGGTGGAAATATCTGATGGTGCTGTCTCTCAGGCCGAGTTCCAGGAAAGCTAAAACTATCATACTGTCGCCGATGCTTGATGTGTTTATTATATTGTTGTACATGAAGGTGTAGATAGTGTTCAAGTAGTTCATCGTGATAGAGATTTTAAGACATCAGGATTCATCAGATCTCACATATGCACTCAATCTTCTTCTTCTTCTTCTTAAATCAATTTGGATGTTATATTCAAACTGATCTTCAACTTCTTAAATCAGACCAGCAAAGAGACGGCCATATCTATTTGGGTGAGGATTGGGTTTCTGACATTGACCGGTCATGTTGGATTTGACCAATGAACTTCTAAGCAAAAATGGGAATATGCTACGAATAATTTCTATAAAGTCTCGACCACCGCCTGACTATCTTAGGTAACCAAACGTTATACTGATTATTCTATTTAGAAAACCCGAACATGAGATGTGATCGGTTTAGTGTAAACGGAGCGCCATGCTTCCCAGTTCATGGGTGGATCCAATCGTCACTTCACGGCGCACGATAACGGAGCTTATCTTAAGTTACGCAAGGGTGCGTATGATCTGACGTGGCAGATCGATCGACCCTCGTCTCCGCCCTCCCTCCACCAAGACAATCAATCCTCCACCAACGAATCCCTCCTCCGTACCGCCCACTTCACAGAGGAGCGAGTGGCCATCGCGATATCCCCAGTAAAGAACCCACAAAAAAAATTCCGAGAAATCGACTCAGTTCCCCGAAAATTTGAAGCTTTCTCGCCTCCCCTCCATACCCGTTGCCGGGTCAGAGCCATGCGGGGGGGCGGCAGTGTTTACTGGGGTTCCAAGGGCGGAGAATCTCGGGGAATCGTGGTGGTCTTCGGGTGGGTCTCTCTTCAGGAGAGTCAACTAAGGAGCTTCGTGGAGCTCTATTCCTCTCTGGGTTGGAATTCCCTCATCTGTCATGCCGGATTTCTCAGTGCGTAAGTGGTGGAATCTTCTTTCGTTATTACCACTCGTTCCGTTTGGTTGATCGGAGAGAGGATGTAGAAGGAAACAAGAAAAGTTGGGCTAAGAGGAAGGGTCGGGTCAGTTCAGTCTAGCTGAGGTGAACAGCGAAAATTAGATTAAGTGAAGCCTTGTGGGAATCTCTAATATTCCACACCTATGCTCATGTTTTTGGTTTTTCTGCGCCTGCGGTTTATTGAGATTAGTTCATCAATAAAGTTAATAAAGAACATTTAGATTCCATTGCCTTGCTGTTTACTCTTTGAAAGTTAAAGCAGTATCAGGGACCTAATAAGCCATTTTGTTATCTTTACCAAAATATGGACGTGGCTATTTGAGGGAGTCTTCCCATTTGAAGGTCGAATATCAGTTTCAGAACAGATTGTAAATTCTCTCTAAACTGTTGCATTTTGTGCAGGTTTTATCCAGAGAAGGCGACGTCTCTGGCGTTCTTTGTTCTAAATGAGCTTCTTGAGGTTAGGTCGTCTTCACTTCCCAAATTTGGCAAAGTTTCCTGTAGGTGAAGCATGAATATTCACGGGATCTCTGATTTTCATTCAGGAGCTACACATTAAGCCATGCCCAGTAGTCTTTGCCGCTTTCTCTGCTGGTTCCAAGGCTTGCATGTACAAGGTCTTCCAGGTAAGTTCAAGATTTTATCCAGACAATTTATTTGCCTTGGATTTCACGTTCTAGGGTGATTGTAAAAGGATTTTTTTTTCTTTCAATTGCAGATCATAGACACAAGTGGGAAAGGTAACTTGAACTGGGTAAGCTCTCTGTTCTATTTGAGGTTCAGGTGCAAAATAAGTATCATGTCTACTTGTCGGTCATACTCCCATAATTAATTACCCATTGTAAATTCCCTTTTTTCTTTATCATTATTTGTGTGCTGCCTGCTGATAGAAATAACCTCCTTGTGTGAAGGATGCTTATCGATTGGTCAGAAACTGTGTCTCTGGGGTCATCTTTGATTCAGGTCCAATTGATATTACAAATGATTTGGGTTCTCGGTTTGCTATGCATGGCTCCATCCTAAGTAGACCTGGACCATCAAAGGTCATTTCTTGGATAGCAAAAGGTGTTTCATCTGCTCTAGATGCTCTCTACCTTACTAAATTTGAATCCCAGCGAGCTCAGTATTGGCAAAATTTGCACTCTTCAGTGGTGAGTTTGTTGTGGATAACTGAATGTCACATTTAAAATTCTGCATTGTGTTGCAAATTAGTGAAATTTGGTTCTCTTGTGGCAGCATATTGGTGCTCCTTATCTTATTGTATGTTCAGAAGATGACCATCTTGCACCGTATCGAACTATCCACGCTTTTGTCCAGAGTCTGCAAGATTTTGGAGCTGATGCTAAGATTGTGAATTTAAGTGGATCCACTCACATAGGTTAGTGCTAGTTCTAGTTTTCACGAATGTATACTGCTGAATTTTTTAAAAAGAAAATCATACATGTCCAATCTTGATATGTCTGCACTGACTTAAAACATTCCATCAGCATAATTGTTTTTCATCTGATGATCTACTGATAAGAAGATTGAGGGAATTCATCTTCTGAATTTGTCAGTAATTTCACATTATTACCTTTGGAGAGGCTGTAGTTTGTGGAACTTTTTCCGCTGTGTTACATTAGATATCAATTTGAAATCATATTTGCTGTTCTCTCAGGTCACTACAAGTATTATCCAATCCAATATAGGAATGCTATGGCTGCATTCCTTGAGATGGCAGCTTCCTCAGTATTCACAAGAAAACTCCAGCGGCTCGAGGAAGAAAGAACTGATGGTCAGCAGGATGAGATCTCTGAGCTGATATGCGACCTTCAAAATGCAGCAGTAAACTCAACCAAGTGTCTCAGAAGTATTGCTTCAGGACCTTGTGACAAATTCTTCCCCCCAAGTTCCACACACGTTAATGGCAGAACCTCAGAGGATGGGCCCAGGGAAACACCATCGTCGAACCTGAATCTTCTGCAGAATCCGCCTGCTATCAGTGCCCACAGCATCCTTGGGCAAATGTTATTTGATGTCTGTGTTCCCAAGAATGTTGAGGGCTGGGACATCAAATTCTCGGGCACTTTGAATGGGCAGCCTTATGCTTCTTCCCGAAAGTTGTCGCCTCCGCACACTAGTAAATGCATTCGCCGCTCAAGGCTGTAGCATTGACACTGAGAATTGGGGAAACTGCCAGAAGCTTGCTCTGAGTTCATGAGACTGATCCCCAAGGACTTGAAAAGGTCAAAGTAGATATATGTACGTAAGAAATGGGGAGGTTTTTGCAAGTTTGCCTCCCCTACAGTTTGGGGATCTGAGTTGATTGCCTTGCCTTTCTCCCGGGGACTTCCCAAGCATAAAACAGGTGAGGAAAACAACCACGCAGAAACATTTTTTGAGATGGGTTCCGTCAGGTCAGATCTTGAAGCAGGATCAACTGCCTTGCAAGAGTGAGCAGCAATTTCTGAAATTTGCTTCAACATTGTAAATGTCTGCATGTATATCAACTGTATGCTGTGTTCCTTCTTTTTCTCCTTTTGTTTTTCGGTTCTAGAAAACCATGTATGACAATGGAGCTCAGTATCTTGTACTGAGTGTGCCTTTCTAATTTTGTTGCATGCCTCAGATTGTCCATTAGTCCTTAGCCAAGTTCTATGTTCTTGCTGAAATTTGCTGCAACATTGTAAATGTCTGCATGTATATCAACTGTATGCTGTGTTCCTTCTTTTTCTCCTTTTGTTTTTCGGTTCTAGAAAACCATATATGACAATGGAGTTCAGTATCTTGTAATGAGTGTGCCTTTGTAATTTTGTTGGGTAAATTACACAATTGGTACAAAACGTTTTGACAATGTAACACTTTGGTACAAAATATTTAAAATATAACTCGGTGATATATTTTCTTTTAAATATGTAACATTTTAGTACATTCCGTTAATTTTTTATTAACGTCGTTAACTTTTGATGACATGTATGGTCTACGTGGCATTCCTTGATGATGTGGTTTCATGTTTTAAATATGTTGATTGTCACGTGGCACATGGTGGGACCCACTATTTTTTTTATTCATTTCTCACTCTGCACCTCTCTCTCTCTCTCTCTCCCTTTCTCACTCGGCTCTCTCTCCCGCTCTCTCTTGCTCGACTCTCTCTCCCTCTCCCTCTCTCACTCGGCTCTCTCTCCCTCTCTCTCTCGCTCGGCTCTCTCTCTCTCTCGGCTATCTCTCCCTCTCTTTCTCTCGGCTCTCTCTCTCTTTCTCTCTCTCTCGGCTCTCTCTTCCTCCCTTTCTCTCGGCTCTCTCTCTATTTCTCTCTCTCTCAACTCTCTCTCCGTCTCCCTCTCTCTCTCGACTCTCTCTCCGTCTCCCTCTCCGTTTCCCTCTCTCTCTCTCTTGTTTATATATATATAAACAAAAGACTCCAATCACTAACACAAATTGATTGATTAACCCTAATTGATTTGATTTTGTTCCCTTTCTTATCACTCTCCATCCAGGCTTGGACCAAGGAAGATTCGACGGTGGTTCAATCCCTTCCTGCTTGATCTCTCACATGGGAAAAAAATGAAAATTTGCTCCAAATACAAGAATGAGCACGGGTCGATGGATACCCAACGTATGGTGGGGGGGCGAGAGAGAGAGAAAGAGAGAGAGCTGAGAGAGAGGGAGAGGGAGAGAGAGGGAGACGGAGAGAGGGCCGAGAGAGAGAGAAAGAGAGAGAGAGCCGAGAGAAAGAGAGGGAGAGAGAGCCGAGAGAAAGAGAGGGAGAGAGAGCTGAGAGAGAGAGGGAGAGAGAAAGAGAGCCGAGCGAGAGAGAGAGGGAGAGGGAGAGAGAGTCGAGCGAGAGAGAGCGGGAGAGAGAGCCGAGTGAGAGAAAGGGAGAGAGAGAGAGATAGAGGTGCGGAGAAATGAATAAAAAAAATAGTGGGTCCCATCATGTGCTACGTGACAATCCACATATTTAAAATATGAAATCATATCATCAAGGAATGTTACGTAGACCGTACGCGTCATTAAAAGTTAATGGCGTTAATAAAAAATTAACGGAATGTATTAAATGTTACATGTTTGAAAGAAAATATATTACCGAGTTACATTTTAAATATTTTGTACTAAAATATTTCATTGTCAAAATTTTTTATACAAATTGTTAATTTTCCCTAATTTTGTTGCATGCCTCTGAATGTCCATTAGTCCTTAACCAAATCTCTCTCTCTCTCTCTTTGCTTGAAGAGAGTACTGTACAAACGAGGCAGACGTAAGATCTGCATGTGAACGCAATTAACGTCTTATAAATGCTTATTTTGTTACGTTACTATGTAAAAGGAATGTAGAACATATGCGAAAATGGAAACTGGACCGTTGAGGACTTACTGGACAGCTTCCCGTTCATATTTTCTGCCATGCGTTGCTCTCTCCGATTGATTTTTAATTTATAATTGCCTGGAAAATGGAAATTTGTACTTTGACGGTTATCGCTATTATTTCTACCTTGCGTGTCCGTACGTACCAGAGCTGCAGCTGGAGGAGTGAGTCAAAGCTGCAGAGCACCAGTCATGCGGACTATGGACACTGTTCAAGACGATGCGAAGAAGATAACGCAGAAGAAGAGGAAGTCATAGACTGTCCTCCAGGAAAAGCCAATGGCTAGACCCAGGATTCCCAACAAGCAAGGGGGGAGCTTTTTGATCTTTCATCCTTTCAACAGTTTAAAACTCTACATGATCATTATCTCTTCTCTGTCTGAGCAGCCTGTAACATGAAAACACGTAGAACATTTTTTTCCCGTTTATGAAGTTTTTGCTGAGAATATGCATGGCGAGTTCGACCATGGCGTCTCTTGGTGCAGACTCGTTTTATCTTCTTGGGTTTGATAGTTTTCTCGTCTGTGGAACTTCAGTGCATCTACAAACACGCTCTTGGTTCCTGTTGGTAGGCATGAATCACGGAATGTAATAGAGAGCGCAAGATGGTTGTTATCAGTTATTATTGTACAGGATTGGTCGAGCTTTTGGGATCGACCCTATAGTTTGCCACAAAATTTATTATTGATAATGCATGCTGAATACCAGGAATAGTGTTTGATGGTCACTTAGCCCATGGCTCTCGGACTGGTCTTTGGACGAGTCGATATGGTGAATGAATTGTTTGCTCAAATTGTAGCATGTGTACCCTGATCTGGGAGAGAAAGCTTGTCGTTAGATTAATCAAATGCACCATCCGGATCACTGGAGGAGAATCTCATGTGACATGATTGATTTGGTGTCCTTGAAAGGAGAGGCTCATGCTAGCGCCGTTCAATAATGGGACAATCTCTCTGTTTTTCCTAGGTGTTGTCCTAAGCTTCTTAGAAACAACAGATGATTCGTGAGGTTGAGCTTATCGTTATGCTTCATGGTATTAACAATGTCATTTTGTAGTGCTTATCCTGGCATTCAGACTTGACATGACTCTTTAATCCTTGGCCAGATTTATATTATGTTTGAATCACCTGCAAGAGTTGTGTTATATAACTGTTTCTCCAAAGCTATCTAATCTCTCGGTTCTTGTTCCCAGGTAGAATGGCATGATTGGAAGAAGCCCAAAAGGTTGGCGAAGCTTATGGATTATTCTTTGTCCTGCTTTTAGCAATTCTCAAAATTGCATTTTCTTCAGGCTAATTTTTTGAGAAAAAGAAAACGAGCCACAGTTGATGGGCCAGAATGTAATATCAGGATCAGTGTCTTGGAAAGAGCTGAAAAGTTTCAGTCATCTCTGCCCCTGAAGTCTCCGACCCTCCTGAGGCCTATGGTCCCTTCTCACGTAGCTGGTTGTTTTTGGCTCTTAAGTCTCTGACTTTAGATGCACTTATTAAGGTTTTGTCATATAAGTTGTTTGTTCTGCTAGGCAGTCATATGCTCTGCTGTTGATCTTCATTATAGGGGCTTCCTAAGCAGTTCTGCACTTTTCATTTGCCGAAGCATGCACAAGACGAGATGTCTCTGGCAAAAGACTGGTTTGAGTGGTGGATGGAGAGGGTTCTCTATCAGTCACAACCTACAGGAAAGAGACATAATAGTATTCCAGTTAGTTGAGGCGACCAAATTTTATGGTGGTGATGAACTTTTCTCACAAACGTCGACTATGTTCACCTGTCGTCCAAGGCCATTCTTGGCTAATAAAACAATTCAGCTGCCTTAGTCTAACAAGTTATTAACCATTTCATAACGTGTATGTCAAGTGCCGCTCACATGGAGCAGTTTTTCAGGTCTACATTGTGAGATCAAGTGGTTCTGATGAGGGGGATGGAGCTCTTAAACTCCTCGGGCTAGATCCCATTTCAAAAAAAGCAACTCATGCAAAATTACTTTTATATATTATGGGCTTGGCCTTTTTTTAATCAGTCTGTTGATCTTTCAGTTTTGATCATGGTCTCACAAAGAATCTCTCACTTTTGATTTTGATATCATGCAGGCGCTGATATCAAGATGAGTGAAGCTGAAGAACATGAAATGTACATGGGGCCCCTGCAAAAGGAAATTCTTCAAGAGAATACCTCAGATGATAAATGCAGGACCTGTATTGATGCTTGCTCTCTAACAGGTCAGCCTGAAGGGGCTCATAATATATTTCTGCAGATGTGCTGGATGGTTTCAAATTCTCAGAGCCTGTTTTTGATATAGAAATATGGCGAGTATGGAGGATTCTGTGATAGTGGTGGATGGCTTACCTATAGATACTGAACAAACCAGGCATGTCTGAGCCAAGTACTATGAGCACTGCTGTAGCCGAAAGTCTCTCCTTCATAAGGAGCTCCTCAGGGTTCTCAACTGTAAATTGGCCGCAGGAATTATCTCTGAGACCATGATCATTGCTGATGCTATTAGAGCATCTAACATCACAACCTCTATTGAGGCATTCATGGATCTGGGCATCGCTGTTGGGTTCGTACAACCTAGGCTCAATCAACTCACAGACCTTGCCATCAAGTCAAAGAGGATGGAGGATGCTGGAAGGGAACGGACTGTTGCAGAAAAGGAGCCGAGGGTACTGGAAGCTAAGGCCTTGGATGTCAGGAGCACGATCAGTAAGCTTGATGCTGAAATCAAGATTCTGGACAAGAATGGGAACAAGGACGTGATGGATGTCTCATGAACTCTCTGTTGCACCTTGGTGGCAAGAAAATACCAAGGCTCTTGCCCCGTGCATTTTGCCTCGTAATCAGAGGGCTGGTAGAAGTTTCAGCAGTGTAGATTATGGTGACAGCTTTTTTGAGCGGAACCTTCTGAGAGCATGCTGAGGGTAGGCAACTCTCTTTTCCGCTTCAGTTTAGAGGATAAAAATGATATATAGTTTTCTGTTTGGAGAAATCAATGTTCTTTTCGCTGAGAGAAATGGGGATCTGTAAAGCTCTAATGCCCACCTCGAGTATGGATCGAACCATCTTACCAGCATTCAGCTCACATATCCCTTTAATGGGTGAATGGTCAAACAAGCGGGAGAGGGCCGAGATCGGGGTTTCATCCGGAGCTGGACAGTGGGGATGAATTTTGAGCACTGTGAGACCTTGGCGATCCGCTGCAACCAAACAGAAAGAAAAACCTTGGAGATCCAACTTAGAAGAAGATAACTTGCAGTCGGCTAGTCTATTATCTGCACCTTGATATCAAGTTACATCCATGTTTGTACATACAACGATGAGGGATACGTTATCCTTAGAACGTCGATTCGGCATGAATAGGATTGAGCTTTAGTACCCATATTTTCTAAGCCTATAAATCACATGATGATGAATAGAGATCAATCTAAAATCGATCTGGGTCATGGATCGCTCAAGCCTCTCCATGTTCAGGGTACTGCTGCGAGCTGTTTATGTAAAATTTGATGAGAAGAATAAGAAAAATAAAATAAGCTTTGGATTTAATTTTTATTTTTCAATTTTTTATATGATTTTATTCCTTATTTTTGCCTTTTCTTATTCCAGGTGAAGAATTTCTTTTTTTTTTTTTTTTTGCAACTGAAAAAATGAAATTAGAGAAAAAAGGGGACAGAGGAAAGAAATATGATTACAGAACAGGACAGAAGTTTGAATTCAAAACATTAAAAAACACAGAGAAAAAATCAGGAATGGAAGGTTTGGCGCTCAGGATGCGAAGGGAAGAGCAGAGGCAGGCAGCCCACTCCTACTTTACTCGTAATCTAACACCGTTCCAAGCCCTCTCTCTCTCTCTCTCTCTCCCCTTCTTCCCCCTCCTTCAGGCTTCAGTTCTCCCTCCCTCTCTCTCTCTCTCTAGAAGACGAGCATTGCACCCCCACTCCTCTTCTTCGACCTGTAAAACAGTGAGAGTGGTGAAAGAGAATGGCGGGGGTGGGATCGAAGAGGAGCTACGAGGAATGTCGGCGTCAGAGGATGGAGGAGAATAAGAAGCGAATGGAGGAGCTCAACCTCGCCAAGCTTGCCTCTGCTCTCGCCCCGAGTCCTAATAAGTCCACTCCGGTAACAGCACTGTCAGTTCCCCAACATTCATACGGTGGAAATGGAAGATTAAGGGAAAGAGGCAGTCACCTTTTTTCTTTTTTCTTTTTTCTTTTTATGCAGGTGAAGGGGAGCAAGCAACGTGTTCCTCGCCAACAATCAGAGCTCTCCTCTGCACCCATAAGGAGGTCGAGCCGCGTAGCTAGCTTGCCCGCTCGAAGCTACAAGGAAGTCAGTCTCTCTCTCTCTCTCTCTCTCTCTCTCTCTGTTTCCATATATATATATATATATATATTGCTATGTAAATGTTTGCATTTGTCTTTGTCTATTTCCCAGCACATTTGTTGTTTGTCGAATACATAGGTAGACAGGTTTGTTGATTGTGTAAAAAAGAGCCAAGGTTTTGGGGACAACATGACGTGCGGTCGCATTTGTTGATTGTCAAATACAAAGATAGTTCAATGTTCGTTTTATAGAGTTTATATCCTGGAAGTATCTTGGAGACATGTCCCTGGATGTATCAAAATTCTGCTTCGCATCAACAGTGGCAATGGTTATGCTGCTGAAGTGTAAATTTAGTATGAAGGCTATCGATGCCAATTATGAACTCTTCTTGGCATCCATTCTATGTTGTAAATGTCTCCATCACACCATGCTGGATGAGAGTCTCAAGCCAGCATCTGTTCCGGGATGCCTTACATCATTTAGTTGATGCACAAGTTGATTTTTCTTTGGCAGGTCTCGGAACTTGATCCCTCCGAGAGAGTGAGGAGGTTCACCATGACAACTCAATCTTCCGAATTTCGATGTGTACACTTTACAGTTTGATTCCATAGTGTATGTTTTATAATCTTAATCTTACTAGGGGTCACTCGAGGAGGGACTTGTCGAACAGAATATATGCTTCTGACGAGGTCCGGGCTTATGCTATTGAGAGAGCAGACCAACTCCAAGCCCAGTTAGAAGGTGGCTTCCCAAGTTTTGTGAAGCCCATGCTTCAGTCTCATGTGACTGGAGGATTTTGGCTGGTAATATTTCTTCAGTCTAAATCAAGGTCCGACAGTATAATTCCTCTTTTCCATATGATAAACAGCAGGCAGGGAAGAACTTCCCACTATACCAAAAATGCCCTCTTGCAATACCTCGGAAAGAACTAAAGTATGTTATTGGGGTCTCGCCATTATTGTTGGTGATCTCAAGTTGGCTTTCGACAATACCTGATAGTTCAAGTGCTTTCGAGTGGTTGAAAGCATTCGATCATTAAGTGTATCCGGTTAGCTGCCCATTAATTGTTTCACGTGATGTATGATCTGACTCTCTTCAGACTTCAGTCATGATCTTCTGGACTGTGATCTTCAGGGTCTTCCACTCCATTTCTGCAAGAAACATCTGCCCCATCGTGATGAAATGGTTACTCTAGTAGATGAGGCTGGAGAAGAGCATTTAACAAAGTACCTCGGCGATAAAAATGGACTTAGTGGTGGGTGGAGAGGATTCGCCATCGATCATGACCTTGTTGATGGGGATGCTCTAGTGTTTCAGCTAATCAAGCCTACGGTGTTTAAGGTGATTTCCTCGCAATCGCGCTCACCTTGAACGGTATCTTTTCAACATCTTAGGGATTCTTCGAAGGGATTTTCGGCCGCCTTTGTTACGATTTGAATGGTATTGGCCAGGTGATGATTTGCATGTGAATCAGTGCTCATGACTTGTTATGGTATATCTATTCATCGCTTTGCCATTCGTTTCTGTCCGAAGGCGTTTTGGTGTCTTCTTCACGATAGAAGTCTCGTGTTAGAGATTTGCTTGAACTTCAAGTAATTCTTGCAAATGAGGGATGCCATTCTTGATTCGAGACATTTCTTCTTCGTCGCATTGCTAACGAGCGCGTTTTTGTTCAGGTATGCATCATCAGGGCACATGAATCAGAGGAAGAACAGGAACCAGGAGGAAATGCCAAGGAAGAATCAGATGTCTCCCACCTCGACAGAAGCGCCAAACGAGTCCGAGCGAGTAAATGTTCCGATTTCATTTCAACCGTTTCGGCTCGGCTCTGCTCTGCTAGCATTTACACCGCCTTTCTCCTAGTTTGCCGGGTTTCGGTGTTAAAACAACTGCTGGTGATCTTGTTTTGACAGGCAGAAAGAAGCGAGAGCCCTGATGAAGGAAAAGATTCTCGCCGACCTCGATCCTTATGGTGTAACTTAGTATCTTGAGACTGTTATGGGCAGCAGAGGCTCCTGAGGATGAGACCGTCTAATTGTGTAGGTAATGAGCTGTACTTCGATTTTTGGAAACAATATGCAGGCATTCTCTATCTCATTAAGTGCCATGAAGTAACACACGCGGGAATCCCTACTTAAAATACACAGCAGCTGAAGAGAGAAAAACAAAAATGAGAACATGAATGTCGTCCAAGAAAACCACTATGTGAACGGCATTACATCAAAGCAGAAGTTCGATGATTGGATCCTTTGAATTTATTCAATGTATTGGTTTCTCATAACCCTAAATGTCCATCTGGCCTCAGATCAGTGTATGATTCATAAGTAAGAACAGACTGCACAAGGCCCGTCAATTTAAATGCCCATGGGCAGACGAAACCTTACTGGTATTGAACTGAAATATGAGAGGCATTGGAGAACATCAGCTTCCATACACCCCATTGCGAATCTCCCCTGGAACTCCAGCATCTGGTTCAGCGATGAGAATCCTAAGACAGCCTTGTTAAGTGTATATCGAGGATGGGAAGGTGTCTTACAGTCTAGCCACCTGCTGGCTGATGCTCGGGTCTATACAAACCACCACCTGCATTACATATCTTTTGGTGAATGATACTTGTACGATCGAGCAATTGGCATGCAACATCCTCGTTGCTAATAATAAGCAGCAATTGCATAAATTGACCTAGAAAAGGGCAGAAATGCCATTATTGGATGGAAGCGGTCATGCATACCTTGCCAACACTTTTACCCGAATGGAGATATTCGACTGCATCTGCAACAGCATTGAGTCCCACAAATTTTCTAGGGTCAAGGGCCACCTGGATGAATGAGAGAGGCACGGAGAGTTTTTGAAGTTATATAAAGCTGGTTTGATGCAAGTACAATTTGAAAGTTGATGGACTTACAGTTACAGTAATTTAGATAGACATGGATTCATATGATTGATGTCTTTACTTAATTTCCTTGAGCAATTAAGGGGACAACTTATTAAAACAATTAGTCACAACAACAGAAAACTGAAACTAATCATTCCATGACCATAAATCTTCTGAATAAAAATGCTTTGAAACTGGCTGATATACAGCCACTCCGCAGCTTCTTGCTTTAAAGGATATTAAAGAATGCCCTTACAAGTTAGCAACAATTATAGACATGCTTGGCATTATATAAAAGGTTGAAGAGGACCGAAAAGGATGCCTGTAGAACTGATATTAGTACTACAGCCAATTTCCAACCAGGAAGCAATTTGATGGTATTCTCATATAACTACCAATTCCAACTTAAAAAAAGAAAAAAAGAAGAAGAAGCAACATCCGAAGAATCAAGCAAGATAGTCTGGTGGTACCTTCAGCTTCCCTCCAGAGTAGAGGTGAAACAGTCGGTGCAGATGTTGTTGCCAAAGATGAGCATAATGTACCAGGAAAAAACCAGACTGCCAGCATTCATATCAAGTGGTGCCAAAGTGGAAAAAATCGACAGACATTAGAAAGAAAATCCAGGCACTTGGATGATCTTATTTTTGCCCATAGTAACATGATTTTCTTTCAGCATGTACATACCACAGTTTGGCTTTTTGCTAGAAGTTTCTCGCAAAGCCCTGGGTAAGTTGCTGGCTTCCATCCATGCTCTCCCTGATACTGGAATTCAAGAACTCACGATCAATTTAGACTAATTAGCCATTGAAAATTCATTTAGCTTTTCGGACAGTATTTCTGTTTTGAGTTAGCAAGAGGTGTTTTGTTCCCCCTTTCCCATGTTTTCGATATAAAGGTTGTATAAGTTTCAGAAAATCTTTTGCAGGTACACGGCATTCTCTGACTCCTACAATGTGAAACTTTCTCCTACTATAAGACAGTTCATTATTGATGAAAGTAATAAAAGAGCTCCATTAATATTTTTAAAGGAAATAAATATATAAAAACCCTTACTTCAGATGAAAATAAGGGAATAGACCAGGAACCTGAGAAATCATGCCAATTATAACCAATCGTCCGAAGATGGCCAGAGAATTCAAGCACAAGTCCAACATTTGACCACCGACTGATTCATAAATGATGTCTATGCCTTTGGGAAATTCCTTCTTGAGGACCTGACAGAAAGTTGCCAACAGATGTTTTTTTCTTTTTAATATGATATCAGATGAAAGAGTGAGAGTTGTGAGTATCATTGTAGAAAAGGGAAGACCCACATACAAAGAAGAGACTACTGGAGAATAAATAATAAAGCATACATCTGAAGGAATGGAGGGAGTATCTATAGGTCCAAAATTCTTTTCCTTTTTATGTCTGCCATGTTTCTTTTTCGATAGTCTTGCTGTTAAGAATTAGATCCTTGTACAAGAAAAATCACAAGTTGAAGACAATAAGGAAGATCAAGAAGCCCATCAACTCAGCAGGTGGGACAATTTTCCTATAAACTGAACTTTTTTCTTGATAGTTTGGAGCAGCTGAAGTAGCAAGTCCAGAACATGACATTATGGATTCATATCTAAACTATTTCACATTCCCGGGCCAAAGTCATAATTGAGGAGAGGGAAAGAGAAGATTGCAGGATACATACAGTTTTGATATCTTCAGCTTTATAGTCAATAACACGATCAACACCCAAATCTTGCAGAAGTTTGGCCTTCTCTTTACCTCCACATGTTGCCACCACAGTGTTTCCAGCTAGCTTAGCAAGCTGCAATCCGGATCACAGAGAAACTTCCATTGTAAAATACAAAAACTTGGCCTATTGAAAACAAACATTTCTGAAAAAGAAGACTACTCAAAATAAAAAGAAAAAGAAAAAGAAGAAGTTTGGTAATGATCAGAATATGTAGGATATAAAAGGATAAAAATATAGACAACTAACTAAGAGGAAATGGATATAATCATCCAACCTAAAAGGGCAATTAATATTGTTGAATCTCCTCATTCCCAGAAAGATTACTGATACAGTAGATAGTCAGGAGGAAGAGTTTCATGTCTTATAAGGGAATTAAAGCATCAATAGAAAGTAGTGTCCACCTGCACAGCAAATTGTCCGGTGCCTCCAGCACCAGCAGTAACAAGAACAACCTTCCCAGATCCCATTTGTCCTGCCTACAAGTTTTGTAATCGTCATATCAGAAACAGAAAAGGTTGCATTTCCTGCTGTAGAGTCATAACAAAGATGCAATAGGATATTAACTTTGAAGACAGTTTTGCTGAATAAGAAGCATTGATAGCAAATGTAAAAAGAATTTAATATCATAATAACACATCTGACCTTTTCAAGAGCAATAGATGCAGTAAGTCCTGAAGTAAGCATGGCAATAACTTCCGGTCCTGGCTTGGGCACCGGAAGGATGTGCTTTGCATTGACCTAAAAAAGATGCAACACTCAATGTTCCTGACATTACATGTTTCTACAAATCGTACACACAAGAGTCTCTGTAGAATGAAGGGAATGTCAATTATTCTTCTGATGCATATACTGAACTAACATCTCATTATGCATGAGAACCATTTTGTAAAAGATCATATACCATCACAAATTCTGAATAACCTCCGTAGGTCATGAGTGCTGCAGGTGTCCCAACACCCAGGTCTTTGACGGAATCACCTACTGCAGCGATCACTCCCACAGCCTGCAACGTTAAAAGGCAAATTGGTCAATAATCAGATGTTATGAAGTTGACAATTCAAAATAAAATTACAACTAAGAAGCAAGCCTAATGATGAACTGGGCTCCTCCAGCTAGAAATTTAAAGGAACACTTTTTCTCACATACCTCAAAGCCAGCATCAAATGGAAGACGAGAGGCAACATTTCCATTCCCACTGGAGAAATAGCGCCCAGAGCTGAAATTGACCTATCATAATACAACTCAATCAAAAACCTTCATCTATAAAAGACTAGGACAAGCAAGACTGGAAGCATGCCAATGTTGCACAAACTAAAGAATGGAAAAGAATAAGCATATCTCTGCACAAACTAAAAGTAAAGTCTAAAACTTACATCACTAGCATTTACACCGGCATAAAGAATTTTTACGAGAACATGATGTGGTTCAATTGGTAATTTCAGCGGCATTTGTACTATCCTCGTTGCATTACGGAAGTTGTGGGTCAAGGTGTGAACAACTCTGAAAAGCAAAGTATGATATTAGAAACTCAAAGACTGATCAGAAGATAAAATATTAACTTCCAAAACCGTGATAATCTTAACCAATTAAATGAATCCACTGATTTGTTGACCAGAAACAACTGCTAGGAAAACCATAGTTTAATATGAATTAAATATTTGATACATTCAATGAGGATTTTTTTTCCAGATTATCAGTCCTTTATGGAAGGTGGAAATGCTTATCTCACTCAAGGCTGCTCTTTCACTTAAAAAATCTAGAAGGACAATAATTTTATGATTTAGAGAAAGAAAATTTCCTAGCAGGTACTTTTTCCCTTTCTGATGAGTAGCATGTTAAATTCTATTCAATGCAGAATTTAGTAGCTGAGCATATTTAGAGCTTACATCTTCTCAAAATTCTGAGGAAGCTGCAAGTTTAGTTTCTCTTTATTTATTGTTCTTCTCCGGGAACTTGAAGAAAGCACCAGGTATTTTGTTTCTTCCATGGCATTGGGCCAATACTCCATGCCTCTTCTGTTTGTAATCCATAGACAAGAGCCAGCTTTACTTTCATCCGTGATAAGCTCAAAAGCACCTGGAAAGAGTTGAAGGTGGAAAATCAATTTTTTTAAGGAAAAAAAATGATGAACTTGCATTTATTCCTTTCCCAACTCTCATTGCTAATATTCCAAATCCTTACAAAGAATGTAATAACACGACTCATTGAGACATGAATCCACAGTGAAGAAATCTGTAATTGATTTCTTCAACCGTATGAGGAGAGGGTTCCCTTTTTCCTTTTTGCTTTTTGTCTGGTCAAGATTGCTCCATTTTCCTTTTGTGGTTCAATAAGAGATCTTCTGGATTTAGTGCACTAATCCAGGCATTGTTGGAGGTGCCATTTATACTCAAGGCCTCGCCTCTACATATTTCCAAACACCAATTTTCATTCATTTCTTCAAAAAATGGTCAGTCCTCCATATATCATGAGAGAACAATGCTTTCCATCACAGAAGATTTTTGGCAGGAATATACCTTTGATGACCATTTCGATTGGAATAAAGCCTCCCACAATGTCAATAATTTTGGGATCCATTTTCAAACCCATATCAGTTTGAACAAACTGCATAGGAAAGCCATGATAACTAATTCAGAACATTACAAGACTACAGACAACTACACTAATAAAAGGATAGAGGAAATTAGTTCATGCTAATTTATGGCAATAAGTTCACACATCACCTCAGGGCAGAGCACATTGATCCGTATTCCTCTACGTTTGTAAGGTGCAAGTGATCTGGTAAACATGACAACACCGCCTGGAAAATAAAAGAGACAGAGAAACCACCTAGCCATCAAATTCCAACAGGATGTGTGATTACCTATGTATAATTAGTTTCTTGTCTTTTTCATGGACAACACATTTTTCCAAAAGGACAAAAACCAGAATAGACAACTTTCAAGTTTACTCTTAACAACCAACCTTTTGAACCAGAGTAGATTGGGTCATAATACATTGGATAAAGTCCTGACGCAGAACCAAGGTTAATGATTACACCTGGTTTTCCTCCTGCTTCCATAGCCTTAATCTGTGAAGCTATAAATTACAGTCACTATACTAACTTAACCAGAGTGTTAAGTACTCTGGACAGTCATGTTAATTTTCCAATTTTCCAATGACATTAACCAATAGAACCTCCAACACCTTACCGCAAGTCTGGTAGAATCAATAACTGCAACTAAATTTACATTAATGGTATGCCTCCAAGATCGAGTTCCATCTGTCCGGTCCTTCTGGAACACTATCGGATTCCCAATACCGGCACTGGTGATACAAATGTCCAGTCCCCCATATGTTGATACATGCTTCTCAAAGGCATTAGCCAAGTCATCTGGACATGAAAAGATAGTTTGTGAGGAGGTGACACGAGCCAATCTGTTATTTTCATTAGAATTTCCAGATAAACCATTTTCTTTTCTGAGATTCCAGGATAATTTCGTTCATCTCATTTCCTGTCCGAGTCAGAACAACATTATCCACAGAAAGATCCTCAAGAGCGTTCTCTAAATTCTACTCACTCGAGTTGCTAACATCACACTGCACGAAGATAGCAGATGGGAATCCCAAGTCCGGATGGTACTTCGAATTCTCCTCCTTGATGAGGGATACAGCCTCCCTTCCCCTCTCTTCGGAGATATCAACGACCGTCACAAATACCCCTTTCTTTGCAAGTGCGACAGCGAGAGCCTTACCTGAATACCAAATAAACTATCATCACTAGCCAACCATCCACTGATCCTATAAATCACTAGAACAAAAGGCCAAATCACAGATATGCAGAAACTGGATAATTTATTTCCACGCATAAAGTTTGGCCAACTGCACTCACTATAATGTCCAAAGTCAAACTCACAAAGACATGTTCAGTACTCATCGAGTACTCATAGTTGTCGATAAAAGAAAGCATCGTCAAGAGGTAGGATAGAGCTCGGTCAACTGAACTAAGATCCCATATAGATCACCGATCAAAACAGTTTCACAGTTTGCAAAAGCTTCGTCGACCTTCGAAATCAGCCGGGTAAAACTAAGCTGAACCAAATTCACAGTAAAAGGCCGCAAATCCCCGTTAGACGGCGTGGAAAGAGAAAGACTTACCGATTCCGGAGCCCCCGCCGGTGACCAAGGCCGAAAGCCCAGGCTTCAGCTCCATCTTCCGATGCGATCCTCCGGAGGTTCAGGAATTGGCGGCGGCGGTGGTTGAAGAGGATGCGAGAACTGTAGCACGTACACTAGCTATAGCGCCCACTCTCCTCGAAGATGACTTCATGATCCATTATATAGATTGCATCTTATCATATGGTCGGCGTGGCGATCATTATTAACCTATCCTTGTAGGAAATATCAACATCAATATCAATATATAGACGGTACCGCACCAGGCCAGGCCGGTACCGTTGAGCGAGACTTAAGCTCGACGTGCTTGACTTTGTGGAAGGCCGGCCGAAGCCTGGCATCAGCGCTGGTCCCGGTGCACCATGCGCCCCGTTCACAAGCATAAATCTCTAATCCCCCGACAATGCTGTGTCATGCTACGGGTTCAGGTGCATTACCGAAGCATTTTAGCCCTTTTTTTTTGTCCCCTTGCAGTACATTGATCACTCCTTGGAGTAAGTTTTATTCAACCTCTTGACATTTTAAGTCACTCCATCAATGTCGAATTTTTTTAGCGTCCGATTATCTTTTGTTATTCGTCTCAAAATCCATGTGTCAATTTGCATATCATAGCAATTCCGTGATTTGGACTGAAGAAGCAACGTTAGTGGGTCATTATTTAGATCGAGTGTAATCCTCTTCTGCCCATGAAGATCTCGCTGAAGCGGGGCAAAATGATTTCCTCCTACATGTAGCTACCAGTTCAATTAAGATATTGTTGAATTAATAGTCCTGTAAGTATAATCTATTTCTCATATTTTACACCCTACCCCATTTTCATTCCAATGTACTCACAACTATCGCATCACATAGATAGATCGTAATGTTGTCTCTCAGTTTACCCGATGTATGTACGTGCATAACCCAGGATCATCTGTTCACATGTGCCTCTTGCTTTCGGGTGCACGAGGCTGGTGCACCCGCTTTTGAACTGCTCGTGGGAATGGGGTCTCTGTTTTGTCCTTAATTTTAAAAATTGGACCGGATCGAAAATCAGTCAAGATATAAGTTTATAGATTAGACCAAGAGTTTAATAGGTCGAATAGTATATTTCATAAATAATATTAATGATATAATATTATTAATAAATTAACATAATACAATATTTTGACAATGATTTATAATATAAATTATTAATATAACTATTGCATTAATATCAAATTCGATATAAAATATAAATATAAACATAATAAAATAATATATTATAATAAAATTTATCTTTTTAATTTTAAATATGTCGATTTTTTCATTGATTTAATTATATTCACTAGTCCAACCAAAAATCGGTCAGTTCAATAAAATTTGAACTGACCGATTTTAGCTCGGACATTAAATCAACTAATCTGTATTGCTACACTGCACATTGATTTGGCACCGAGGAATGAATTCACATGCCAGCTATATAAATGGGCCAGTTTGGTCCAAACCGGCACTGAACCAGCCTGCACCGTCCCTAAACCAATTATTGAGCTAAGGGTTGGTTACGAACTGAATCCAAGGACTAGATCCATAGAACTGAAACTACCATGACACATTTTCTAATTAAACCGGCTCAAAAACCTTGCAATCAATGGGCAATTCTTTGGCGGTTCAATTAAAAAATTAAAAAATAATTTCCTCATATTACTGACACGTTAACCGGATTAAACAATTGCATATTCATTTTGAATCAGTTCAAACTGCCAATTTAACTTATCTATTCTTGATCTAGATTAATTAATCATTTTCATAACCCCAAAAAAAATCATTTCCTAGGTAAAATACATATGAGGGAACACCAAACAAAGAGATAAACCCTAATCTAGCTAGAACTAGAAGGTTCAGTCCAAGAGATCAAAGGATGAACACTTCAAGTTTTAAGAGATATACCCAAATCCTATACATATAACAATAAGGATGGGCCTGCAGGTGCAGCTACTGACTGGAGCATCCATTAATTAACACTGCATGCCTGATTTCATCCTCTTGCACTGCTGAAACCTTTGTCCCCACACCACACGGCCTCTGCTATCGCTTCGCCTCCTGCGGTGAGAAAAAAACGGAGAGATAGAGATGAAGGAAAGTTTGACTCCCGTTTTCTTTTTCATCTGCAGTCGTCTTAAATGCATATACCATATACGTATATACGATGCATTAATATGGGGGTGGGGGAAAAAAGATGAAGAAAGTGAGCTACTGTTAGTTCGTGGACATTACTGTTCTGCAGACTAACTAATAATACAAGGTGGTCTCCTCGTTTCATTTTTCGAATGCCTCTGGTGAGAAAAAGAAAAGCACGTCTTGACCAGCTCTCCTCGAAAAATATGGATTTTTTCAGGTTGTTTGGTCTCTTCTCACCATAAAAACAAGATCCTATGAATGGAAAAAAAAAATCTGTACTTTGAAGAGTTCTACACTTTTTATGCTTCGGCTTGCGTTACCCCAGCTAGAATACATGATATCTCATCTGTTGTAAGCAACTCTAAATTTGAAATTAACCTAAATATAGTTTTTGATCTCTTTCTTGAGACCACAAGTTCGAACCATTGTAGATGGCACTTTGCTATCGCACATATGACAGCAATGACAGCGTGCCATTGAGAAGCTTGTTTTATCTTTGCAATAGGTTTATGGAACTTAGATCTACGCTGAAAATACATATGAATCTCCTTTCTTAAGTAGGAACATCGACTATGAGGAACTTCACTACGACCTCGTTCCTCTAATCGACTAAGTAATATCGCTACCACTAAGGAATCAAAACTCTTAGATAAAACACGTAGCCATTCGCTAGCCAGTTATCAACCATCCATGACATTTACTTGTTTCTGCTATTACTGACGACCAAAGAGCATTCTATAGCAGCAGTACTTCTTATATTATATACCTGTTGTTTTCTGGTGGTGTCCTTAGAGGCCACCTCTTCCTCCACCGTCTCCAGGCTCTTTCTGCCACCCCCATGGTGGTTGCGACGCTTCTTCAGCCCGAGTCGCTCCATCCACCTCGTACTGCTTCCGGAGCTTCTCCTCGGGGGCTCATCATCACCATCCCCGACAAGCAGCTCCTCCCTCAGGGTGGTAGTCATCCTCCTCATTTGATCACTGCAGCCCAACTCTTCGACGGGCAGAAGCTTGCCCTGGAAGAAGATCTCATCTGCCGAAGTAAGCCTCGAGCTGCAGTCCATGACTGAGAACTCAAAGTCCGAGGACACGGGGGCTTCCTTATAGGTGGCCCCGAGCTCGTACCTGAGCCGACTGCTGTCAATGAAATCGCTCGAGAAGGAGATTCTCGGGCCCATCATCTGGTCATGGTGGTGAGTGTTGCTGCTGCTGCTGTTATTGTTGTTGTTGAACATGTTTTGAAGCATATACGGTGATGCACTGGGGACGTACAAATATTCCCTTTCCTTCTCAAGACAGTGTACTACATATATATATATATATATATGAAGGAAACTTGAGTGAAGCATGTTTAACTTATTAGCTTTGGATGACTCAAAAGCTTTAGACTTTGGAGGTACAGGGGCATAAAAAAACATTGTCAGGGACAGTTCTTGGATTTTTTGCAAATAAAAGATGTGGGTTGACCGAGCTTTGACCCAGTTCCTTCCCTGCTTCCATCACCACGTCTTTGTTTCAGATCGTGAAATTCTCTCATTCATAGCGTAATTTGACATTTTAATCATTCGCAGTCAAGCGTACATTTGTGTGTGTATGCGAATCATTCATCGAACCAATAGTTCATCATTCGTATCTATATCTTTTTGGTATGATTAAATTTGCAAGATCATTGGTACTGCTGTCATGTCGGTGGCACCTAATGCAAGAAGAGATGGTTTACGTGAAGAAGACAGTCTCGAGGCCTTCCAAAAGGGGATGCTCGAGTTACTCAATTAATTAAACGGACAAATCGAATGTGAGTAGCCGATCGATAAAGATGCTCGGCATTGAACTTCACAAGGCTTATCCTTATCTAAGTGGAAGTTTCACAGAAGGCAGTGATTCCCGGGGACAGGCTGCTTATTCCCAAGCAAGAAAAAAGAGAGAACATTCTCCATGTTTGAACAGGAACATATACCTCACCCCAAAAAAGAATTACTGTGTGGCATGTCTTGTTTTTAAACTGAGGGGCACTGTCTCCTTCCTGGTCTCCCTTTCTGTCAGCAAACGGAATTCTTTAAGAACTAAATTTGACAGTTGATGCATTCAAAGTCTTTTTTTTTTTTTTTGGTTCTGAAGTTTGACAGTCAATATAGTCATGCGTTTCCTATTCGCACGAGATGGCCGTGAAATAACGCATTTCCTTTCGCATCGTGAGGGTTATGAATAGCTTGTTGCTGTCAAGACAGATATAGAGAAAGTTTCTGATCACACTGAGTGGAATCTGCTCTTACAGATCGTGAAATATCTTGGCTTTGATGAGAATCAGATTTGTTGGTCATCGAAATGTCTGTCTACCGGCTCTTATTCAGCTCTCGTAAGTGGAGTGGGTGTCTCGATGAATTTTCCAAGCCGACCAGAGTAATATGTCAGGGAGACCCCTCTCGCTTCATTCATATGTACGCTTGCCTCAAAACTGGTTCGGGAAACTTTTGTTGGATGTTAATTTGGATCCTTGGATACCAGGGAGTGCTGCTTATAAGCCAATCCAGGAAGCTGGTGTTTCCCGCAGCAAATTTGGGAAGCTTCAGATAGGTCTTTGAACTCATGAACACTAAATCTACATGTCATCTTGGAACGTTAATCTTTGAAAGCATCTTTGAAAAACTGTATTGTCCACAACGTTTCTCTCCATCAGCTGGCGTGGCTTCCTCACACTTGATATTGCCATCTGGCTTGGAGAAAGGTATAATGAAGAACGCACTGCCAAAGACATGCCCATCTGCTGGACCAAAAGCACAGGTTTCGTTGAAGCCTCCGCATCGATCCTGCTAATGGAAAGTACTCTTCTGGAGATGAAAAATATCCATAAAAAAGTTCAAGCCTTTTACTTTGAAAAATCACTTGGAACTGTCGACCCTCCAATGCAATCATGTGCTTGTTGTGCCTGAACAGCGATCCCAGATGTTGACACTGGCAAATCGAGACTTCAGAACATAATCTGTAGAAAAATGTCATTTCTCTCGTATAGTGTGGCTAACCTCTGACCATCCTTGCGACTAGGCTCCTCGGGATATATCTCCATTGTTCGTCATGACTTCCTTTTTCTCCCATTGTATCTATCTCCGTTGCAGAGAAACACCTCAGGCTGGTGATATTAAAGACGCTAGCCACCTCAAGGATCGAGATTTGCTTCTATACAGACAAATCTTTGGTCTGTGAGATTGTCAAATGGGCAGCTTTGAATCATCCTGATGGGCTTTATCACACTTTCGATTGTTTCGCCTCGACCGTCCTGTACATGGAAGGTTCGGGGACCTCACATCCGCCATTAGCTGAGATTGAAAAACTTACCCCCTGCAACGGAGTTGATAATTCTTCTACTTATTAGTTATGGTCATCTTTCTGGGTTGGAAAAGAGTACGATTAATTTTGCAAAACTGCAGCATCAAATGAATCGGAAAACTCGAGGGAAAGGGAGGGCTCATTTCACGACGTGGGATCAAGAAGGCGTTGCCTCGCATGCTGCTGCAGCAGCTCTCATTCTCCGGTGAAGCGTGACTCTTTCTTTAGGTGCACGAGGTGATTAATTGATACGTGTAGGTGGACCAGATGCGTCCACAGAGGCAGATTCTGAGGCTTTACATGCAGAGTGCAAACTGTACCAGACTGCACAGGCCGGCTGTGTCGATAACCCAGGGACAACAACCGGACCAGAACAGCCTTTCGGACTGGTCAGTATATTATGGTCTTATGCAGGTTCTACCGGCCAATTAATTGTACATGCTCAAATTTTGGTTGAATTTCCTGTACTCGGATGGCAAGGGCATTAAGCAAAAAAAAAAAAAACATAATTTGATCAGAATCTCTATGCAAAATCATCATCATATTTGAGGGCATCGGCGGAGGATAATCTCTTGAGAGGTAACTTGTTGGCAATAGAGACCTTAGTCCCTGACCATATATTAGGCCTTGCCCGCATCAGGTCTCTTACTGGTGGTCTCTCCTCTGCCCCTTGTGGAATCTTACAAGAGGCAGACACTGCACTATTGCTGACATCTCCATCTGAAGTTACAGTTTGGTGGTGGTCTTGGTGTTGTGGTCCCGAGTTGGGTTCATTCTTCGATGGCTGCTTCAAGTTCTGTATGCTGCTATTAGCTGCAGCTGTGTTCGGGCTCACCTTTCCTTCCACTGGCACGAGCTTTCCATCTACTTGATTCGTGAAAACAAATGTCACCTGCAGCTCAACATCATTGAAGCATATAAACACGTCAGAAACTTGGAGCATATCCTACCTCTCACATCACAGACTTGCAAACTATACACTTCTCGCCATAAAGAAGCGATATCTGAGTTGTCTCTGTTTCCCTCGTTTTAATTGCTAAGTATTTACATGACCTGATTTAGTTCAGGAAGAGTATATTTTTAACAGCAGTCATTAGTGAGTCATGATCCACTGCCATCCAATGGTGGAGGATCCCATTCTGCCTTCTTTTGTTTTAGGTAAAAAAAAAAAAACTGATATTTCCATTGACAAGAACCATTTATTTGTGATATAGTTCAGTTCTGTAAGAAATATTATGAAGCATTGAACATGGATAAAAGATTAAATCTGGTGCCATAGAGAGAGAATCTGAATAGGATCCATCATTAGCACCCATACCTCTTCTCCAGCAGAGGCTTGAAAAATAATGTCAGGGACAGTCGTTGCAGAAAAATGATGGCCCCAACCACATAAATTCTCTTCCTTTGGAGTCCCCACCTGATACCAATAGATAAAAAATAAGATGACTGTAAGTAAAGATATAAAATGAAATCCATATGGATACAGCAACCTACTGAGGTTTCTGACCTGTTTCTCCGAGGATTTCAACTTATGCAAGCATCCAGCAATTTCTGCAAATAAGCCTATGTCACAATCTTTGTACTCGTCACACTTATTTCTGTTGGTCAGTGTTTCTCCGTCCTGATCATGGATGCTCTCTGTATCAGCAGTATCATGGCAACGGACGCAGTTCATCTTTTCATGAATCTCTGACCTGCAAATCAGAGTTGAGATGTGATAGGTGGAAATAGGCATAGTATAGCAAATTGTCTAAAGTTGCATTAGCTTCCTTCTCTCCTAATTTGACAGTCCAAGATTGAAGATCTTCAATGGAACTTGATTATGCCTTCATTTATCAATATATATGTTCGAAAATGAAAGGGAGCCTCACCTTGCATTTTCATGGAAAGAGAACAAATCACGCAGATCCTCAGTTGAAAGGTAGTTTCCCTGCAATCAGATACTTCACAAACTATGCAAAGAAGGAATTGAAACCTACAACAATTGTGTAGAGAAAGAAGAGAGTGGCTGTTGCACCTCTGTTGTAAGTCCACTACTATTCTCTTGCTGAATGACTTTCTGAAGCCCTTCTTTTGAAATCTGCCGCTGGTATACCTGTAGAAGTCATGGACTACTAAAAGATTATTCACTCTTTACTATGTCATTAATCAGCATATCAGGTTAAGATACTTGGACAGATTGACAGTTAATCAACAATACTTTTTCTTCAATTGTTCCGGCACTCAAAAATCTGTAGATGTATACTCTCTTCTTCTGTCCATCCCTCCACACTCTGGCAGCAGACTAAACACAACAAAACCAAACAAGACATAAGATCAAGACACCATCTTCTCGAAGGATCAAGTTGGTAATTCCAAATCTTGCTGAGCACAAGTAGAACTGCCTGTTTATCATTAGCAGGGTTCCAATCAGGATCAAACAAGACCAGGCGATTTCCTCCAATCAAATTGAGGCCACAACCACCAGCCTTGCTGCTTAACAGGAACGCAAATTCGTCCTGCAATGTGTTGAAACTAATTTATGCTTGAGATAGACACTGGAAACTCAAACACTAAAAGAAGAGGTTATACATGAAATAGTTGATAGAAGATTTTGTACCTTTGATGGGTCATTAAAGCGGTTTACTAATTTCTGTCTCTTGCTGATTGTAGTGGTTCCATCGAGTCTGAGATATGGGTATCTTCTTTCACGACATAATTGCGCAAAAAGGTCAAGAGTCTGGTTTAACAGATGGCAAGACACATATTAAAGAGGAACATCATTTCAAATAATCATAAAACTTCACTATGTAGTGACCATAATTACCAACAAAATATACAAATGAAGCATGTTATCTAGGTCCAAGTTAGCATCTTGAGAACTGCAAGTGGAAGATAAAAATATCTGATGATGCACAACCAACTTGATGGGGAAGGAAATTTAGCTCTGTATTTATTTTTCAGGTATAAAATATAACACACTTTATTTTGTATTGATAAACTGCAATAAGGCAACATTAGAACTAAAATCAAGCAAAAAATTAAGTGCACTGACTAACATGAAGATACCTGGGTGTAGTTTGAGACAAGGACAATGCGGTCGGTAGTCCTGTGGCGAAGATGGGCAAGCAAACGGGCCAGGACATGCATTTTTCCTGAAAGTTCAACCCATGCCCCATTACCACCACTCCATGATCCCGACCTACCAGAATTAGAAATAAATTCTGCTAAGAGCACGATATTTAAGATTTAACAGAGCCACAATCAGTGAAAGCCAAATGAAAAGACTGACCTCCCGGAGAACATCTCTGTGGGAAAAAAACGCATACAGTCCTCAAATCCTGATGTTCTAGGACTTCCACTTTTTATAGTGTCATATATAAGCTACAAGATGAGCATGTCCAAGAACGGGCAGGAGTTTATCATTTGCAGAAAATGCCAAAGAGAAGTAAGGTGAACACTTGGGATCTGAATTATCTTGTATATTTCGAGGTATCAGGAAGACATGATAGCAGCTAGTACAGCTAGCGTGCATGCAGACTTCATTACTTGAATAAATGAGTGCATTTGCCACACTTTGTATTAGGGGGACCAATAGAAGTGGCTTTGAATGTCTTGAAAAATCTCTATTGTGGACACTTCATACCTTTGGATGGTTGCAAAGCTTCTTAAGAGCTGTAATATACGCAAGGATCTTTGATTGCTTCAACTCTTCTGTGATAACCCGCTTCACCTGGATTTTAGAGCAACAGAGTGAAGAATTTTCAGATGAATTCTACAATCAAAGTCAAACAGTTTATATTGATTCATATTAGCTCAAGAAAAAATGCAAACCTACATTTTTGGAATGTATGAAATGATTATACAACTCTGCTTGTAGAGGAGTCAATTTGCAGCAAACCACCTCAATTATCTGAAAAGGGAGCCCAGCGTTAGGAGATGTAGCACTAAGATACTCTCAGTATCATTAGACCTCCTTTCACACTCGCACAAACTCAATTCGCTTGTTCCTTCTATTTCATACCTTTGGTGGCAGATGATTTGACAATAGCGCATTGGTCCTCCTAAGTATGAACTGCAAATATTGGACATGCATCACATGAACACTGTGCAAGGACTATCCATGAAAAAGTAACTTGCAGCCATATGTCACCCATACAAAATAATACAATAAGAACTCAATATGAGAGATAAGATGCTAATGATGTATCCCAATGGCAGAGACAACAGATGGATCTGAACCCTCCAAATCTTGAGAACATAATGATTACCTGATTCACTTTCACACTAAGCTCTGTGGAGCGCTCAGAACCCAGCTTCTTCTCTTCCTCTGTAGCAGTAGGTTCTCTTCCGCATATTATTGGTGTCTTCATTGAAGAACAATGAAATGAGTTAATGCAGAAATTAAGAAAGTGAAATGAAAAACCACAGGAAGAAAACGAAGTTAAAAAATATATCATGTATTTATCAAGACGGTACTGTTTCAAAACAATACCTGAATATTCTTATTATAACAAAACAATACATAAATATTATCAGAAGACTAAGGGGTAAAAAACAAAAGCTTGTGACATTGAAAAGCCTGGATAAAATATGCAATACTCTTTATTTTATAGTAGTAACCGGACTACTCTTTTGATATATGATCTATGTGAAGAAAAGGCAAATTGCTGAAATAGTTTATAGGCATATAAATTGTGCATTTAAAAGACATCCTGCAGCACAAACTAAAGCTCTGTCAGAGCTAGTTTTCATGTGAAAACTTAAATGATTTTGGCATGATTAATGAAACTGAGCAACACTAGTTGTGATCTAATGATGAATAGATTCTCCTGAAGAGTGCTAGCCATCAGTCAATGTAAGAGAATGGTAAAATGGCAATAAGAACTCCTGTTAATTGGGAAAGCTTTATATAAAATAATTCCAGTCTAAGAAACTGAAATAGAGAGGTACTTGGAGAGTTAAAATGTGAATGGAACACTTTTTCCTTGTAGAATTTGAGTTGATAGCAAGTGCACTTGAGCTTGTCAAAGCAATTAGCTCACCTCATAATAACGACGAAAATGAGAAATGTCGCCCAAGATTCCAGGATTTGTGAAATTGACCATAGCAAAGAATTCTTCCAGGTCATTCTACAGTGGATGAGAAATGGACACTTTATTATTATGGAATGAAAAGGACTGACGAATAGCATAACAAATCATGCACAAGTATTTACCTGCATTGGTGTTCCTGAGAGCAAAATTCGGCGCTTGCAAGACAGAGCAGCCAAAGCCTGATGCCATAGTGCTAAGAGTTACAGCAGAGGAAAATCATTCAAAAGAAAGTTAACACAAAAGTAAAGATGACTTACCCTGTTAGTCAGTGTCTGGTCATTTTTTAATCTATGGGCCTCGTCACATATTAGAAGGTCACAGGACTCACTTTGGCTGAATTTTGATGAATGCATTCTGAATGTTTCATAAGAAACAATGAGTACCTGAAAATGCAATTCTGTTAGTGCAACTACTGAGAAAATTACTGGATTAGATTACCAAGTGTACCTGTAAAGAGCTGCAGGGACTTGTAAAACAGTCTATTCCTGAAACTACATCATCCCGGGTGCTCTCACAAAGAGCAATGAGCTGCACTCTATCTCCAACCCATTTTTTGATTTCAGCCTCCCAGTTACTGACAAGACTAGTTGGTGTGACAACTATGGCCTTCTTAACCATTGGCTTCCCATCAAACCCTTGATGAAGAAGAGTGTACAATAAGGTGATTGACTGCAGTGTCTTTCCTAAACTGCAAGTTTAGAAGATAATAGACCCAATAATGGTAAAACAGCCGAGACAAATACTATATAAGCAATGCAAAATGATGCACAGCTATAATCATTAGAAAAAGCTTAAGTGGTTACCCCATATCATCTGCCAAAATGCATCCATTTATACTGCCACCACCACATAAACCCGAAACGCACTCAAACATGAATTGAACACCTTCTCTGTAAGAAAACAGACATTTTTACCTAATCAGAGCAAAGACAGGCATCAAAGAACCATAAGGAAAAATTTTATCATAAATTCTAGTCTTTCTACCTGCCTTGTGGATCAGCAGAACCCTAAAAACAGTCAGCTACAAAATGAATTATAGTTTATTTCTATAATAATTTTTAAACAATATAGCTCACTTTTTTCAATGTGCTTCTTATCAAGGAGATAAGAGTAGACAATCAGGGTCTAATTTTATGCAGGTAATCTAGTGACTCCTTAGAAGGTTGAATTTATAAGTTTCATATTTCACATGAGGTACCTTTGATGGGGTCGAAGGAAACGGACAAGCAATGGATCAACCTCTATTAGCACTGAGTTATTGACATCAGGCTTTTCATGCCGCCACAACACCAAAGGTTCAATCCCTGGCGGCAGATTGAGTTTTTCCTCTTCCACCTTGTTAGTGTTGTCTTGTACATTAACTTGATTTGTTATTGTAACCAAAGCAGGCCTTGAGGAGCACCAAGGAACAAATCGTTTGCGTGCCGAAAGACGACGTGCAAGCCGTTCATTCCTGTCGTCATAACCATTAGGGCAGGGAGGTTTAAAGGGTTTTCGACACTCCACAGCTCCTCCAGCCACTGAAAGCATCCGGGGCAGTAATGGCTGCCTTTTCACGACTAGGTTACCCCTGATATTACAGTTGCATATTTCAGCAAGGGCACATTATAAAGGGGGAAAGAAAAAGGAACCTGTGATCCTCCAATGTGTAACATAAGCCTCAACTTTCCTTTATTGGCTGTATAGTAATACACAATAAGCCTTAACTGATATAATGAAGAGCTGACAGATTTAGCTACAATCCCATTTAGTAATAATAAAGAGAAGCAAGGCAAGATGAAAGCATCAAGATTTGGTCGAAGAAAGTTAACTAGAACTGCTTGCCTGAGCACAACCAATCATCAGACTTTATAACCCCGACCATGAGTTCTTGAGCCAAAAAGCCAGAACAATCGTATCTAATCAAGCAGACTGAGTGTCGATGCCCCTCTTTCCTGCCCCCTCCCCCAAAATTAAGAGACATCACGAATTCAATTCAGTTGCTCACAGCACCTGAAATCCACATTTTTTGGAAATTGGTTGACTTGGAACATTTACACTGGTGAATGTCCCATTTCCTTAGTAACAGAGCACGGCAGCATCACATGAGCTTCAAATTGAGATCACTCACACTGTAAGAGCTCTTCAGCATGTATCATAAATTTTCGGACTCGTAAAATTGGATCTAGTAAACTGCGAAAAGCTTTCAGAAGAAGCCCCGTGACGGGCAAACCTAATCCGAATGGAGACTCATTCGGAATGGAATCTTCAACGTTTACAAGGGGAAGGAGGAATCACCTCACTAGAGCATCCACATTCTTTGATTTCCGATCCTCATTCGACAGAGCAGAAGGCGCCGGACGTGCTTTGCCATGAGACTCTTCTTCATCTTCGAGCTCCTCCTCCTCCTCCTCCTCTTCATCTTCATCTTGGCAGTTGTACTCCTCCTCTGAACAACTGCTCGGATCAGAAACGGAAGGAACCTCTTCGTCATCTTCCATGATCTGAGAGAGAGGGGAGAGAGAGAGAGAGAGAGAGAGAGAGAGAGGGAGTGGAGAGTGCAAGAAGAAGCGTCCGAGCTTTGATCTGAAGAAATTTTGGCGGTAAAATGGCGACGACCTGATTCGGTTCAGGGTCGCGGCTGGCTTCTGATCGCCGGTTCGGAAATTTCATAATGGGCTTGAAAGCCCAATGGTTCGTAACACCGGCTGGCACTGTACAAACGTGGCATATTACTGAGACCCTAAGGAAAAACCGCCGATAAACCTTGCCGGGGCGCTATCATCATCTTCTTCGAAGTAACCTTTCCCTAGGGTTTCGACCTTCGGTGTTCCATATCCACTTCTCCATTCTTCTAGCTGCTCGGAGACGAGGTCCACAGAGATAATGGTGTCTTTCCTCGTATCCCCGCGATTCTCACGAAGCCCGACTGTCTGCTCACTCCTCTTCTCCAAGTTTAGTGTACGCCCTTCTGGCAAGTTAGCTGCTTCTGGTTTGCCCTTGAGTAGCCTACATTTCGCTAAGTCCCTGAGTACCTCTACCGTGCCAAATGAGTACCATGAGCAGAGGAACCCTAACCAATGGGCCCCTCAGAGTCCGAGCTCTCAGTGGAGCCCGCAGACCCAGACCATGGGCAGCAATCAATATAGTTATCAGGGACAGTCAAATCAGGGCTATCCCGCTAGAGGATATTCTAATCAGACTCCGAATCTTCGCGGCCGTGGATATCCAGATCAGGGTCAGAATTACCAGGGGCAGGGGCTGGGACAGGGACGTGGACAAGGTTATCCCCAGCAGAGGAGTAATCCCGGGCAATGGAATCCGAACACCCAGAGTCAAAGCCCTAATCAATGGAAGAATCAAAATCTGGGGTATCCACAGTCCAGGAACCCGAATGAGCGGGCTCCACAGAACCAGAACCCTTACCAGTGGGGATCTCAGCAAGCGAGTCAACCTCTGCAAGCTCCTGCTACTCCGGTTAGATCCATTGTTGACCTGAAGCGGCTGTGCCATGAAGGGAAATTGAAGGAAGCTATAGAACTGATGAATGAGGGCGTCAAGTCTGATGCAGAGTGTTTTAGTCAGTTGCTTGCTTTGTGCAGTAATCCGAAGAATCTGGAGAGTGCGAAGAAAGTCCATGATTACTTCCTCCAGTCGACTTGTAGGAGCGACCTTCACATGAACAACAGGGTCCTGGAAATGTATGGGAAATGCGGGAGCATGACTGATGCAAGGAGGGTTTTCGATCACATGCTTGATAAAAACATTGACTCATGGCATTTGATGATAAATGGGTATGCAAATAACGGGTTAGGTGATGATGGATTGGAGTTGTATGAGCAGATGAGGAAGTTAGGTCTGAGACCTAATGAGCAGACTTTCCTTGCAGTCCTATCCGCTTGTGCTTGTATAGGGGCAGTAGAAGAAGGATTCATTCATTTTGATTCGATGGAGAACGAATATGGCATTGAGCCTGGCATTGAGCATTACTTGGGGGTGATTGATGTTATTGGTCAGCCTGGGCATTTGGCAGAATTGCTAGAGTATATTGAGAAAAAGTTGCCATTTGAGCCAACTCTGGAGGTTTGGGATGCTGTGAGGAGTCTTGCAAGAATTCATGGAGATATTGATCTTGAAGACCATGCTGAGGAGATTATCCTAGCTCTTGACCCATCAAGAGTTGTGCCTAATAAAATCCCTACACCCCCACAGAAGAGGAGGATGGCCATTAACATGCTTGAAGGAAAGAATCGTATTAGCGAGTTCAAAAACCCAACTCTGTACAAAGATGATGAGAAGTACAAGAGCAGCAAAGAAGGTGGTTATGTGCCGGATACGAGATATGTTCTCCATGACATAGATCAGGAGGCTAAAGAGCAGGCCTTGCTCTATCACAGTGAGAGATTAGCTATCGCCTATGGGCTTATTAGCACTCCAGCTCGGACACCGCTTAGGATCATCAAGAACCTCCGGATTTGCGGCGATTGCCATAATGCTATTAAGATCATGTCAAAGATTGTGGGAAGGGAGCTAATTGTGAGGGATAATAAGCGGTTCCATCACTTTAAGGATGGGAAATGCTCTTGTGGAGATTACTGGTGAGGGATCTTCATGGGTTTGAGCTCAATCCTTTTACTAAAAGAAAAGATCCTCCCTGCTGCATTTGATGTTTAGTTCAAGGGAGAGATATGGTTTGACTGCAACACTTTTTGCATGATGTTCCTTGGAGAGTGAAGCAGGCGATTTAGCGCATGATGATTTATTTTAGCCTCTTGCTCCAAACTCAGCTTGTTACAGTATTCACATATATCATGGGTGAAATGAAGGTATCCTCTTTGGTGTCTTGATATTTCATATATATTCAATGTTTTCCCATGTCTAATACAAAATAATTGAATCAGTCATTTTTATGGCAGTCCTGTTCTAATAGCAATCCGTTGTCTTGCACTTGAGGCAGCTTCACTTGTGTAGAATCAGTCAGGAAAGCCCCTTGACCTAATGTTCAATTGAAGATTTGTCCTTCTGTGACCAAATCAACCTGCTGTGGAGAAACTGGATATTATATAGACTCAACATAAACCCATAGACACATTTAATAACTCTAACATGGGGGGTCAAGCCGATCTTAACATCTTAGCTGATATTGAGTTCACGTGTAAGTTAAATACAGGCGAAGCTCGCCCTGGTTCTACCTTGAAACTTTTGCTGTCATGTCAGACGTGGATCCAGGCCTTCTCATTTCAAACCTTTTCTCCTAATATTTTGAGTCGAAACAATGTGACTGGGATGTTTGTATTGTTTGTATATGGACGTGCTGTGGTGTTATTTTTTACCATGACTTTGCTTTGAAGATTAAGTTCGGAATCTTTCTTAAGTTGAGAACTGCTTGTGGAAAGAGATTAAGGGAATGGAATTTTCAACAAAGTCGACCTAAAAGAGACAGAATTGTGAAAAGGTTAGAAAAACCATCTGAAGTAAGACCAATTTCACACCCTCTATGGCAGTAGTCTTGTGATCTTTTTAATTGTCGGGTTCACTGGACACTTTGACTGCGATTGGAGGGAGTATCGGTATAATTGCAGATGAAGGGGGTAATGTAGTTGTGCCGCATTCTGTCATTCTTGTGTGCCCAGCAGCTAACGAGCAGCAGCTGCTGAGAGCAAACTTCTCTTTGTTTTATTAGAATAACATTGATGTATCCATACTGATCAAAAAACATAAATGTATCCATGGAAGGTTCTTAGGTCAGATCATGGCTGAGCAATTAGGTTAGTTGCAGGTCACTGTTAAAAATGGTAATAACCCGGCAATCTGGTATTATTTTGATCGTACAGTTTATCTTTCAGAAGTGCATATACACAAGCACCAAGTTCACAGGCAAGAACTGGAAATTACTATCATCACTTGCTATGCTGAAAAGTGAAGGGATAGGATGCTGATATTTTCATTCTCCAAATATGGGGCTATCTTTATAATCAATTAGATTTTCAGGGTGCGAGTCATCATGCTCATGAACTCGTCCAAGTTGACCGCCCCATCCCCATCCGTGTCCACGGCCCTCACCATCCTCCGGCAGTCCTCGAGGTTGCACCTTTCCCCAAGGCTCCGGAGGACCCTGAGGACCTCCTCGGCTGTGATCCTCCCATCACCATTGAGATCGAAAGTACCAAAAGCGCTCTGAATGTCACACGACCTTATCCCGCCCCCGTGCTTGTGCGCCTCCACAAACTCGTTGAAATCAATGAAACCATCCCCATCGAGATCGGCGACCCGGAATATGCAGGGGACTTCCTCGATCGTGGCCTCCTTGCCCAGAGCTCGAAGAATGGCTTTGTACTCCTGCTGAGAAATCTTCCCGTCCCTGTTGGAATCGAACTTGTTGAACACCTTCTTCAGCTCCTCTATGTTAGGCTGGTAGGCAATGGACCCCGAGTTCTGCCTGCTTTGTGAGGAAGAGAGGAACCGCGAGGGCTTCCGCCAGATCCTACTCTTCGACAGGTTATACTGAAGATCAAGCTGCCTGAAACTTGACATTCCTTCTGCAACCCTGCGCCTTTGCCGTGGAGGGAGGATGAAACAACCAACTTGTGCAGCAGATAACTGGGCGGCTCTCCCCATTTATAGCCTCGAAAGTGCGCGTGCATGTTATTCTGATTCGAGAGTCGAAGCAGACGATGGATTTAAGGTTTCCTCACGACCCTATACCAATTTGGAGCTGGCCGAACGACAAAGTAGAGATTCCCAAATCACAGAAACGACAAGCAGAGAATAAAGTCGGCCCTCCACAAGAGAGCATCAGTCTGAAAAGAATTTATTCCCTCCCCAAAAACTGTGTACTCTCTCTCCCTCCTTTAGGACACGTAGCCCTCTGAATTCTCCATCAATCGAACATACTGATCAGTAGTATGACGCGGAACGGACACTAAATCTACAAGAAAAGGAATGGGTTGCGTGATAAATACAATTCATTGAAAGTAAGAATATAAAATGAAATCCGGCGAGAAGGGTCAAATGCGGCTCATGGGGGCTTTCCATTCTCCAAATCTTCCATCACTTCGATGTCCTTCCGGGCGGTTATCTTCTGCACATAACCTTTAACAGGAAAATGTTTGAGGATAAACTCAGTATCCCAACAAGAAGACTCACTCTACAGACTGCAAGAAATAACATAAAGCCCACAGTATTTCATGAACTGAGATTCTAACTGAGCAATTAATGTAGCTTTCTGCATGAATACAACATAAAATTCGATATGCTAATTTCGCAGTTTTACTGCACAGACAATGAGATTTGACACGACCACACATAGAGAGGTTCATGCCTGTGATGCCCTTGGCTCATCTGCAACAGTAGGATCTAAAGAGGGCATGCAATCATTAAAGTGAAAAAAGACTCATTTTCCACTTGGATACGGAGAATAGACATATATTTCATACATGCAGCCATAAAGAAAAGGAGTGGAATACCAATCCCGAGACAGGGCACACATTTGCAGATGATCTCTTTCCCCCTTTTGTTGTAATAGCTAACAAATCCAGAACCTTGGCAACTCTGACACTTTCCAGTCCATTCATAAACCACTTCTTTGCAATCCTGGAATCCAAGATATTCAATGCATGTAAAAATGGAAGAGTATATAAGAACGTGCCTAGTTCCAACAGGGATATGGAAGGTATCATGAGGAATGCAACTAACATTTGCTAGTTAAACATAAAATCTAGAACCAACAGCACATGTCGGCACCAAAACAAAGAACATCACTGAATTCAACCTTTGGAGCGGACCGCTTCATAAGTTTATAAAGGAGTGCCAAATGAAATTTAGAATCATCTCCATCTTGAACGCTGCAGTACATGTAAACATAAAGGTTGTAATCTTCACACAACAAACAGCAGCAGCACCATGAAATGAGGATTTAAATGAAGTCCATCCTCCAATGAAAGCAATAACAATCATCACTATTGAGCACCTGCCGTGCATATCAACGATCACTGATCATTAAGTTTCTGGATCATCTTTTACACACCACCTTGGCAATCTAATGAAGAGTAAATTACTCCATCCTACTACATTCCTAATTTCCATATGCTATTCCATGTTATCGTGAAAATGCTACTTCTTCAGCCAGGCTAACCGAAGATATCGATGAGTGCAGCTCCTACTCATTTATGGCCCAGCACCCCACACTTCCATGCAGCCCCAAAAATTTTCCTTGCCATTTAAATGTGGGAGAAGATATAGGATTTAACTATTCCAATTACAACATTCAAACAATTACAAGGTCAAATTCGATTGAAAATTCATCACCAACTCAGGAACCGGTGGCAGTCAATTCCTAGGCTAAATGAACAGAACAACACGAAACAGTAACCAAACAAAAGCCCACCATTTACATACAAGGATTGTAAATGTGCTGCAAATTTGGCCAAAAATTAATATTTATATGCTCTCTCATCATAATCCATCTAGTCGTTGAACATTTACCATTTTTATCATCAAATAACTGAAACAGTCCGTAGCCAGCAGAGAGGAAGCTGTGCTTGCTCAATGAGACTAATCAACTTCCATTAAAGATCTCTCTTTTTGTTTTTTTAAGGAAAAAAGCATCACCCTGGATCTTATTTAGACTTAACCAATGGGGAAATGGCAAACGGAGAGAGAGAAACCTGAATTTGGGGATCGCACTGGAGGCGCTTATCGACCTCCTCAGGCGACACCGGCGCCGTGTCAGGATACGTCATCGGAAGAGGGAGAGCATCGGCGTCATCAGTCAAGTAGCTCTCCCTGTCACGCGACCACTTCTTCTCCCTCGCGCTCGCCCTCACGCTGCCGTTCCTGCTCCACGCCTCGGAGCTGGAGCAGCATCGCCAGATTCACAGTCCTGGGCGGCCCTCCGGGAAATTTCGGCGGCGGCGGCGGCGGCTGCGGCAGAGGAGGAGGAGGAGGAGGAGGTGTGGAAGTGGAACTGGAGCAGCGGGGGAATGCAGGGCCTGCGGGGATGTCACGGCTGCGCGGCAGCAGGGGGGAGATGCGGACGGTGAGGGGCAAGAGAGCGAGGGGCGAGGGTTTATGGAGGAAGAACGCGGAGGAGCTGGGGTATATGGGGAACATTCATTCAGTCCGAGGAGTCGACCGCCGATCGATGACCAGCAGAGAGAGCTGCGGCAATGGCGTCGACGAGACCGAGAAGGAAGGTCTTGGGTTTCATGCGAAAATGTCGCTCCGAGGTTTCTTCATATTCATATTAACTCATTTTTATTAAATTGCAGTATTCATAAATCAGTCAAAACGTATATCTAAATCAGTCAAAATGTATATCGAAATTAGTCTATATTCATATCAAAATTTCTTGAAAATTAGTTTTGTATTCATATCAAATCCCTTGAAAAATTTTCATTGACCCTCATAATCTAATATTCAATTCTTAAATCATCTATTTGAGAGATAGTAAAAAAATTACTTGCCCTGCTCAAATTGGTATGTACATTAACTAGACAGCCTGTTCCGCTTAGTGTTAACCGGCCCTAAGACTTTTCCCTGCCCCAGACTCGCCTGATGCAATCAGTCACGTGCAGTGACTTGGACCATAGTCGGGACGAGTAGCAATCCAACTTCAATTAGAGGGATCAAATATCGGAGGTGTCGTCCTCTTACGTGTCCAGCCATATTAGGATAGGCATATTTTCGTGCACAAAGTCCTCACAAGGGCAAAATTATTCATTAAGAAGTAAGTGTCATCTGAGCAAAGTTCAACAGAGCGTGACAGTAGAAGTAAACCGAAAACCCCCTCCACAAATTTATGCGGTGTACAGTCAGTCAGTCAGTCAACAAGCCCGAAAGACTCGGATCACTGTCGTTTCGGGTTCGAAGTCGAGCAAAAATAACATACAGAAATTCGAAAGCTTACAGAAATGAACAGCCTTCTAATTCCTCCAACCAAAAAGAATGGCTTACCTATCACAACAGAACACAAACCACTCCGAGGCGGGGCGTTCGGAGCTTCTTGCGGAGTCTAACATATCTCTAACCACATAAAAATCTTTTGAGGCTACGGTCAGACTCATGCTTGAGTCACAGAAACTCGGCTTGTGGTAAAAACCGAGAATACAGAGGTATTGTGTGCTTCAACCAATTCAAACGATCCCAACGGGTTTTTTTCGTGCCCGCCTCTGATTACGACGCTGCCACCTCCTGCAACACCTTCTCATAAAAATGCCAAAGATGGATTTGAACTGGTAATCGCTCCTTGGCCAAAGGGGTTCTGTCTCACATACTCGGGGATATTCTCAGCTGATGCTAAGTTTTGGAGGTAAACTCTAAATCTGCCTCCAAGGTCCTGTTGTGGGAAATCTTGGGTGAACAATGTGAACAACAACACAAATTAATCAATAATTGAGAAGAAACAGATTTAAACATCATTTACGGAAAATGTTTATGGCAACAGAGAAATGTCAAAGCAACGTGAGAGATTGAAATGAGCAAGTAAAAGGATACAATCAGGCAGCACGCAGAGTCTCATCAAATTCTATTTATATTTTTATGAAAGTTTCCAAAGGATCTGCTCAGATACAATATATCAAAAGAAAGAGTAGACTCTTCAAGTTCAAAAGAAAGTGGCAAGCAATTCAAGAAATCTTCCTAGCATAAAAAGAAAACCGTTAAAATACAAACCACAGAAGTGGACTTGTAAGGTCAATCAATGACAATTCGCCCACATCCTAGAGATGCGTAAAAGGAAATGTCTAAATTTCAGATGGCAAGAAAACATATGACATCAGACTGAAGATATAATGGTTTCATGTCCTCTAGCTCCTCACCTAATGAATTGTCTGTACTATATCATACTGGTACGAAGTAGGAAATATTGCAGTATTTTCCTACAGAAGACAGGGCAGAATAAGATAATCATGAAACTATTGCAAAGTGAGTCAAACATTTAATCCCCAACAACAGCATTCAAAACATACTGATGCAAGGGCTTTGTATGGTGAATCATCCAAGAGCAAAGTATTTGACGGCGCAATACTCCCCCTTGTTGAATCGAAGATCTGGCCCGAGCTTTTCCCACACTTTCCTTAGTTCCTTCAAGAGCAAGGGCTTATCCTCATTATCGATAGTCTTGAAAATTTGTCCGTGTACATTGGCAGCTGATTCTGCTTATCACAAAACTCCAAGATTGATGTGTATCCCCAGCATGCAATGATAAATTGGAAAGTTTGTCATGAGACTAAGAAATGCTTCAGCTTCTCTTGGCTTGAAATGTGACTGAGTCACAGGGAAAGTTAAAAAATCTACTTCACTTAAACTTTAAAACAACTTGTCAATGCTTCAGAAAAGAAACAAATATAAGGGTTTGTATTTATATATATTAAAATAAAGAATGTATAGAACCCATCCTCATCAACTGCCAGTCCTATTTTCCCACTAAATAATTATCCTCAAATTGGGATGGATAACATTTCTACTAATTTCAGTAGGAGCATAGAAAAGTTCACTTAATGGGTGCAAATGAAGAACAGGATTTGTTAAACATTCAAGGAGGATGTTGCTAAAGACCAGTAGGTCAAATTTTGTTACACAGGAAACAGACTCTCCAATGAGATACCTTTTAGTTGCTACCCTAATTTCATAGTAAGATTTTAACTAGCTTCAATACCATATAAGTCCTGTACAGAACCAGACAGACAGAGTTTTATTGCCTAACTCTTATTATAGCATGGTCTGTTCATGCAGCAAAGGCACATTTTATCAATCAACACAGTATGTAAATACATTGCTAATATTGGATTGTTTCTTCTATCAGTTTGTGCCTGATTATTTACTTTCTATTTCCATATGATTTGTCCGTGATATGTTTCTATTTTTTTCTATCATATTATTATATGCAATTCTTAATCATTTCACAGGTCGTATGATTTGTTGGTTTATAATATCTATATCTCTGTATTTCTATTATTCTGTATTGTATTATGTGTGTGTATATATATATATATGGTTCTGAGTTATATATTTGCTATGTATATATACGTGTGTGTCTATAGTTATCTCTATATGTATATCTTACTTACTCTCTCTGTTAAATCCATTCTTTCTTGAATAGTCTCTGTAAATGATTAT